>JBBDHG010000009.1:16827500-17214498 GCA_037951165.1 Lophius americanus | reverse complement strand
AGGAAGTCAGCTATATGCTCTAAGAACAGATCCATAGTGAATCTATAGTCAAGATAAACACAGTTAACTACTTTTTCTGAGCTCAGTAACAAAATCAAGACCGTTTGCCTTACGTCCATTCGTCTGAGCTGAATTTAGACAGATTTGGACTTATAGATGGGAAGTTACGGACAAAAAAGTTAAGGACTCCACATAAAGCTCCTCAAAATGAGTAAAATGTTAATGATTCCATAGAAATAATAAAGATAGATCTCCTTGTGTATATTCATATCAGCCAATTTAGACAACATAAATTTGAGTGACTTGGCCAAGAGAGCATCACAGAAACCGCAACAACAATTAAATAGACCCTACACATCTTCAAACCATAAGAATTACAACTGTTAAACAATAACAAACTAATAGGATTATTTTAAATTGAAAGACCAGCAACAAGGATATCTGCTCACAAAACATTTTCATCTATTTCGGACAAATGTACATGGCAACCGCTGGATTGTGGGACGTTTAAGGCTGCAATAATTCCAATGAAATCTACTACTTTATGATGTTCTGTCTGTGGAGGCAGATAAATGACAAGATTCTGACTGGATGCTGCACGGACAGCAACACAGTCATGACAAACTAAAAACTAAAATAGACTGTATTGTTTGGTTACATTATATTTGGGTTTTGTTTTCTTCTGAGGAGGGAGCACAAGTCATTGGCAGTAAAAGTTAGTCTGTTGTTTCAGTTGCAGCAGAAAAAGAAACATTACCAACAGTTACTGTACACGTGTGTGTCAGCTGTCTGTGTGTTTTCTGTGTGCGTGTGTGTGTGTGTGTGTGTGTGGGTACTGAGGGGTGAAGGCACACAGGATTTGTGGTAGAGGAAGTGTTCACTCAACCAAGAAAGGAGTCCAGGGGTTGTAAAATCCACACTGCAAACTGATGTCCCCTCAAGGGATGGTATGACACACACTTACACACACACACAAACACACACACATGCACACACACCCACAAACACTTGTGAGCCGTTTCAAGCCCAAACCTCTCTCTTAATAATGCATTGCTTACTATGCAGAAATATATTAATATGCATACAAGGAAACTTTCAGGCTGAGATCAAAACCTTGTTCAAACTTTGTCCCCCCCCCCGCTGTGTTTGACTCCAATTACTCACACTTTCACACCATAAGGCTTTATTGCTTGTTTTTTAACTAAAACTCTTACAACAGCCAAAACACCAGCACAAGTCAGACGTCTGCATATGTGTTCCTTGGTTTTGACTGGTGTTGGAAATAATTTCTGGTGTAGAGGTGTGCGGTACCACTCCGATCCGATACCAAGTAAGACGCAGTGTGGTATCGCCGCTAACGAGCCGATAGCGATACTATGTACATGTTCAGGAAAGGGCAATAAAGTAGATTATTTCTAATTATAGCAATGATGGGATCAGATAAAGCGGCCCTCAAATAACTTACTAACAGTGATTTCCAGATTTTAAAAGAATATGAATTTATTGTCATTTATTGTCATTTTACGTAATGCCTGTGTACTGTACCTTTTTTCATTTGTGTATGGGTGTTTGAACTTACTCACACTATCTGAGGGTGTACTAGTATTTCTCCTTGAGAAGCCCATCCTTAGTTAAAGTGGGCCAAAGAAACAAAGTAGTCGGAATAGGGTGAAACTAAATGTTGACTTGATGCTGAGTTCACCGCACCAGTTCACCACAGTGTCAATACACGCCCTGACCATTCACACTTTCTTTTACTGCATGGTTTTGGACTGGGGTAGAAAACCGAACTGCTATAAATTCCCAAGGTTCACAGGTGAATTTAATCCTACAAACATTTTCCCATTTTTGTAAGCACAAATTCACCTTCATGACTTAATAAATATGTCTTCATTTTTAACATACTGAGTCAGAAAGAAACGGATTTGAATGTTTCGTTGAGCATATGAGAGGTTTTAACCTCTTATATGCTCAACGAAACATTTTTACGAAGGAAAATGAAGCTACAGATTATACAATAATTTATCCAACCAAATATGTTCAGAAATAAATTATTAAATCAAATTCAAGTGTCTTACCTATTAGCTAATCTCACCTCCAAATATATAAACTACATCATTTCGAACCCTAGCTATAAAGCAGGCTTCACATTCAGTTTCACGATTTAACAAATAGTGCTAAAATAACATTTGAACACTAAATTGAGATAATATAACCATAACTAAGCAAACTGCTCTGATCTAATGCTCTGACGCTGTCAATCAGACATATAGTTTGCTGTTGTGATTGAATGACTCTTCGGGATAAAAGTGCTAATCATTATGGCAATAATTAGTTTATTAAATTTGTGCTCAGCTGTTTAGTTCCAAACATTTTAAGTCACTATTTCTTATTGAAAAATGGTTGCCAAATTTGACTGAACCTGGTTATATTATGACCCGATGTCAGCATGTATATTATAAAAAGTAAGGGTCCATGGATAGAGTCCTGGGGGGGCATCACAGGTCAAAGGAACCACTGAGGAGGTGGCTTGTCATAATAATAATAATAATAATCATAATAATACATTTAATTTATACCGCACTTTACATTTGGATCAAATCTCAAGAGCTACAAAGTAAAAGCAGATAAAAGCATCAATAAAAAATATAATAATAACTACATAAAAATATGACCAAAAAGCAGCAATGTTAATTAAAAGTTATCTGTTCTGCTAAAAAGGTCAGTTTTAAGTCCTTTTTTACATGTGTCAGTCGTCTGTGGAGCCCTCAGATGGTCAGGCAGGGCATTCCACACACGAGAGGCAGCATAATAGAAGGCCTGATCAACCATGGTGCTGAGTTTAGTCCGGGGAAGGAGGAGGCGGTTTGAGTGGGTAGAACGGAGGGATCGTGTTGAGGCCAGTAGGGTGAATAAGGGGGTGCTACATTATGTCTTGGCAGACATAAGACTGAAACTCCCATTCAATAAGAATTTGTTTTTTTTGGCATTTTTTGGCAAACATGCTAGGACTAACAGCATATAATTACGTGACTTTAAACAACCAAAAATAGTCTAATAAGGGTCAAATGGTTTTCAAAAAAAAAAAAAAATGCTTTGCCAAAAGATTGAGCTAATCTCATTAAAACTGACAAATTTCTACAAAAGTTTTATCATGAAATCATTTCATAAATCATTTTAAAAACATGCTTGAGCAACAAATTTGTCATTTTATGGGTAATCCTAAGTGTGTATTAGATATTAGATAAATATATGTCACACAGAAAAAAAAACATGTAAAGAAATTATTTTTCATAGAATTTTTTTTTCTTCGTAAGGTCATCAAAGGACAAACTATTTTTAATATGTAACTCATATTAACTCTTAGCGTTCTTGACTTTAATGGGCCGAAAAAAAAAGAATCTGAAAAAATGACGTCTCGGACACACGAGATGTGACACGTCCTTATGTTTTTATGGACATGCAGCTTCTCAGAAAACCCAGATCAGGATTCCACTGGCAGAAAGAGACAGCAGAGGCCACTAGAATCAATCCATCTGAGTCAAACTGTATCAAACTGAGTCTGCTCTGTATGACCCAGCAGTGATGTGACAGCAGTAGTGCTGAGAGTGAGTGGGCGGCTGCCACTGATAGGCTGGCCTCCTGGACTGGTCCATTTAGTCCCACACCAGCAGTGACCCTGAAACAGCATCCGCTGGCCTTACACTCCAATGCACAAACAGGTCAGGTCTCTCTCTCTCGCTCTCTCTCTCTCTCTCTCTCTGAAGCTCGCTCTGATCAATTGGCCAGACTTTCTACACTGCAAATCATCTGTCATTTTACATAACCGTCGCCTGAAATCAACTCGCGTTGATTCTCCTCTGTGAGTGAATCATCCGCAAATTCACAAACATCCAAGCTGAGTAATGCTATGCTAAGGTAAGATCCCCCCCCCCCCAGTATGGGCTTATATTGATGAGTAAAACTGCTCTGTCATCAGTGCTGGGTGTAAATCAGAGGATGTGATCTAGTGCCAGCGACACACTTTAGTCCCTCAGGTGTCAGGCCCCACCCTCGGCATATGGCGGTTTGATGATGACTGCCTCTGACCTCTGTCGCATCAATAAATCGATCTCAGCTGCAAAGAACAAACCTCCATTATTTAGCGCTTGTTTAAGAGTAAAAACATGCCACGCTTACTGCCAGGGAGTTATTCAACTGAACTTTGAGATATGGAAAATTCTTTGCATCTCAAATTGATTCGCCAGCAAAACAAACCTGCTTCAGTCAATAACATTTTAAGGGAAAAGTAAAATAGTGCCTGATGAACAGCCGTATGTTCAGCATGCATTATTTATGGCCTTCCTCATTTCTCCTACTAGAACTCCTCAAAATCCATAACCCTAATCAATGCCGCACATTACTTCATCAAAGACGTATTTACTTGGCAATAATTAGGTCCAGGATAAACTTACAGTTTGAAATGATTACACTTTAACCAGAAATGATTCATAGCATTAACTTGTTGGTGTCATGGTTTAAGGTACGGAGGCATATTGCATTCAAATAGGAACAATGTTTTTGCCCTGTTTTTCTGAATTAATGACCTATTATCTCATTCATTCAGAAAAATACAGTGGCACCAAGGGACGGGAGTACCTCCCAATATCTGAGACCAAGGCCAAAATACATCTGGATTAAATCAAATCGAAGTCGTTACTTCAGAAAAACAAGGCAAATTTTTGTTTTTTTCTAACGTGAATGCAACACGTTTCCTTATTAACGTTTAAAATATTGTTTGAATTAAAAGATAGTTGTTCATATCTATAATTTCTGACCACATTGAATTAAATTAATCATTTATTCTGGAAAATTGGTCCTGATTAAAAGAAAACAAACATTTCTTGAGTCAAACTGAATAATTACAAAAAGGATGAACAATAAAACAATTGCAGCGGAATGATTCTCTATTTGATCCAGAGAACAAACGTCCTTATCTATCTCTCAGCATTTAATGGTACAAATCCCTTTCGTCCCAACTAAAGGTATATAGGGGAAGCAGTACATACTTTTTTTTTTATTATTTTACAGTATACCCTTCATACTGTTTTGTTGGTAAATGTGACAGGTGGGAATGAGAGAGGGGCCCTGCTGGGATAGGCTCTAGGGACTTTGACCATGTGTGATTAGAGGGCAGGTTATTGTACGTTAATACATTTTAATTGTATTGATGCTGCACTTATTGTTTTATTTGTCTCTTGACTTTTGAGTTTCTCATTCATAATCAGCCTTACCAGAAAGCTGAGGAAATAACCTGTGCACCAACATTGAGACTTGACATCCTTTCAACTGAGATCCTCTGATTTATTGCGTTACTGTCCGTTTTATAATCTACTCTTGTAATATAATCATAAGACATCTTTACAGACTCACAAAGACGGCAGTTACATGACTTCTTTCATGAGAAGGATGGAGAGGAGCTGACCGAGGCCCATTTCTGTCGGTAATGGTTTCAACAAGGTAAAAATCAATGCAGACATATGTCTCAGCATTCCAGATGAAAAGAAACCATCGCTGCTGCGCACAGCACTCGCACCAGGCAGGCAGACATTTTGAAAAGAATCACAGCAGCAAGCAGATGCCTAATTCAACGTATCCACCTTCTACCGCTGTCAGACACAATATAGCGGATTCATTTTCTTTCATTTAAAGGTCAATAACTTGGTTTAACTGGTTGTCACTATGTCGTCTATACAACAGACCTGCCAAAGTGGAGAGCCGGCATCATTGTTGAAGCATGCATACTTAAATAGTACCATACAAAAGAACAACTTCCATTTTTTTTTTACTACTGTTAGCTGGCAGTGTTCCAGTGTCATCGCTAAATTAATGACTAAGTTTGTCCAGTAAATTGTTTTATGTTCGCTTGCCTGCAAAAACTAATTTAAGGACCATCAGCATCGGCTCTGTTTAGTTTGTGCTAATTAGAGAACAATATTGTATGGTTGACAGGGGCGCACTTCCCAGGATGCCTCTTTGTTGTAGAAACATTAGCAGGACCTGACTCACCTAAATGGGAGCAGTTACAAGAAGAAGTAAAACATGAGATGAATATCCATAGGTAGATTAAAAGCAAACCGTCGCTATACTTCCCATCTATAGAAAAGTATATACATTTAATATAGAAAAAATGGTTCACTTCATAAGATAAAAGAAACTTTTTTTGGTCCCTAAGGGCAATTTTGATGCAGACAGATTCATTGAGCGATAAAAACACACTAAAGTCTTGAATACACAGAAAATAAAAACACGCAGGACAAACTGGACGGATTAAGGAGGAACATCAATAGAGAATGTAGAAATAGTAAAAATCCCCCGAATGTCCCCAATCCCTTGTGTTGTACAAGTAATTACCCTCATTGAACTTTTGAAATTGACTGGAAATAATGTCCAATGAGTAAAATATGATATAAGTAATACAGATATAAACGACATAAACACCAAATATGGACTAAATCGGACCAACTGGTAGGACGTTATGTCCGAAAAACCGTATTTTCCGTTTTCAAAGTAAAATATCATATATACAACATAGAGCTCCTCAGGTCATTTCATATTCACCAAATGTGGACTAAATTGGACCAGCGGCAGCAAAATTATGGCCCGAAAAGCTCCCGCTAGTGTTGCAATTTTCCAACTGACTTTTCCCAAAATCAATCCAGTTCTTTCTCGCACAAAGGTCTATGGGGATATAAAATTTGAAAATGAGCCATGAAATAGTTTGTGCGTTATCACAAAGGATCTGAAGGGACAGCGGATGTGATGACGCTTCCCCCAACCTTTTGGGAGAAATAAGATTGCATTGAGGAGACGGACAGGGATGGCTGGGAGTTCAGGAACTGGACTGCCTTGGGGACAAATGTGTCCATGTTTCCCATCTCCTCTGTGATATACACCCTGGGTAAGGAAAACGCCCTCCCAAGGGGAAGCCACTCAAACACTGAGTACAGTGTGGGAGGATCCTGCACGCCGCTGGCAGCACTTGCTGCTCACACAAGGTGGAGATGGTTCTGAGGTGGAGTCCAATAATGTTTAGAGCTGACACTAACAGCGCTCTGCATGTGCTTTTTGCTCTGAATGTTAATGCAGTGAAACCAGCAGGTAATTGGGAACGTCAAAACGTGCTCAGTGAAAGAGAGGAATAATAGGAACGCCTTAAGAAACATAGAGGATTGTGGGAAATATAGTACTGTAAAGTTTTTAAACCTTACATTCAAATCTGCTTACACCTCATAATATTTCACTTTAACTCCTTATTTGTTCATAGTTTGTAGTAGCATCATAAGCACTATGATGCTAAATATGCTAAATTAAGATGAGAACCTCAGTACACACAATCTGCTAAGCAGCACGCTACATTTTCAATACAGCGACTTTGCATCGGTGCACATTCCTGCCTGTGAGGAGTTTTCAGCTTGTTTGAGAGTAAGTGCTTCCAAATCTGAGGACATGGTTCTCTGCTGCAAAACTGTGGATTGCTCGACAGGGCAAATTTCTGAATCCACCAGTTGATCCACATGCAAACCCTCGCCTATGGTCATAAGCTCTAGATTGTTCCAAAAAGATGAGATTGTGGATACAAGTGGTGAAAATTAGCTTCCTTTATAGCGGGTCGGGCCACAGCCTTAGAGATAGGTTGAAAAGCTCAATCACCCTGAGGGAACCAGAGAAGCTTTGTCTTCGCATCAAAAGGAGCCAGGTGAGTTGGTTCAGACATCCGATTAGGATCCCTCAAGGTTGGCCCCCTTTCCAGGCCCATTGGTCTGGGAGGAGACCCTGAGGTCGACCTAGAACTTGGTGTATTAAATACACATCTCATCTGGCCTGGGAACAACTCGGTATCCCTCAGGATGTGCTGGAGAGTTCTGCTTTCTTGGACGTCCATCAAAAAGGACGTCCAAGATCGTCAAGATCATCGAAGAGTCCCAGCAGAGGTTAAAATTCCAGCGTCAGGACGTGACGGTTTTGATTTGTGGTTTTGCTTTAGACAGTTTTATTTTCTCTCTCTTAACAATTCCTTTCCTTTTCTGTCCCTCCCCTCTCATCTGTCTGTGTATCTGTGGACTTGACCCGGTGCCTGACTCCCAGTGTATCTCCTCCTTTACTGTTCCCCATCCTCCTCATTAATTTTTGTATGAACAACCTGTCTGTCTCTCTCTCTTTGTCAGTTTGTTTTGCTGATATTCAAAAAACTTCTTCTTCCCCGTTTTCCCCCGGTTTTGATGGAAGTCTTCATGATTTCAATTTTGTTGATTTTTAATGCCTTGAGTCTTTTTGGATTGAGCTGTTTTTCCGCTCTTTGGATTTTGCATAATGAAAAGACTCAGTTTTTTGGGAATAAATTTAGGTTGCCTTATTGAAAAACTAAACTGCAACTCTACTGATCCAGTGTTGCTTAAATCAGTCACAGTCTGGATTGGATCTGCCATCAAAGGAGGACAGGAAAAGACTCCAATGGACTTCAGCAGGAAGGCCCCGACCTGCAATCCATCCAGGACTTATACCTATCCAGGGTCAGGAAATGACCAATTTCACCCAGGACATAGATTGTACCAAATGTCTGAGAAATGTTCATGGTTTTCACGATTATCGTGACTACTGCAGGAAGCAACGACCAACGATCTGTTGTTTGGTGCTTGCTTGGCAGCGCTGTTTGTGGTATTTTGTCAACTTTTACTTCTTTTTACTTCTACGTTTGGTATTAAGGATTGTTTACACTACAGCATCACAAATCTGCAATAAGAGTGAAACCGCCTGCCTGATTTTGGGAAGGCACCAAACCAGCTCCGTGATATCAATTTTTGTTCTGACACTTTTCTTTCGGAATAAGCATGAACTTTTCTCAACAGTGTGTGCTGCATTATTTTCCAAACCCTCCAATAAGCTTTGGACACACGTGACCCATTCAATAGTTTAATACCTTAAAATACCCAAAAGTCTGTCATGAGCCTCTCCTTGAGTGGAGGCTGGATAATTAGCATTAGCATTTTGACCTGGTTGAGAGGCAGGCCATTGATTCACATGCCACAAGATTGAATGTAAAAACTTGACAAAAATAATTTAAAGTTGTCAGGTAAACAATCGGTGGATGAGGTCTTGCAAGTTTAGTTTGATTTTTACTTTGACTTGGGCAAACAGGGAGGGATGATTATCCTGAAGATGTTGGGACATATTAGACAATTGGAGCCAATAGCAGCAACTTTCTGAGGGCAGGCGTTGCAGATTGGATATTCATCCTCTACAATAACCACACAGGTGGTCATTTAGTGGATATCCAAAATGGTTGCACATTGACAACTTGGCACGTTTTGTTGGCGGATAGAACTCTGGAGCTTCAGTTCATTTCCACGCATTAACTATCCGCCACACAGAGACCCACAAACATAAGTGACTCTAGACAGGACAGAGATTTCCTCACACCTCAAACATTAACGTGTCTCCCAAAGTACTGCAGTTTAAAGAATTCTTAAGATTTTAATACGGTGACTTTCGAAATCGCTGTTAATCAGAAAAAAAATGATTAATCCTTATATCTTCAGTTCCAACTTCACTCCTTTGGAAGGCGCTACAGAACACTACACTATAAAAATAAAAAACTTGAGAAAACTCAAAATATCAAGGCAACATGAAGCGGTAGCTGTTCGCTTTCTACCGTCGTTGACTCTGCTAAGGTTTTCAAATGTAGACACAAATTCTGCGAACTAGGATCTTTTTTTCACTTAATTATGGGCTTTATGTCAGGCTAACACTGAAATTCTGAATTGTTATATTGCAAGTTTATGCAAAAAGAAAAACCTTTTCTTCCCATATGCCATCTCTCTGATGAACCCGTCAGTCAGTCATATAGTGTCAACGAACCTGAGACACTAAAACATCCACTACCGGTGCCACAGATTATATTTATTACAGGTAAAATGCACATTTTATTATGCACATATCACACACTGTCATTTCCATGGTCACATAAATCCTGCCTAATATATTTATATATTCATGCATATAGCCCTGCATATTTATAAGCCCTGCACTATTTGCATTCATTGAACGATCTGCATTGTTAGAACGTCCCGAGACTTGGCTTTGTACGTGGACCAAGGATGTATGATGTTCATATGTCTATTCCTGTGTTTGCACTTTGAGAGCGCAGAGAAGCAGGGTCAAATAGCTTCTATGTGAACACATACATGAACAATGAAGCAGACTGTTAAATTAAAAAAGGATCCAGAATGACCTTGATCTTGTGTCTCAGTCAACTGTATGACTTTCCCAGCAAACATCCAGCTTAAAATGAATAAACAAACAAGCTAGTGGGAAAAAAACCCACAATAACCACTTTTGCAAAGACAGAAACTGGAGCAGCTTTTATAAAGGCGCTCCGGGATGAATCAGTCGCATTTGCTCACCAGAGTGCAGGAACATACACAAAATGAAATCTGCATAAAACCACATACAGTCTTGAACCTGGTGCCCAACCGCAAAAGGATGAAATACTCAGGATCTCCAACCACGGATGAATTTCTTTGAAGAAAGACAAAAATCCATTAGTGCATTGATGATGACTGAGGGACACACAGCTAGGATCCCATGGGCCTGGTTCCTTCCGCAGGTTGATGTGATTACCATAGAACACATTCAGTGGCGGGCCGTAAGATTTTCCCAGTGGGCATTCCGCGCTATACCCCCGCAATTACGCTGCTCACAGATAAGTAACAAGCCCATATTCAAACAGACAGTAACATATATCTAGTGGAATAAAGCGCTTAAAACCATGTTCAGCAATATCATACGACCATCAAGAAAACAAAAAAGCAATCAGATGTGATTAAAATTCAGCAGCTTTTACGCTGCTGGCATTAAATATGTACCATCAGGCGTACTGGCACCGCCAAACCACTGATTCTGGACTTCATTCACATGACAAGACCAGCAAAAACCTACAGTAGGCAATCGCCAACAGCTTTTTAACATACGCATTAGACTCACCAAAGCTGTTCCTCATCTGAAGATAAAGTTTGTTCTCCTTCCTTTTGTTGAAAAATAGTTGAGCAGTTTTGATTTGTTCAGAATGAGTGCTCAGCAGGTGCAGAGGGTATGAATGAAGTACCTTCCTCATTGTAATACTGATGCATGACGAGCCTACGTTGAGACGTGCCCAACCCTACCTAGCATGTCAAAGAACACGCACTCAATGACAATTTAGGAATGTGATTGATTAAATTTTATGACAATTAACAAAATTATCACCTACACTTTCCCTTCCAGAGGCATTACCTCTGCCCAGAGACTGCAGTGGAGAAATCTGATTGGACAAAACAAAGCTCACCTCTATGAGCTCACTTGAAGCAGCCACAGAGAGGAGCAGTGAAATAACATCATTTAATGGACGGGAACAAACTAATCAAAAACATGAAGTCTCAATTAATTTTTACAATGTCTGGGCAAGCAGAGAAGGCCTTTACCGGCCCTGACGCCCCACCACTGACGCCCCATCACTGAACATATTACTCCTGACCTTCAACAGCTTATTGGCTCCAGGCTTGAGCCCATGTGATTTTCAGGACTCATCACATCCTGGTAAGTCCATTCCTCTGAGATCTTCTCCACATCTGTAGACCCTTTATCAATCCAGCTGTTCCTCCTGCCCCACAGACCACGAAGGAATTAAGAGGCCCTCGCCTTTGGAACTCCCTCCCTCGAAACATCAACATATGACTCCATTTAACTCCTAACTTGAAACCCACCTTGTCAAACATGCCTTTCCATTCTGATCATAATTCATTAATCATATTTACATCCCCGAAAAGTCAGGATATTATGCAATCATCGTCACCGCCGCTATCGCCATGTGTATGCCACCGCTGGAGATTCTTCCTGTCAACACTATAACTCAAAAACTATTACAATCGTTCATTTTCAAATTGTATACCCACATTGACATTATTGCAAGGAAAGGTAAGTCGCATATTTCTGATACTAAAGGAAGTATCAGAAATATCATCTCCAAAAGTTTTCGGGCCATAATTTCTCAACCGCTGGTCTGATTGAGTCAAAATTTGGTGCGTTTAATTGAATCTAGGAGGTCTAGCGTGTATTTACATCATGTTTTACTCCACTGGTACATATTTTACTGAGTAGGGGGAGATTTTTCTTTCCAAAAAACACTGTTTTTCCGACATAACTTCCAAACCCTTGGTCCGATTTAGTCCAAATTTACCTCATATGAACCATTTCAAGGATATCTATCCTGTAAAGATATTATTAGAGTATACTAGTTTAATAATTTTTACTCACTAGGGGGAACTTTTTTTGGAAAACTCTCAAAAATATACAGATGCACGTCTCCCGTAAATGGGAAATATATGCATCATTAATGATATGGTATTTATCAGTGAAAGAATATTGAACAGATTTTCATCTGAGACATTTCTCACTCACGGAATGAAAAAAATAAATTAACTTACAAAGTTCCTAAATAGCAAAAATTACAACTTAATCTAATGGTTGGTGTTTGAGCAGAGCTTTGTGTAAAAAAATTAAAAAATAAACCGTATTTCAGTTCTGCTCCGTTCGTGACGGACACAAAGATGGAATGGATGGAACACCACTCCCACTTTATTGCGGCGGGGGTTGATAAGGCGTTTGTGCCATGAACTCGTGTGCATTCAAGTGCAAAATGCATGTATGCATGCATGTTGCATGATCTTTCCTTTGGCATCAGACAGAGTCCCAGAGCTGGACATCATTCAGCATGAATGCATGAACGCCACTCACAGATCATGTCTCACTACTCACACATGAACACACATAGACACACATGAACACATGGACACACACATGCACTCTCTCTGCTTGACTTAGTCTCCCACCATGCCCTGGGTTAAAGAATGGTGGTCCAGGGTGGCAGGGAGGAACAAGGGTGCTCTGTTCTATACATCCTTTAAACACAACATCCATCCCCACTTCACTTGCCTCCTCCCCATCAGGCGGCAGGCATGCGATGCTCAGGCAAAAGGAGGCGACCTGTGTTTATGTATAACATGTAGAGAGTGTGAAAAATATGATATGAGTCTTAAAACGATGAGTTATTATGATGAGATACAGGTGAAACAATGTCTTTGATTTTTTTTGGGCAAATCAAGAAGGGCAAAATCAAGACAAAATATAAACTTCAAGATAAATAAATGGCTTCAAATAAACTGTTACACTTTCAAATATTTCAGTGGGGAGACCTCATTACAATCCTATAGTAAATAGACGGCATCAAATCCATCATATCAGAGGCTGTCAGCATACGATAGTGGCAGAATGTTAGAACATGTATCGGGGAAAGGCATAAAATCAGAAAGAGAACTGTGAGCTGCACAATCGGACTAAGTGCTCTCTGCAGCCAGTCGACCCGGCTGCTGCTGCTGCCCTTGTAGGGATGAAGCCTCTGACAGATGGGTGAAATACAGCTATGCTAGGGCCCACAGCAGCTGCTAAGGCGGCTGCAGGCCAATGGTCCTCCGTATGTATTTATGGAACCAGGGAGGTAAAGCACATATTCGATTTCTGAGTCAAAAAACATACAGGAAACCAGTAAATTGAACAGATAATAATATAACACAGATCCTCAGAGGAAGAATCCTGAGGCATGAAAAACCCCAAAAGGAATTTTGAAATGCATCCACCAGGGAATGGGTGAATTAAACTGGGTGTAAATTCTCCAGCATGTCAGATCCATTAAACAAGATATAAGCAGAGGGCGATAGTGGATGATAGCCAATCAAACTGGCCACGCATAAGATGTTTGCTACATGAGGAACATCTTATAATGAAAGTGAGGCTTTTGTGTACAATTGGTGAAATGGACATCAAAGTAGAAGCTGTCAAATTTATTATATAGGGCGGCTTTAGATTTTGGTGGTAGAGATTTACAACCACAGACGGAAAAATTACAGTTATGGGTCTCAAAAAGGGGATTTAGCGCTTGAAAACATATTTGCTAATTTTAACTTTCTGATCTTCTCAGAACGTCATCCAGTCAATAAGAAATAAGCCATAAAAGCACAAACAAGCGGCGCCAAAGCGACACTATATAGTGTTCCTTCCTATAAGTTCTCATACCTCTTCATGTTTACAGTATCATATTTTATATTTTCCTCCTTTGTTAAATCTTTATTTATTTAGCACCAATTCACAACAACAGTTGTCTCAAGGTGCTTTCCAGATAGAGCAGTTCTAGACCGAACTCTTTATCTAATTATCTTACAGAGACCCAACAAATTTCTCCATGAGCAAGCACCTGGCGACAGTGGCAAGAAAAAAAATGCCTTTCAACAGGCAGAAACCTCGAGCAGATCCAAAACTCAGGGTTGCCGGCGTACTGCCATGAGGGCATGTTGGGAGGGGCTGTAAGGGGTATAATCATCATGCTGATCATCTTCTAATCAGTGGACATCGAGCAGGTCCACAGCAGCAGATGCAATCACCAACACGACACAAGCACAAAGACTCTAGGGAAGAAGTCAATTTAGAAACATAAAAATAATCCACTAACATGCATTAGTGCATCAAGGGAAATCCCCTAGCAGTCTAAACCTATAGCAGAATAGCTAAGAGCTATTCTGTATCTATTCTATATCATATTCTATATCATAAAGGAAGGTTTGAAGCCTACTATTAAATGTAGTAAAGGGTCTCTGCCCCTCAAACCGAGATTGGGAGAGGGCACCACAGGAGAGGTGCCTGGTAGCTGAAGGCTCTTGCTTATATTGCTCTAACTTTGAACTATTGTCTCTCACTGATTCCTTTTTCTATTTCCTATTTTCTATTTTCTATCCACTGTGCTACTGTAACACTGCACATTCCCCTGTAATGGAACTAATAAAGAAATATCTTATCTCATTTTATCTTATCTTAGGGGGTGCTGAAGCTTCACAAATGTCCCCGAAGCACCCCTACAATGATATGTGATACTTCATTAATCAATTCATTTGATTCACATTTTCAAATAATCTATATTTTGATGATTGAGTGAAATTAATGAATACATTAATTAAAATAACAGACTCATCCTTCTAAATGCATCCCACTTGTTCCTGACATAAAGCAGGTCAGGCTTATTAGTGTGTCATGTGTCAGGGTTAATGCAGGAGAAATGACTGACTGGTGCCTTAATGCGAAACAATGATCTTCAGAGAACTCCAAATGAAAAAAATGAAACAATCCCATAGCACGTTCAATGGAGGAAAGCTGGCGCCGCCTCAGTGAGAACGTTTCAACCCCCTTCAGAGAATTCTCTCTCACTGACCTTTTCTTTCCTTATGTTATTTGCAGCTAGAAGGTCATTAAAAGTGCAAAAATGTGGATTGTGATAGTATATATGTCGTGGAAGTAGAGCGGCTGTCCCAAGTTTTAATCTAGAAATATCCCTCTAAAGCGTGACCGGGTCCAGGGGCGGGGCTATAATCTCAATGCCCATGTGCGGTGAAGTGCCCCTCCCCTTTGCGGCACCTGAAACACATCTTGTAACTATCTGGTAATGGTATTTCCATTACCAGATTGCAAAATGAGACTGCACCTGCTCAGAAACTAATAGAGGTTTCCATCCTCCAGAGAGATTTTATGACAAGCTATGACTCCCTACATTCATTGGCGTGAAAGATAAAGATAGAGATAAAGATGAAGATGTGGGAAAGATAGTTTACGTGCTTCTTCACCGAACTCAGGCTTGTAAAACATTATGTGAAAGAAAGCTATGACATCAACAGAAATTGTTTTTCCTAAACATTGTATGTTCTGCAATAGTCTACTTGACCTGTTTCAAAGTATATTATCCACACAAAAAAGTCTAATATATAATGTTTTACGTATAATTAATATGACAATGAAGAATCCAAACAAAATCCATTACTGTATGTGCATCTATCCTCAAAGCTATGAGGGCAAACAAGGAATGACTGGTGAAACGAATACACATTTTTCTGAATGAGGAAACGTGTCGGCGTAATAACATGCATGCTGTGTAATCTCGCTGATTCTTTTTTACACAACATCACGTTGGAGAGGAAAATTTGACGGACAAATAGCTGCCAAATATTGACAAGGTGTGAAAAACAGGCTGTCATGTAAAGCAGCATGAGCTGGTTTCCTACAGAGATTTAACGCAGTTTAAAATCCAAGAAACAGTCAGACCATCAACAGTCAGCTACGCTATCAAAATCCTTTAAAGCATGACCTAAAATGCATTTAATTAACATTAATTGGCATTACTATGTGAATTAGGATGAGTGCTCAGTTTTCAGTCATTTAGAGGTATAGTGCGAGTATGAATTATTTTTATAAATGTTGTAGCAGTTTCCTGATGAAGTTAATTGCTGATGAAGGTTGAAAAGGTCATTTATTTTGGGGGGAGCGTTGCACTTTCAAAGTTCAGCCATCACTTAAGGACATTAGGATAATGTCCTCCAAAGTATTTTCTTAAATTTCTTCTTATGAAGATCCGTAAGAGATTCGTGAAGCCTTCTTAAACCGCCAAATTGTTTGCATTTGTTTGTTTTTAACTTGATGAATCCCATTTTGAACATTAGCTTGAAGCTCGTACCTGTCATCCTAATTAGCATAGCTAAACCACCGCCAACGTTCATAAAAGGGCATCGGGCTGCAGATCCATGTGCACGGACACGACTGCCACGGAGATTACGCAGAACAAAGAAGAAGAACATAAAAAAGATGAATGAGGTGCTGTCACAGGGAATGCTGTATCTTCAGAGGGGGGCGCACCATAGAAGAAGTGGAAAAAAAAACGTGATTTAGGATAATAAACATCTTGCGAAACACAGAAGCGCAGCCGGCGGCTTCTTGTAGCAACCCACCGCCCCACGTTGAAGCGCCGCTACACATCTGATCTCAGATTCTTCCACAGAAAGCATCAACACTGGTCACCAACCTCTGATACACTTAAAGAAATTGATGAAAATATAAATAAAAATAAAAGATATATTTGTATTTGATTATTTGTAAGCTCAATAAGTCTATTTTAATACTTGGTAAAATAATGGCAATTATTATTATTAACAAGTATTACAAATGGAAAAGAATATTATTGTAATTTAAATCCTTTACTGTACAACCGTATCATTGAATAAAAACACAATAACTGATTGTGATTCACAAACGTGGCATCATTCAGATGTTGGTAAGAGGCTCTTGAGGTTCCGTTGGTGAATGCCAGAATCTTCGTAAAAACTGCGTAAGCGGGGTTGAAGAACAAATTCCTTCGTAAGAACGGTTGAATGAAGGCCGTTGTGCGTCGTCTTGAGTAAGAACTTTTCTGTAATTCCCCATTCTGAGGGAATTTGCTTCCGTCTTGATTTATATATTTCATTAGCTCACCCGTCTCTTTCTCATCACTTACGACACTACAGAGCCCAACATGTCGACCGGAGGAGGGGCAGGGGTCTTATTTACGACCTCACCTGATGTCGCTCTTGACTCCTCTCTCTCCTCGTGGTTCTGTGAATATAGATCCAATGTTGTCAAGGGTTGAAATATGACGCTTTATCAGCCTAAATGGCGTCCGGTCACAAACACAAACACGCACACGAACTCAGTGAGACGAACATAAACACCCACGAGTGTGCACGTCGGCGAGAAAACCAATAAGCTGCCATATGGCACCCCTGACGATAACCGCTGCTGCTGCCTCATATCTGAAGGGCCTGATTCACAGCAGCTGCTGGACGTTTCCCTGCTCCACAGGTGACTCTGCCAATAAAGTCATCCAGCACAGACATCAGTGCCGTCAGACGACAGCTGCTCTACGCTATTATGGATACATAGACGGGAAAATATCTATCAGAATGGGCCGTTTACACAACTACAACTGCTTTGGTAATGGATAGAGTGTTTCTTTTTAGAATCATTTTAAATCACTGAATAATGTTGCAGCATGTTAAAAGATGATAGGTTTGATTTGTGTTTCACTAATACATGCACTCAGAACCTGTCCCCGAACACATTCTGTTCGGTCATGAGGCTCCGCCCTGTCCAATCAACACAATATGAATGACTCAGACATATAACCCTTTAATGTCCTGCTGCATAAATGTTTGCTTGAGCACTTTTTGAGTCACCATTTTTTAGTGAAAAAAAGAGTGGCACTTGACTTAACTTGTTTATAATGTGACGCAGTAGCAGAGTAAGGGGCCAATGATGGAGCCCTGGGGGACACCACTCGTTAAAGGGGCCACTAAGAAGGAGGAATTATCCATGGCTATAGAGAAAGTCTTTTTCTGTACGTAGGAATTTCTTCTATTTTTTTTGCATATTAAAGCCTGAGAGAACTTGATAAACCGAATTATACTATATTATATTATAAACAGAAACAGAAAACATGATAAAACCAAAAAAGTCACACAAGGGTTATAGAAATTGAGTACATAATTAAATGCTTTTTTTAAATTTACATCTTTTTATTTTTACTGTTTAAAAACGTGCTCGACTGAATTATTTGTCCTTTATTTGAAATAAATATTTTTTACGCACTATTTTTCTATGTAAGGAGATTAAAGGATTAGAAATAATGTCAGGTCTGTATTTTTGATGCAGTAAAAATGACAATCATATGTAAAAACTCTCAGTTCCCGAAGTTAAAATCACAAATTTGTTCCAATCAGTTGCAAAACTTTAGACTGACATACTCGGCATATCTCATAGTATTGAGTTCCCATAGTAACAATAATGACGATATATACATTTTTCTGAGCTCAGTGATACAACAACACAGATTTCATTTTGCCAATTCATATTTGTAATTATGGATTTTATACATTTTATACCCAACGTTTTCATTGATCAACATGATTCATGTAAGTCTCATCAATAACAGGAATAATGTGTCATTTGCAAAAAAAAAGAAAAAAAAAGACCCCTTTATATCCACTCCAACCTTAATGGCTTCTTTCGTGGCCCATGTAGTCCCACCCCATCCATCACAGATCCTAATCCAAAGTAAAACCCACAGTTGAGTAACAAGGTGAGTATTTATAACAGCTGAATGTTTGAATCTGTTGGTACAGGAGTTTTAGTTGGATATGCACCACATTGCACATAATTATATTAAATATACCAGACTCCTAAATATAATTGACTTTGTTAATCGATATTCATGTATTTTACCCAAAATATGTAAAGGAAATTTTAGGGGAAAAAAGCCTATCTTCAGTCCCTTTAACTGAATCTTCAGTGAAATTTAATGGAGCCCAGTCTGGCCAAAGATCCATCTTACCACTGAGTATTATGGAAATCTGTTCAGTAGTTCTTGTGTAATCCTACTGAAAACAGAGACACGGGTGGAAACATAACCTTCTTGGTGACAATGATAAACAAAACCTGAGACAACAAAAGGTTTATCCAAATTAATGATTTGCATAATTTCCACAGGGAATATATGACAAGTAAAATAATGATGAGTTAGGAAAAAATCTACAAAAATATCACTTTGTTATCCTGGTTTCCAGTGCTGGAGGGATGGGGCTCTATTAACATGTTAGCTAACGGTTCATGACTCAGCGGATGGTCGGAGAGCACAGTCTGGACCTTGGGCTAAAGCCGCACCACAAGACCTCCACCTGCTCAGCTCAGTCAGGTGGACGTGTGGGTCTGCTGTCAGCCTTGGGGCCCAGCTCGGAGCTCCACCACGGGGCCCAATCCAGCTACACACTGAGGAAAAATATCGCTAATAGGATCTGTTTTAGGTCACAGATCTGCACACAAGAGCAGAGCCCCGTGTGCAAACATGAGGTTCTGAGCTGAGACATCATGGCAAAGGGCATGCAGGAAGAGGAAAAACCACTGGTTTGAAGAGACACTCTGCATCACTGATTTTTGAGATGCCGTATCCACCCACGCTCACACACACATTAGCCCAGACACACTCACATACACACACACATAACCAAGAACTTGGAGATTCTTGGTCTGAGGACAACAGTTCTTTTGTGGCTGATGCTGTCAGACCGGCTCATCCTCAAAGATGCATAGACTGAAGGCCGGAGCACACAAACACATACACACATATATGCAGGGTCTTCCTCGCACTGTGGTTTAATAGTAACAGAATAAACAGTGATAAGATTTAGGCCAAACACCAGAAGAATATTCCAAGCATATGTGTGTGTGTGTATTTATGTATGGGGTGAATGAAAGTAAATCAAATCCTGAGTCAGGAGAAGGTCTGACAATTCCCAGTTGCAATAACGCATCAAAACTGAGGCTTACATTTTACCTTCCTGTGCCATTGCAGTCTCTCAGCCCCCCCCCCCGCTTCAACCCCCCACACCCTTTATTTCAATCACGTCACACTTTCTACCTCCATTCACGATTGTGTTAGTAGTGTTAAGCCACCCGAGAACATTTTTCAAAAACAAAAAAAGCCTTGGAGATAGCTTCTCTCACGCGGTAGAAAAAGCGGAACTTGATTGCGACGAATTATGGGCATTGTCCCGCAAAGCTTCAATCTGTGCTTCAATCCAATATCTTTGATAATAAAGAAAGAAACACCCTGAGGGCGACTGCAGATTCTTAGAGCACCTCTTGCATAGTGTTTTCATAAAGGGCCTGGCAAAGTTCCTCCACGTCTTAGAAGCGATGAGCAGGTTAGTAAAAGAGGAGGAATAAAATCAACTGAAAGTGAAATTTTCATAATGGGAGACATTGCAATGTCATGGAATTCCATACATTCCATGGAGAACACAGAAACTCATCAAAACAACGTTTTTTTCCTTCTTCTTCTTACGAGTCTTTCGGATGTTTTGGTGTTTCCATCCATAGTTACGGCTGCTATCCTACTGACTTGAGCCACTACTGATCTAGTTTTGGTATTAGTTTCCTGTTCCGCATATTGATTTGGCTTTGGTTTTACGCCGGCTGCCATTCCTGATGCAACACTCAACATTTAATCCGGGCATGGGACCGGCACTAAAAGTAGCCTCCACCAGGTCGTGATCCCTTCATGGCTGGTTTTAAAACAATCCTTTTATTATTATCTTGAAATTCCTTTTTTGCAGTGCACTGTGGTGAGTCTTCGTTTAATGCAGAATAGTCAGTATCTTTGCTTCTTAAACTTACCAAATATTTTGCCCAACACTGCTGATAAGGGATCTTTGAAATGCAAAAAAAAAAGAAGTCATACATTCGTGTGAACGTGGTCCAGACCCACCACTGTTTTCACCCAGCTGACATCTTCTGTCCTGCCGCTACCTTGCACTAACCACTGCAGAGATATTTGCCCTATTTTTAGAGAGCGCTGAAAGCAGCTCAGACAAGCTGAGAAAATCAAAAAGCACACAATATATATTTGCAGAGTTACCGGCAAAGAGATGAGGGAGGGATGGTGAGGAGTTGATTTGAAACTTAATGGAAACATGAGCTTGCATTGAAAGGGAATACCAGGAAAATGCTGCCGAGGCTTTATGCTAATTCTGCATGTTTTATCCCATGCACATAAAATTACAAAGGGTGCTCATGGATTTACATAACAGCTGATAATAAGCATTGCTATGAGATGAGAAAGCCAATACGTTCAAGTAACAAGGTCTTCATCTCAGTGACAGCAGTCAGGGCCACATGGCTGCGAACTGAGCGTCAAATTCACGCTTGCGTGACACCATGCAATCCGATCTTTTCCCTATTTGCTATTTTTGTTTGTGCTATAAACCAAAACTGGCATCTAATGTTAGATTTTCTCTCAGTCGCTCCATGCATATCCAGTAATACCACAGAAATGTATCCAAGGAAGAAAAAATGTGCACACAATTCAAATAAGTTATAACCCAGAAAGTCCTGGATATTATGGAATGGTCATCGACGCCGGAGATCCTTCATGTAAATGCGACAACTCAGTAAGGATCATTTTCATATTTTGTACCCATATATATATAAGTGAGAGGAAGAGCTGAGGTTTTGGGAAAGGTCAGTTGTATACTACAGTAGGGAGGGCTTTATGATCAAAATTGAAAGGTCATAATTTCTAATTGGTTCAGCCTGAGTCTTGGATCTGCTCGAGGTTTTTGCCAGTTCAAAGGCAGTTTTTATATCGCCAAGTGCTTGCTCAAGGAGGAATTTGTTGGGTCTCTGTAAGATAATCACATAAAGACTTTGGTCTAGACCTACTTTTTCTGGTGAGCAACTTGAGGCAACAGTTGTCGTGATTTGCCGCTAAGTAAATAAAGATTAATTGATCTATCTTGTATATTACAAACAAACCCTTAAATATATATACAAGCTCAATCAGAGGAATTGCTTGTATGTATAACAAAGGGGATTGGGGTCTTTCGGGGAAATACATTTGCTGTTGATAACGACAGCATAGGTCCAGTTTGATAATGAGATGCTTTCACCCTTGGGTGGTACACAGAGAAGGTCATGGGATGGATGAAAAAGACATCAACCAGCAATGACCTTCAGGCTGCGCTGCTCACACACACTAGCATTAATAAATGCCAGCCCCCATGGCATAGAACGAGAGTTGCTGTTTCTCAACATGGAGTCATGCAGTAATCGGAAGGTCGAGGGTTCAATTCCTGACTTTTGCTGAATGTGGAGTCTTCCTTGGGCATGATATATTTCTCCTGATGGCTTGTTTGGATCAGTGCCTCATTTAGGAATGGGAACCCCGTCCTTCACCATGTTATATGCAATGGTCTTTTATTTCCATCTTCTTTCTTTGCATTTGTAAAGAAAAGTGTATAAATATATACATATATATGCATACATACATACATGTACACATATACATATATACATACATATACATACATATACATACATATACATACATATACATATATATATATATATATATATATACATACTAATAATAATATGTTAATATTAAAATGATAAATCACACAAAAAAGTGCTAAAACATCGATGTTAAAATGCTGATAGACTAAAAAGAATAAAAAAATAAAAGAAAATAATGTATACAAATAAAAAAATAAATTTAAAAAAAGGATAATAATTATTATTATTTTATGTCGTGTTTCGTAATATCATGAAATTATAAATTATAAATGAATGAATGGGTTTTTAGTTTAGGTTGAAACATTTCCATTTTCCATTTTCCTCTCCTCTCTTTACACACACACACACACACACACACACACACACACACACACATACACACATACACACATACATACATACATACATGTATACATACATACATGTATACATACATACATACATACATTTTCACCACTTGGACCACTCAAAGCTGAATGCGGTGTCATCAAAAGATTTTGTTCCGGCAGGTGGGACAAAAAAAAAGAAAAGAGAACCTTATGGAGGCCCCCCCCACTCTACCTCCAATCCAACCTCTGTATCCCGACCACAATAAATAACCTTTAACGCACAGATGCGTTCTATCCTTTGACCAGCACATCACCTCAATGTCCTGACCCGTATTATTGTCATAATGAACCCGAGAACATGACGGCTGAGGACTAGGGCTCACACCGGTGTGACCTCGGACTCCAGATGGTTAAAAAAAAAAAAGAACATGAAGAAACGGAGAAAGTGAGTGGGATAAGAAAAACCCCACGGGAGAGAGGAGAGGAAACGCTGATTGTGTGTCGGTGCTGGGGAAGCATGCCTCCTTTCAAACAGATGGGAAGGTTAATGAGAAGAGAGCCATGGCTGAACATGGCGCTTCAGTGTTGGGCTGCACCAAGAGGGAGAACTGAAAGACCCAACATGGCTATGTATGTATATGTGTGTGGTAATGTGTGTGTGTACATTATGTGAGGTGCGTGATGAAGTATCGGCGGTTGGAGCTAAAACTACATCACAAACACCATCTGGGCGCTCAGAGGAGCGTGGACAGCCAATCTCTTTCGCATTCATAAACACAGAATAGCTCAGTTATCGGGTCTGAAGGGGCGATTTTTGACCGAGAAAAGACGCATGCAGTCCCTCCTCAGGCATAAACCGGCGACTATCAGGCTTCGAGTGCTCTCGCACGGCTCCATTTCACTCACGCAGTCATTGTTTTTGAAATATGCAGTGAATGCAAAATTAAACAGCATGCATTATTAAAAACTGCCACCATGAATAATCCAAACTCCATGTCCCATTTACACGCCTCGCGTCACAACACAAATTGTTTTTACCGATTCCAAATTGCGGCACTCAAGGCTCACACCTTGACAATGACAGCCCGGCGGCCGCTGTGACTCCATCACGTTGGTTTGTTTTTATCTTCGTACTGAGGATTTTGCTCCGGAGACACTTCTAACTGATGACGCTCCACACACTGAAGTCTTTCCGGAATTTAGACCTTTTATCTCTGCGGCCTTTATCATTCTCCTTTCCTCATTTACTCTCCTTGTTTGGTTTTTACTCTCCTTGTTTGGTTGCATTCCAGCGGCGCTAATACTTCTCCTGGACATTTAAGGTTTAAGTAATAGACAGTTATCTGAAACTATTTACCTTGTATATCCGGATCCTTGTACTTTCTTAGCGTCAGAGTGTGGGTTTTTTCTCAAATGGGGTTGTTTGTGGTACCACTGTGTATTTTATCTCATTTAATGTTGATTATTTTGCCATTTTTCAAATAGAATGATTCATTTACCATCACAGTTTTTGGCTTATTTTGTTTTCCTCCAAAGCACTTTGAACCTTTGAATGAGAAATGCAATATCAATTATTTGACTTTATAGTTTATTATCGTTATTATTATTATAATTATTACTTATCCATAATTAGTTCTAACACCGGTCCTCTACTCTAAATGGCAGTCAACCAGCCTTTAGTTTGAAAAAGCAAGAAGGAAGAAGGAAGTTTAAGCAGCTCACACTACGTTCATTTTTCCTGGTTCTGGAGCCTATCTCGGCGGACATTTGGGGAGAAACGGGGCAAACTTTAGATAATTCCCCAATTCATCACAGGGCTGACACAAAGTGACAAACAACCGTTCACCTATGCTGCATAGTTTCAGACTGTGGGAGGAAGCTGGGGTATCCAGGGAGAACCCACGCAAACTTAAGCAAAACAAGAAAGATACACACAGAAGGCCTGATGTCATCGGGTGGGATTCGTCTGCTAATGCTACAAGAGTTCTAAAATGACCCGCTGTGAATATGAGCATGAATGGTTGTTGTGTCTTGATGGGGCAACCCTGTGATGAACTGATGAATTGTCCAGCGTGTCCCTCACCTCTCTCCCAATGTCAGCTGGAATATACTCCTGACCCGTGTGACCCTTGACGGAATAAATGAATGCTGAAGATTTTCGATCTCAAGTTCTGGAATGAGTTTGAATGACTTCAAGTTTGGAATCTCAAGTTTTGGAATGGTCATCTTGATGGATTAATGATGATGCGCAGACAAATGTTATAGCAACAATTGACCCGCTTTGTAGGGAGAAAACAAGGAGACAGAATAAACAGGGTGGCCGAAATACATTTTCCTGCAGCAGTGGGCTCCTCCAAACTGGAGGGCACGGTTCTACGTCATAAAATGGCGATGGATAAAGTCCTAATACAGAAACAATACCAAAATCCTGGACTATCTCTGTAATTTGTAATTTGCAAAGATGTGTGCTAATCAGACCAGACCCATTTGTCATGATGTTTGTCCAGTGCACCGAGCGTCATCATCATTATACTCTAATGGTGGTCACGGTTTGCACTGTAACGGCTGAAGACAAACATTCAACTGGATTACAGTGAAACTGTGAAAGACCAGGATGCATATAGGATTATAAATTATACGTTCTAACAAAAAGGAGCTGCGTTTGGTTTCCCTCAGTGAACAAACAAGTTCAATCTGTGTATTGCGGTTTGCCGTAGTAAGAAGGGTTATAACATTATTTTAAAATGCAAGAGTTAAGGCAGAAGAAACATTTAAAGAAAGTTCCCATGACATTTTGGCCATTTGCCCCTAATGTGATGTAATCTCTGCTGAAGTACGATTCTGGAATTTGACACAATGTTGCCAAGAAGGCTCATTTATTCAACTAATGAGTTCAGAGTATTCATTAACGCCTACTCATGCTGGGTAAACTCGCCATGGCAGTGCTCGTATCGTCTGGTTGCTCACCTTAAGTGAACTATTACCTGAATGTTTTCCTGGTGACAATGTTTTGTCTTTATCTGCTGCGACGTAATCGTCAACCTCGTCGAATTCTCACCTACAAGCCTTGCTTGAAAATCTATAAGGTTTTGCCCAAATCCTTAAGCTTCAGGTTCCTTGCAAGAGAATTTGATTTAATGCCGCAAACACCCGATGCTGCCACTTTCACAGAAACAAACACTTCACTCTGCTGCAGAGGCAAACAGGCTGCAGAAAAAAAGAGACACGCTACAAATACTAAGACACATCAAGAAAACACAAAGCAAATACCAAAACACATTAAAGAAAGACGCTACAAATACTATGACAAATGAATACACTACTAAGATACTAAGTACCTGAAGCATTTCAGGTACTTAGTATCATTTAGAAAATTTGCGGCAAATACCGTAACACAGTAAGAAAAAGCGCTGTAAATACCAAATACCACAACAAAACACATTCAGAAAACATAGCTGCAAATAACACAACACATAGAGAAAATGAAAATGAAAATGGAAGATTACTGTTTTTCTCCTCCCTCTCTAGGCCACACCCCTTCATGCAGGTGGAATACTCTCATAGACTATCACCACCATTTAAGGTCTACTATCATTTACACTATCCATCTAGATCTAGATTCAGCCAATCATGACTTACTGTCATTATTGAATGCATATTACCGCCGTCCTTTTTCCTTATTTGTTCTATACGCGGCTGTATTTGCACCATGTATGTACCGTGCTGCTATTACACCTTAATTTCCTTACGGGGATTAATAAAGTTATCTATCTATCTATCTAATGGCTGTAGTAAAAAAAAAACTGTATTTCACCCCAATAATGGTTGAACTTTTGCAATTTGCAATTTTAATCCGCGGCCCGTGACTCCGCCAGATGAGATTCACGCCTCTGCATTTGTTTCACTGTCTGAAGATGCATACATCACAAGGACGAATGCAAGGTTGGAGAAGAATCCCACTGTGCCGCTGCAGAGGTTTTCAGCTGCACGCATACCTCCTAACTGGATGCACTCGCAGAACACGGTTCCGAGCCTGTGGAGGGAGGAGGGCACCTGGAGCTCTCACCTCCTACTCTTGAGGGAATATTCAGCTCTACTTCAAATAAGACACTGTATCTGCCTCCAACCTCCATCTGGTATCCCCCTGTGTTTTCTGCTCATTGTCTCTCTCTTTGTTTGCAGCTTTCTCCTCTCCCAGCTGACCGTCTTCCCAGCAGCCCATTGCTTTCTGTTTTCTGTATTTGTTTTGCTGCTAATATCGTGTCTCTTTCACTGCGGAGTTGAGATGGCGTGTTTGGTGGCGGCCCCGGTTCTCTCCTCTCCCTCTCTCCATCCATCTTTCTCCCCTCCTTCTGCTGCCGTTACACTTCAGTAAAGCTCAGTGCCTTGAAGTATTACGGCCTGTGTGTTTAATTGCTCAACAGTTCCAAGAAGCCTCCCTGCTGGCACAGGACGAAATATTCATACATCAGATGATTGGGGTGGGACTCATAAAGTGCCACTGTGGTATTTTATTTTTGTACTAGGCTCTCCACTTCACTTTCACTTCCACAGAATTGTACGATCTCAGCTGCAGCTTGATGACCCTGAACTGATGCTCAGTAACCAGACAATTACTGTCCAAAATAAGAGACAACCCAAACTGTAGAGGATCTTCACCCACCAAAAAAATAAGATACACTGCCAGAACTTTTCCAGAGAAATGAAGGTGAAAAACTATGGCAAAAGACAGTAAAACAAAAAACACTACGTCCCCGTAGAAGACTTGGTGAACCTCACAGTTAAAGAAGCGGTAAATTAATTTATGGTAATTTAAGAATAACATATAATACATATAGAAGTGCGTCCCACAGTAAAACCCAATAGTAAGAGGTCAAATTTGGATTGTTTTTTGTTGATGATTTGTCCTGCTATTTAAGATTTTTACCTTTTGTAAATATATTTCCATTTTTGTAAATGTCTTATTAGTACATATTACAAACTCAATCTCACTTTTTTTGTCACTTTTGGCCAAATAAAAAGGGAAAAATTCAGGACAATATTTTTTGATTCCAAGACTCCTCCCTCCACCAGTGAGCAAACCTAACAAAAAAGTATCCAGAGGTCCAGGACCACAAATCTATTCCCCAGCGAAACGCTTAAGTAGCAAGGCGTCAGATACGGGAGTGCCTGACTTTTAAAGGCGGTGGAGAGAGAGAGAGAGAGAACGCATCAGGATACATTTTCAATGTTGTCACAAGAGTTTTCAAAGATATGAAAAGCCGTAGAAATCCTCTCACACAGGCAAAGGGAGGAAGATAAAAATGAAAGGAGTGAGTAAAAAAAAAAACAACAGCACAGACTACTGTTCTCGGAAGGGAAACAAAACTTACTGAGAAAAAAACATAGGAAGGTAATTCCAAAGAGGTAACAGCAAAACACATACAGAGAGACCCACACAGACTTTAAAACTAACAAATGGAGGAGATAACGAGACACAGGTGAAATCAATCAGGGCAACGAGATACAGCTGAGACAAGTGGCTAATCAGTGGAGGAAGGACCAGAGAGGGAAACAAATGGAGAAAAGAACAAACACAAGGTACCTTTAACATAAAACAAGAGATTCACAGGCATGAAATAATGAAGCACGTGAAAAATAACGTTAATCAAGGACGGAAGAATCAGAGGACGTAATAGATCATAAGAGCGTCAGGAAGTGTAACAGAAGAGGTCATGAAGAAATGTTTCCATTCTAGGCCTACGCTGTCCTCAACCGACAGCAAGGACATATCCCCGAAAAGACCCAACCTCCTGCTTTGTACAAGCGATCCCCCTGATTGAACTCGCCAAATTAAATGTGAAGTTTTTTTTGTTTTGTTAGAAAAACAAAAATGTAAACCATAAGAATAAAAGAGAGAGCACTTTTGGATAGTTCTGAAGCAACAAAAAATTACTGCAGGATACCAAAACCGTCATTCATTTTTCTTCAGGACAACGCCGGTCAATCAATCATCAGGTATACGGAGAAGAAAATGAAGATGAGGATAACAGGAAGTAAGTCAAGTCAAAGTCAAAGCGTTTATCGTCATATGCAGTTAAAAAAAAGTTTCAAGTTCTTCTTTTTGTTCCACTCTGAATGCCATGATTGATAAACACGCAGGTAAAACTGAAGATAAGAAAAATATAAAGTATGTGAAAAATATATAACTATATATAAAAATAAACATGTAAAGATATGAAAATACAAGGTACATACTAAAGAAATAAAGAGATAAACGTAAATAGTAGCTAAGTAACCAAGTTTGATAACGTACAGAAGCATCATCATTAGCGGTGAAAGCAAAAGCTGTAAAAACTGTAAACACGGCATAAA
This sequence comes from Lophius americanus, assembly GCA_037951165.1. Taxonomy (NCBI): domain Eukaryota; kingdom Metazoa; phylum Chordata; class Actinopteri; order Lophiiformes; family Lophiidae; genus Lophius; species Lophius americanus. Next base: position 17,184,988 of record JBBDHG010000009.1, on the reverse strand, counting down.
TCCAGTAGGCACGTCATGAAATGTTCTTAATTGAGCTTGCAAATTAAGAAATTGTTAAAACCACAATTTGTACAAAAGTACGACATAAAAAAATCCAAACCTTTGTTCAGACCTAATTGAGTCAGTAATGCATGTCAACAGAATTTAGGGTTTGAGTCCTAAAGAATAGCCTCATCACAAAATGTATAACAATTATACATCCCCATAGCGTAACTGTCAAGTCTGTCTTGATTTATATTCCCTTGACACAAGCATTCTGAAGTTCTGAGCCAAATGTACAGTATAAATGATAATTAGTGGTACATCTTGTGTATCTGCAGGACTAAAATGCTATTTATATATATCCCCCCCTGCTGATTAATGTGATTTGCTGCCATCAGCAACTGTCCTTAAAATGACTCACCGAACATTTCTTTTTATGATAACATATTTCACGCGGTCGAATTAATCTAAATTCTAATCTAATTCAATTTCATCAGGATCATTGGTGTTAAAGGTGTTTTTGTTTTATTTGAAATCAGATGCCTGACTCCACTCTGAGAAGAGTGGACTCTAGCAGTCAACTCATGAGAACTGCTGAAATTGAAAACTAAAGCAGTGGAATGTGTGGCCAGTTCAAAATTGTCTCTCTGCACACTCCAGCACTGATGCAATCAATCATCTCCCACCACCTACTGCTGCTCAGAAAAGAGCTCATTTTTCACCATGAGAATGCACAGTTTGATGTTCGACGGACAATCACCAAAACAATGGTTACCGCCTGTAAGCCTCCATTTCAAAATCATTGGACCGCCCAAAGAGTCACTTTTCTCAACAATGTGAAATGCCCCTGTAGGTTTATCTAACCCCTGTAGCAGACCACCTGCATTCTCTTACAGGCTCTTAACCCACCGTGCTCCAAGCTGCTGGAGTAGATCTATCTTTATTGGAATGTGCTGCGAAAGAAGACTGGACCTCCTCATTTCTGTATAAATCTCACTCTCAGCCAGACAGCGGCGACTCCGACTTCATTACAGCTGGTAACAAGCATCATCTGGGCTCGGGATTTACTTTCTTTCCGCGGTCCTTTGGCCTGACGCCGCTGTTCTTTATTATTCCACTGTAAAAGTCAGATTAGATTAAATGGAGGCTAGGTTCCATGAAACATATGTCTGCCAGTAACTCAACTCTATTCTGATTATGGTTCTGAAATTTGACCTTGCTGTTTATCATTTGCAGCCATAATACACTCAAAAAAATATTTTTACGTATTTCAATTCCATGTAATATTTCCATGAATATTGATAAGACAATTTTAACATAAACTATTACATTTTATTTGATGCGTATTTAAACATGAATGGAACGCCTAAGAATAATAATTATGTAATACTTCTAATGAACGATGTCTTTTAAATCTATTTCACCTTCAAAACAATGTCATTTCCTGAAAACGATATGTAAACCAATCTCATGAATTTTAACCAATTGAATCCTGATTGCTGTATAGTGAGACAAATTTAAACCCTGTTCATATTTTTTTTAACTAATTCAATTCAATTGTTTTTATATTTAAAAGATTTATGCTGACTCTATGAAATTTGAATATATACATGTTCAATGCATGATTATTTAAATGAAATGAAATAGTTGCAAGTACTTAAACCCTGGAATTATCATTTATTTATTTATTTATTTTTGAGTGTTGCAGGCTGGTAATTTGCTCTGACAGTTAATACCAAATGGCCCAGACTGAAATACGAACTCATAGCTCAAAAAGGATTGAATCCTAATGATGCTGGTGATTAGAATGCTATAGCCAGCCAGTGGGGATGCAGGTGTGTTCTTGGTTCCTGTCACAAGCCCGGTTAAATGGAAAGGGTTGTGTCAGAAAGGGCATAAATCCTGTGCCAGTTAATGATTGCAATCAATAGAGAAGAAAGATTTGCTGTGGCAACCCCTAAACAGGAGCTGTATTTAGCTGCGAGCATGGATGTGTCTCAATTCAGCAGGGTTAAAGTTTATTGAGTGGACTATCATTACAGGAAATTGAGATACTTCACCTTCATTCCTCTTCTGTTGAAGGGTGTCCATTATGCATTACGAAAAAAATCTAGATCAGTCAAAGATTTGCAATGAATCTTAACCCTGTTAGGCACCTTTGACTGTTTACACTGACAAAAAAAACATGACAATACAGTTTCCAAGCAGCAGATGTGTAAGAAATCGGTACCCGTGTTGAGCATTCACCTTCCCTGTTATATGGTTGATCTAGTTCTCTGCTAACAGGTTAAGGGGTTCTCAAATGTTGAGCTAACTCCCCAATTGGAAATCATTTTTGTTTGATTTTCTTCTTCTTCTTCTTCTTCTTCGACATAGCTGCTAACTGCTACTAACTCCTTTTAAAACTTACAGCTGTGTTGCCAGACATTTGTTTCTCTGTTCTGCCTTTCCTTCTCAGCTTTATACAGATGACTAGTTCACCTCTGTTACTACATCCACTGCTGTAAAAGTCAGTCGCATTCATACAGAATGAAGGGGTGGTATAATGGTGCACCACACTGCAAAAACAGATAAAATAAAGAAGCCAAATATTCTACCCTTTGCCTGGCTACGATTCTTGAAGTTAGAATGAAAATCTAACCACTGAAACGTGAAAATTGGCCTTAAAACTGGACAAAAATTCCATATTTTTTTATTATATTATGTCTTCATTCATCAAATTTTATTCATACACAGTTCAGTGGCTTTCTCAGGGGACCCTACAACTACTACTGGGCTAGAACTGCTGACCTGCTGATCTTCTGACTGGGAGAGGACCACTCCACCCACAGAGTTAGAGCCAACCACCCGAGTTCTGCTAATTAAAAGCAATGAATAATTTAATCAGATTGAGTCACAGAAAATTAGCATTTTAAGCCGATTTTAAGAATCTATACCGTCTTAGGTAAGTATTAGGAGAAAAGATCTCATAAGAAAAAATGCCTCGGTATTTCTAAGAAAAGATACATTTCTAAAATAAGATTTTTTTTTTTTTTTATATTTGAAACAAAGGTGATGAGATTATTTTTCTTTTGAGAGAAAGAAATAAGACAGTTTAGGTTTAGTTGTTATGGTTGAGACATAAATTTCATTTTCTACAGCTTCAGATCAGCCATTGCTAACTTTTCACAACCTTTAAGCGGCTTATGTAAGACTTTATTTCCATTGACATCATTTTGAATCGTCATCGTTGCACACAGCTCTCTGAATGCAGATCTTGGAGAGAAATCAAGGCCAACAAAAGACCTCATCACAGCTACCTGAGGTAAGCTGCATTATTTAGTGTTTCTGCGGCCCTGCTATTAATCTCTGGGCTGCTACAGTACGTTGTGAGTCACCATGATTTAGCCGGGGATGATTGCCGATTTTGTCCACTTGTAATACAACACATGGTTTTAAAATCAAACATTATTAAAATCTTCAATTCGCTCTGGAAAGTAAATTGTTAATAATGTCTGAACAAGACTTCCTTACACTAACAGATTTTTTTTCGCTTGCTCACTATGTCTGCTTTCGTCAGCACGTGAATTATTATGCAATGTCATTTGACATTTACAGTAATGCAGTGGAATTAATGCCCAAATGAAGGCTGTGGATGTGGACTAGGACACATCTTCTCCAGTGGGATAGTTTGTTGTGCTCAACCAAAAACATAAAATGAGCATAGAAAGAAAGAAAAATGAAGGCACTAACAAAAAAGGACCCGTGGAAGTAGATTGAACCCTCCTGCCAATGTTTCGGCTTTTGCACCTTCAGCTGGACAAGGGGAAGATGTTGGTGAAGCTCTAACAATTTCTAACAGGCGTTAAGTATAAGGCATTTGTTTGATGTCACAATGTTTCATGAAAGACCAGGACACACCTTCTTGAACCAATCACATAGGACTTCCTGTTTACCAATTGCATGATCTCCTTTTGCTTTTATCATTCCATTGTTATGACCTCACGGGCCAATCGCATAGTACTTCCTGTTCATCTATTGCCCCATCTCCATTTACTTTTATCCTTCTATCCCTTTTCACTCACATCGTGACATCCAAGGCCAATCATATAACACCTGTTATAGATTGTATGATCTCCACCGTATCGTCCCCTTGCTCGGATAAAGGCGCAATGGCTGAAACGATAGCAGGAGCTGGAATAAAGACCGTACATATCGGTGAAACTGAGATCAATCTACTTCTCTGGGTAGTTTTTTTTTATTAGATCCACCATTTTTCCTTCTTTCAATGCTCATGACGTTACAACAAAAAATGATAAAACACTTCAGGTAGCTTCCAGTTTCTCTTCACAGCAGAGCTGCGGTACAGGAAACACGAGGAGGAGGTGATAATGTGTCACTCTTAGTGGGAGAAACTTATTTTTGAGTGTTTTCCTGAAAAGTGTTGAACTATCCGACATCTCAAAATTCCATCCAAAACTAAAAGGATTCAGTAGGACGGAAGTTGAAAAACACTCTGGAGGTTCGCCCGACTGTGAGTGAGCACCGAGAAGAATACGACCCCAATAGAGACAGATTTCTAGATCTTGCAGCATGAGTAACATCACTGCGATTCAGGCGCATCTTTCAGCCCTTCAGAGACGTGACGCACCCAAAAACTGTCACAGAAATAGAGACATTGAGTTCGTGTGAGTCTGTAGATGAGATCGCTGTCAGTGTGAAGACCAATAATTTAAGCGGCTGCTGTTTATTTGTTCTGCTCTGTTTACCTACTGGTAGTTCTTTCTGATAAGTTTATCTGAGCGCCTATCCCACACGAGATGGATAAGAACAACAAACAAAGGATTTACGACTGGATCAGGATTGTATGGGAAAACATTCAAAGCAGCTTAATGGAATATGATCCTGATCCGGGTGCATAATTTCACTGTCTGATGGTGCAATCCTGTTAGGAGAGGCAGTAACAGAAAACTATGGAAATTCTTGCAAAACTCAAAGCATTGAAGGCTTTTTCTTTACACAGTTAGATCCTATTTCCACATATTTTTGCCTCCACATATTGTATTTTTTATCTCCTTTTCTTATTTGTTCAAATTTTTTATACCTCCTCTGATTGATTTTGGGTGATACTGATTTATACTGCAACGATGGAAAATTCTCCGTTGTGGTAGTAATATATATAATAATCAGTATATCTTATGTTATCTTATTTGCACCACCCTTCCATTCACTCCTCTTACATACTCTAAATTCCCTGCTGCCATCGTCTGTGACTGTCAGTTGAGACATCAGCTTTGCTAATTAGCTTCACCGCTATACACTAGCATTGCCACACAACTTCCAGATTGCAACATACTTCACATATCAGTGAAACAAAGTTTACATTTAAGTAAATTAATATTATTATTTGTTCAGCATTGTGGTTGCATTGCTGTTGGCATCTCTGTCCCTCCCTGGGATGGCGGCACACAGGTAATAATTTAGCATAGCAAAAAGACTGCGTGCGAATCCAGCTGTCAAAGAAACTAAAAGCTTGATGGCTGCTGGTGGTTGCTTTATTATCAGCGGAGACAGCGCAGCCTGCTCTCTTCCTCTCCATCCCAACCTGAATTCTCTCTAAGCCAGCCCAGAGCTGCTTACGTCCCACCACCAGAGAGGAAATATGCCCAGCAGGGAACAAGCACTCGTTCTGGTGAGGTCTTTCCAGTTCAACCACTAAAATCAACCCAGCAGGCTGTGGACTGTTGAGAAGCAGAGATGGTGTAGCGAGGTTTCAGTCCACGCTCCTGAGGAGTGTTGAGTTCCAGGTGGGAATGGGGTGCCTCCTTCCCTCTGTGGCTGCTGGGAAGGAGACTGGGGGGTTGAGCCGAGCTGAATTCCCCCCTGGCAGACAGTCTTTAGCTAATTCATGCTGCTGTTACATGCACCCTACACCTCTCTCCAAACCACCCTGTCTACAAAGATCCACCAACGTCATCAGTCCATAAACCTCAGTACCTCTGAAGGGTCACTAGCCACCACCACCAGTGTCTGAACATCATGGAGATTTTTCGTGCTGTTGCTCAGGGCATATGTCCTTTGATCACAATCTGCACAAAGTGTCACATCGTCAAACACTTTATGTCAGACTATCCCATATCCTCTGCTGTTGCAGATACAAGGATTGGTAACTCAGCCGGTAGAGCAGCAGACTTTTAATCTGAAGGCCCAGGGCTAAAGTCCCTATTCAGGTGAATATCTTATTGCCTCCAGTTAGTGTCAGTTAACTTGAATGCATGTATTTCTGTGAGTGGACTAAAATTGAATACATACCACATTATACCAAAGGTTCTCCAGTGTCTCCAATCGGGGGTAGAGCGGATGATCAGCATTTGTTCCCAAGCATTCCCAATATGCTCCCTTAGGTATGCAGAGAAATAGTTTCACTATGTTTGACTGTGCATGACTGTAAGTGATAAGTAAAGATTATTTATCTTTACATCATTCACGCATATACTTTTTCTCGATCCGATTCTTTTTATCGTACGTAAGCTGTGTTTGTTTTCCCTCTGCTGCTGCAAAAAGGAAAAAAAAACAAAAACAGCCTCCCTGCAGAGATCATTAGAGTTTCCTCATTTTTTCTCATGGTCTTGCAATAAACCAAAGCTGTAAGAGGACGACACCTGATTACGTTTGTGCAGTAATAACACACCTCCAGTCCCCAGATGCTACCTATCCACGTCAATGAGAAGCACTGCATGCATGTGTGCAGATTTGTGTGTCGAACAACATCTCCTCTCTTTCTCCTCTATTCCCTGAGTACGTTTATTTTCTACAATCACAACCTCGCTTCTCCTCTCCCCCTCTCTGTTCTTGTGCTTTTCTGTCCCATAAAGACGACGCTTTATTGTCACATGCAATCATACTTCAGTGCAATATCATGAAACTTGTTCCCTGCATTGGATCCGACCCTGAGGAGTAGTGAGCAGCTCTGTATGGGGTTCAAAAAGTACTTCAGCATCTACTTGTTGCTGAAAAACACTATGAGACATGCTCTACCCCCCGAGCCGCCATAACAGGCACTGAATCAAAAACATCTCACAAGGAAGAACATCATCATGCTTCAGTTATTCTATAAGATATAAATCCACTAAGGTGTATAGGAGCGCTGTGATGAAAGTAGACGAAAGAATGCAAGCAGGAATGACCAATACTGACCCTAATCTGCTGCTCATCTTTGGGCCGGACTGAAATATCTCAACAACCACTGAACTGATTAACATTTTGATGAAATGAAAAGTAAAAAAAATGAAGGTGAAATGTCTCCACTGCTACAGAATGAAGATCAAGATAAGCTTTATTGTCCCTCAATTTGTGAAATTTGCCTTGGGCCTTTAACCTATTCTTCAGCCATGAAATAAAATATTTAAAAAAGAAAAATCAGATTTCTCCTCAAAAACTCTAAAACCCATCTGCCACTGTCTAAAACTCTTATTCACACGGGGATAAAAGGCATGTTCTGTTTGGCCATGATAATCTTCCACGCAGTCTCTAGTTTTGACTTGCACAAAAACATTACCAAACCAAACTGATGCCGTAACTGATTACTATATAAGACCACCTGGTATAAGAGCAACATACATTTTGTATCCACACCATACAGTCTAGGTTGTTGCAGGAAAGGCAGCAATTGTTGCAGTTTGCTACAAACACTGTCCACATGTGTTCTGGAAGGCTTATATTTATATGTGGAATTCTTCTTTTTTATGTCAATGGTTTGGGTTTCTTGTCTGTATGTTGAGTCACACCTAAGATTATTTTCTATCACGACCGACTACAAGTTTCTGATTCTGATATGAAAAACAGCAGGGTTCGACATTCTGGGAAATAGAAGGAGGCTCTGCCCTCAGAATGAACTAGAACAGCTTTGCTGTTGTCTTAAATGTTGCCATCTTTGCTGTTTTGCACTCGATCCTAACGATCCTAACGCCCGTCACCGACCCCCTCCAGCAAATTCTGGGTAAAGCCAGAATTTGCTGGAGGGGTTACATATCCCCTCGGGTTTGGGAACGATGCATGATCCCTCACGATGAGCTTGAGAGTGATGCTAGGGAAAGGAATGTTTCCAAAACTCTGCTTGACTTATTACCACCAGCAAAAAAAAAGGCACAAAGGGAATTTGGATGGATGGAAGTCTTAACTTCACATATAGAACTACCATCAGAAAAAAATAAAACTCATAACATTCCCATTAGCCTCTGCTGCACTTGGTACCAACTTCAATTTTATATATAAAAATTCAAACAAACAAGTTTTTTGAGAACATAAATGGATAACAAAGGGAAAATTGTACAACATTGACTATTTTTCATGATATTCATTTACTTATCACATTTAGTACAGAGATTTGGAAAACATATGGACATGAGTCATCCAGGCAAAAAGCCCAGAAAATGTCTCAAACACTTATTTTCAAGCCTGACAGAGTAAACAAAAAGTATTCCCCGGTTAGTCCCTGTGGCTACTGGAGCTAACTATAGCATAGCCAATCCACTTCACGGTCACTTCATGCTGGCTTATTTAGATGCCAGATTCAAGTTTGCATCGGGACCCAATTCCAATTTAGTTTGAGCTCATCCTGAAGTAGAAGAAAACACTAGAAGGCCTCCAGGTTTGGCTACCCGCTCTACAATTTTGGATCGGTGTGTGTGTCCAATCAGTCAAATCCTGCTGCATCGCACAGAGCTAACCTCCACGGTGAGAGTATTTTAGTTCACATTCACATCTCCATCCAGCCATCCATTTTCTGTAACTGCCAATCCTGTGAAGTGTCACTAGGAGCACTCCACCCAACACTATTACATTGGGTGGGAGCTGGGGTACAACCTGGACATGTTGCCAACCCATGGAGACAAATGATATATTCACACTCACATTGATTGATTGGTTGACGGATAGTTTTTACTTTGTTCTTACCACAGGTACAAATACTTATATACATATTCATACATACATTGATGAAGAAAAATCTTGTTTACTGATCAATGGAGGAAAATAAATAAGCATTCTCTTTCTTAAATATGTCAGATTTGATATGTGATACCAGATCTGGTTGAACTGAGAAGGTACAGGCACGCTCAGGTGGCGACTCTCATCCCGGAATCTTGACACTCAGATCTATCAGGACCATTATATGCTTACAATGTCATGACATTCCACTATCTTGCACCCTTCAGGTCGCAAGGCACACACTCATGTGTCAGACATAATATACATAAAGACTTCACAAACTACTGGGGCAAAGGGAATATTCTCGTTTCCCTGTTATGCATGCATGCACATATCATTTCTGTTTTGGTTCAAGATTTCTTTAGTTTTATATGAAATCATAATCATTTTAGATAATTTTTAGGCTTTAAAACCCACTGCCAATTCACTGGTATGGCATTTTATTTTTCAGACCGAGTGAGGAAGCCAGAGCACCCAGAGGGAACCCACGAAAAATTGGGCAGAAGCACAGTACGAGCTTTCAGATACTCAGAACAGTCAAAAAGTCGAGTGTGGACACCTCTCACTCTCAATGGTCGCCAACTTCGCTACGTAATAAATACTCAGACTGCGTGCTCAGAATGAGCAGATGTTTGATCAGGATTGTGGAACGATCTTAAGGGCATATTTCCATCATAGCCCTCGCACACACATTAGACTCCTTGTCGGTGTTTCAAGACTGGTCGGAGAGGTTGCCAGCATCACTTAATACCCCTCATGCGCTTGATGTGGGATGATCCGCTCCCTGGTGACGCAACACTGTTGGGCGCACTGAGGACAGACCACTTGAGTTTGTCCTGTACCGGTAATAAACCAGTAATGATCCGGTAATAACCTACCAATTACCCGTCCGAGGTCCGTTCACCTACTCTTGGAAATAATAACCCGCCTCCTCCCCTGTACCATCACAACAAACAACATTTGGAACCCTACTGAGGCAAGTTTCATGATATTTCAATGTTATAATTTTTTAGACAGTGTTTAATAGTCTCAGATTTTGGATGTCTGTATTTCTGAGAGTTTGGTTATTAAGAGTTGTTGGAGATCGCCAGAAACCAATTAATTATTTATTTTCCATATCTTTTACAGTTACGAGTTCTTCAGTTGTACAGTGTGTGTTTGCTACATAGTCATGCACCATGGAACAAATTAACGATTCTATGTGGTACACCACTGTATACTCCCATATAGTCTACTACATTGTAATGTTCTATAGTACCTAAGCTCTTGACGTGAAAAGTTTAATGATATAAAGTCTGAGAGGATTTCAATTAAATTAAATATGTATAACATAAAGAAGTGTAATAAGCTTGAATAAATAATCAATTCTTATAGACAAATGACAATAATTAATCAAGCAAATTTCGCATTATGTATTAAGAAGTTTACAAGGGAGTTCATCAGTTGATCAGTAACACAAATTTTTATGCTACATTAGATGAAAACTGGAGCTGGAAAAGATGGAGCCACTTGTACAAACACATTCTCACTCACCTCCAAACAGCTTTTCAACTCAAGTTGTCATGTGTTGTTTGTTTGACAAGAGTCTTGCATATTGGAGGTTTAGGCATTTTGGATGTATTTCAGCGGGAGGAGCATCATCTGGCCTGTCTGCCTCATTAACCCACCCCCAGCTCCCCATAGAGACAGGAAATATCACCAAGAGGAGGCCTGGATTCATGGAGTAGCATGAATGATGGGCATGTGTGTATTTGTGTGTTTGTGTGTTTGGGGGGGAAGCAGATAGAAAAAGTGGGCACTGGCGCTCTGAGAGAGAGAGGAAGCAAAAAGATAAGAGCAACCAAATAATTATTTCACCTTGAAACAGAAGTCAAAATGAATCATCAAAAAATGACCATCACCAAAAACTTTGATTCAACTTTACGAAGCAGTATTTTTTTTTTTTTTCATATATCCTTTCGAGAATAAAGTCGAAATGTTGAGAAAAAAGTTAAAATGTTGAGAATAAAGTCGAAAAGCTGACAAAGTCGAGCTAAATCAGAGTAAGATGTTTTCATTTATTTTGTATTTCTGTGCTTCTGTCAGCATGCAGTCGCTTCAGGCAATCCTCCCAAGCGCTCAGTGGATGTGATGAAGTAGTCTGCTATAACTTTGGTGTCGTTTTTTGTTCTTTAGGGCTCAAATCACACAATGTTGAGACTAAAACCCCCAATATAACCATTGATGGTGATGCTGTATGACTTCAGCTCGTCATACGAATCCGTATTTCAACTTTATTCTCAAAATGCAGAATAAAGAAAAAAAATCTTCTACTTCATTCTCTATATTTTCACTTTATTTTTTTTCTTGGCATGTTTACTTTCTTTGTGACCGTTCAACCTTATTCTCACAATTTTGACTTTATTTTCGAAATTTCAAATTTCTTCTCAAAATTTTGACTGTTTTGTTTGAGATTTCGAATTTTCTCATGGCATTTCGACTTTATTCTCGACATTTCGACTTTTCTCTGGACATTTGATGAATTTAGAATAAGTGACAAAGTAACAGATGCTAAAGTCTCAGACTTGTCTAAAGTATTAATTGAATTATTAATGGTATAAAATAAAGCAGTTTCCCTTTTTTCTAGTGGAGTCCACCTGTCTCATGCAGGATTCAAACCAGAGCCTGAAAATGGCCAGTACTCATCTGTACTCAGTGGCAGTACTTGTTTTTTGTGCAGCTGACTGTCCTTAGTTCTAAAGGAATGCCTAGAGTCTAGGTAACCAATCCTGAATGCTGAACAAGCTCTAACAGGGCCAGTCAGCTGGGATTGCAAGCAGTATCTGCTGCATAACTTGTAAAAATATATACGCTTATCAGCCATAACATTATATCCACCTGCTCAATGTTGTGTAGTTCTCTATTATGCTGCCAAAACAGCTCAGTGAAGTATAGAGGGATTCTGATATTTTTCTATCAGAACCAATATGAACTTTTTCAGCAATTTGTGTAACAGCAGCCCTTCTGAGGGATCAGACAAGACAGGATAGCCTTCGCACTCCATACGCATCAATGAGCTTTGGGCAGCCACGACTGTGTTGCCTGTTCACCAGTTGTCCTTAATTAAACCCCCATTCATACTAACCACAGCAGACTCGGAACACCCAACGGACCTGCAGTTCTGGAGATGCTCTGACCCAATCATCTACCCATCACAATTTGGCCCTTGTCACTTTTCCCGATAAGTGATATGGGCACATGCGCTGTAACTTAAAAGGTGCATTTGACCATTTAAATACCTTTCTATGTCCTCTTATCTCAAAGAGTTGGTCCTTGTAGAGGCCGGCATGTTTGCACAGATGCCTGGAGAGGGATTAGGCGTTTTAAATTGTTAATGTGTTTTATCAAATAGAGGATCATACTTTTTATTTAGAACAAGAAAAAGCAATGGAACTCCAAGCCTTCTACTTTCTTTGTCTACTTTTATATGCAGAATCCAACCAACTGTTTCAAAATTAAGAGCCAAAACCTTCGGAGATATAGCCCCCCCATAGTAATGAAAATATACAACCAACCATTCCCAAAATCAATCCAGTTCTTCCTTGCATTAAGATCTAGGGGTTATGAAATTTGAAAATGATGAGTGGAATAGTTTGAGTTATCGTGCTAAGAGGAAGGATCTGCGGTATCAGAACTATAACTTTCCCAACTTTTTGGGGATATAAATACGTAGTGAATACATGATACTTTAATAATATGTGTTGTTATTTCACGGTTATTTAGTATTCAGTGTGTTAATTTGACCAAGAAGGGTAAAACAGGAAAAAAAAACATGAGGCCGAAAAACTGGATAAACCATATTTAAATATTTTCTGTTACCAATCCAATCATGACCCCGGGGCACTGAATTGGATTTAGGATATAGCTTGATTTATTCATTCCTTGCAAATCCATTTTATGCCGATGTGAGATGCACATCTATTGGGCCCATTTTAAATCATGTGACATTTTAAAATCCTTTCCCACCTTGTTAGGCCAGGGTGCTGAAGATAAAGTCTATATCTCACAAACAGCAGCCTGTGGCGTTATCAGAGTAGACAGATTGTATTTTTTTTACTTCTCCTACTGAGTCATATTATCCTATTGGCTTCTCCTCGTCTCTGTCTGTTTCTGTCTGCAACCATTTGTATTTTCGTATCATTCATAAAAATCAAAGTCAGTTCCATTTCTCTCTCTTTGTTTCTCTCAGAGTCGGTCCGGGTCAGGCGGCATCGGGGAAGAATTTGTTTCTTTTTAAGCCATTAATATGCATCCCACAGGATCCAGCCAGGCAGCGGATTCACTCTGAGGGGAGGGTGTTTTCAGATCCCTCGTCACAATTGATGGTCAATTCATTATCACCGCCAGGGCGAGGCAGGGCACGGTGTGGTGCTGGATGTAGTCGTGGGCTGTAGGCCTGATGTGCGTTCTGATTCCCCGACTGAGCTGAGCTGTGCAGAGAACAGAAATGTCAAGGGCATCGCATGAACGAGCTGCCTCCCTGCTCGCTCTGCAAATCCACTGCAAACGGTTTCAGGAAATAAGCTCTTCCACGTCAGCGTTGTGGTAACACTGTAAATCTTTTATGTAAATTAACAATGAAATCTGAACAGTATCCCTCTGCAGCATTACGCATACATTGTCCTCCTGCAAAATACTATTCAATCCAGGAAGAAGAATGGAAATAAAATATGTTTACAGCAAACAAACTTTACTGTTGGCAGCAGACCATCGGCAGAAGGTGATAGAAGAAAGGTGAGGACTAAAATTAGAAAATCTATGTCCAAGGACAAAGACACAGCCGGTGCTGCAAAAAAAAAAAATCAATAAATGCTGATGTGGATGGACTATAACCTTTATCACAGGTGAATGTGAGCAAACTGACAAATCAGCTACTTCCATATACAGATACAAACAACCATTCACACCTACAGGCAACTTACTGTCACCGAATCACTTATGTTGCCGGTTTCTGGACTGTGGGACTAAACTGGAGTCCCGGGAGGAATCTACACAAACATGGGGAGAATAAGCCTTTTACAGAGAGACCCCATGGCTCCCTGGTGGAATTTCATCCACCGGCGGGGCACCAGTGCTTCTCACAAAGCAGTGCTGGTTTCAAAGCGTGTTTGAAATTTGAATTATTTCCAGTGGTTTTGATCAGATGTCCATAGACCACAGCCACTGCATGTGAGCCAAATGACAGGAAGTTAGAATTTACATCCAAAACTGATAAAGGCAATTCAATAAGCCATCTATGAGAGGCCCAACTTTAGGGCTTCGACAAAGCACCCGCAAATTTTCAGTAATTTTTTTGTCAATTAGTGTCTAATGGATCTAGCGGGAAAACTCTGTTATCCATCCAAACTTCCTTTTTTTCAGGTTGCAGTTACGGCAGGTTGGAAAAGGCATTCTAGTTGTCCCTCTCCCCAGCAACACTCTCTGCTTCATCCTGAGGGATCTTGAGGCAATCCCAGGCCAGATGAGATTAATAATCCCTCCATTGAGTTCTGGGTCTACCTCGACTTCTCCTCCCAGTTGGCCATGCATGAAAGGGCTTCAAAGGCAGGCGTCCTAATCAAATGCCTGAACCACTTCAACTGGCTCCTTTCGACGCAAAGGAACTGCGGCTCTGCTCCCAGTTCGGTCACTACCCAGAGCTCATGACCACAGGTGAGGTTCGTTGCCTGGTAAATTGAGAGCCATGCCTTACATCTCCGCTCTTTCTAAAAACAATCAAGAATAGAAAGTTAGACTTAGATCCGGCTCGAAACTTACTGAACTCGTGTAGGGATGGGCCAATAAGCAACCCCTACAAAAAAAATAAAAAAATATCCAATGACATGTTTTCGATGTCAGCGGACAAACAAGTAGGAAAATGAACATGACCTCCTCCACCTCTCATTGCATAAGAAGTCGCAACACCACAAACATTTACCAGTCCACACGGTCTGTAGTTTGAACTGTAGTCTAACTTGTCACATCCTTCACAAAGCACTGCTCATAAACTAAAACCTCAGCAGACTGTTAATAGGCTTTAAATGAGAAACCAGCATCCTTTGAGTTGCTGCTGAGCAGATAAGCGGCTAAAAGCTGCTGATTCATTCGGTGACGGAGGGTTTCTCTACAGTCAGCTGAACTGTGTTCACATAGATTTTTTTTTTTGCAAATCTAAGTTATCAAGTAAGTCAAGTTGGTTCAATTAAGCCCTTTTCATAGCACAAGGTTATAAACTGAAAGTCCAGATGATTTAGTTAGTTGGAACATACTTAGTTGGGAAGCATCTGGCACTACATTGTAAATAGGTTTCACACATATTCTTCTTCGTTAAGTCAAGATTAAATGAGTCAGAGCTGCATTTCATCATCATCAAAGTAGCTACAATGTAAAAAGAGAAATGTCTAATGACAAATTGGTGGAGATTTTGCTGGTTTGTTTGTGCCCCCTTATGGATACTCATATATAGGCCTACATATGTGTACACACAAATACATAAATTGTTCATACATGATGAACCCCTATCAGTGAGAATGCACATACACACTTTGTTAAAATTATAGGTCTCTAATTCTATGGACTTATTGGACTTTCCCTATACTTATCTTGTATTTACTTTATTTATTTATCTATCAATCTATCAATCTATCTATCTATCTATCTATCTATCTATCTATCTATCTATCTATCTATCTATCTATCTATCTATCTCTTTATCTCTTTATCTCTTTATCTCTCTATCTATCTATCTGTCTACACTGGGGATAAACAATTGATTCAGAAAACGGTAGGATAAAGTGTTAATTATTGTGGATCTGCTTCTAGATGGAGAAACTGTTTTCCAGCAAGAATTTTTGTTATTATTTTTTCCCGGTTTCTTTAATTGTATCAAGATATCATGTCACGTGAAGACTGGACACAAGTGTAACTGCCAAGATTATAATGCTGACTATAGAGGGAGCTATGAGGATAATTCTGATAGCTCATCTATACAAAGGCTTAAGAAGACGAAACAGGAGACACTGAGGAAACGAAACAGAAGTGGGAACTAGCATTGAATATTGTTAAAACCATATTTGTAAAGTTATTTATATTCTGTGGTCAGGCAGACATGTCCCCTTCCGACAACTCTTGTTAACATTTAATCAGAAAAATATGAGATCTTTAGGATTTAGCTTCAAAGGTGTTTTACTAACTTCAGTCTCTCCCTCCTTCCCTGCTTTTTGAACTCATACATATGAACATCTCCGATCCCTGCCATTAAATCAATAATTTGTGTGATTGAGTTATTAAGCTGCGATTTGTTCAACAAGAACAAAAAAAAAAAGCTTGACTTCTTTGAATCTTCCCATCTTATTCTTCCCTCATGTCCACCAGCTAGAGAGAGAGAAAGGGATTCTGGTGCGATAAAAAAAACACTGATTAACCAACGGTGATATAATCAAGCACTCTTCTCTAGATACCGGTGGGAGAGAGAGAGTTGAAATACAGAGTCCATCAACACCAGGACACACCCTCAGATGCAATGGATGCTACAGTAGTAGCATTGGGTGAAAGGTCAGCGTGTGTGTGTATGAGTGTGTGTGTTTGTGATGTGGATGGTTACGACAGTGAGGTCTGTGCTTCTTCATCAACTATGTTTGCTTGTCCAGTTTTTGTGCTTTTAATAAACACCAAAAAAAACTACTGAACAGATTCTACTACACTAGCGGTAGGGTAGGGGTGGTGTTAGACCAGAATAGACCTGGATGAGGATTAATCTGTTGGAACCCTTGGTGCTCCATTGAATGTCAATCTAGTTTTTTGCCCTTCTGTTTCATAGTTGACAAATCCCTCCTTGACTCACATGTAAAATATCACACTAGATGCTGATGATACTGTGTTATAAATCAGAACGACTTTGTTTGCTGAATTTTCAGTGTGAAACAAACAAAGGTGTATTTGTAAACTTCATTGCAGCAATATTCCACACTATAAAAAAAGCTTCATTCAATGCAAATATATCCTACAAATATATCCTATAAGGACTTGAGTCAGATGTTGGAAAACACTGGCGATGGCTTATGAATAGCCCTCTACATTTTTTTCTGACGAGAAGTAATACACATAAGCGTAGAATACTGTGTATAATATTATAAACTGAAAAGTTTACTCAAACAAGATCTTCAATCTATAATTTGACAAGGCATTTATTTGTGTATGTATAAAAGTGGGAGTGACTAGGCGATTTAGTATGACAATATAGTTTATCTTATTTAGTATTTATTTATTCAATTCATGTATTTTCTAATTGTACGTATTCTTCTATCTATTTTTATTTCAGATAGAGGTTTCCTGTGTTATTACAAGCACACATGGGGTGTTAAACTGTCAAAAAGCAAAAAAAGACAATGTTTGGAACAAAAAACGAAATATCCCATAACCGTCATGATTGCAGTTGTTGCCTTCGCCTTTACTTTTGTTTTCATTACTCTTTTAAACCTTTATTGGTGTTTTATATTTCCTCTTAACGTGATGTGTTTAGTAGTTGAGCTGCTGCAACAACTGAGTCCTCCATCTGTTTATCAATAAAAGCGTGTCTAATTTTATAGCATGCATTCAGTTTTTGAGTCTCACTTTTTGTACTTACACAAGAACCGGCCGAGAAGTCTGGAATGGAAATGTACTGGTGTGCACTTTCTCCATGTTTATGTAGGCGGATATGAAAAAGTTTTTTTCAGATATAAACAACAGGAAACATTTTTGTTGATATGTGATTTTTTTGTTGATATGTGATTTTATCATCAGGAAGGATCCGAGTTTGCATGTTCTGCCCATCTTCACCAGTATCCCCTCTGGGTTATCCAGAATTTCTCCCACTGCCTGAAAACAGATAATATAGATGAATATGCGGCTCTAAATTGCCTGTAGATATTAATGTGGCCGTAAAACAGTTGTTTATCACTATGTGTTGGTCCTGTCTAGAACTGGTGTGTATAATTTGAAAAACTAATTTTGTATTCAGTTTTGCATTTTGTTTATGAGATCATCTATAATTCCGCTTCTTCACCTGAAAAATTCTGTTTGGTCCACACTGAACTTGGCGGTCTACTTCTAGTGGACATTGTCCCAAAACGTGGTTCTACTGTCGCACAATCGGCTATTAAGCTATTTCATGAGAGGTCAACAAAGGGTTTTTAAGTAATTAGTTATGTCAGCATAGAGTATTTTTCTTCATAATTTTGCCTTTTATTCTCTTGTTAGTACGAACGTACTTCAGATGTGTCTCTTATGAAAGTTATTATTTGTGTCTGTGTGAGACACTTCTGTAATCTTTTGCTCAGGGATTACAGATGGAAACTAGCTGGTGGCTAAATCTGATTCAAAGAATCTTTTCTCCATCTTGACTCGCACGTAATTGTGACTAGTCTTTGACATGAATAAACTTCATGAACTAAAATAATACAAGCGAATAAATTCAATTTTATGATGCTCTATATAAAATAATTGAAACCACACCATGAAGATGAAGATGTATTCTAGATAATACAGTATAATAAATTTAAAAAAAAAGAACACATTGATATTAAATATGCTATATACAGTAAAAATTAAGAAAATACAAGGGAATTAATATTAAAAGTTCACTATTTAAGCACAGCGTATTCAGAAATACTGCAAAGCATTAGTTTCCAGGAGTCAATACAAACTAATCTTCACTATCTCCGGTAAAATTTGCGTAATTCTATGATAAGGCAAAATCTGAAATAAACATTATCATTTAATTCTACGTATCATAAATCCAGGTTTGATGGAGTGTTAACATATTGTTAATTATGAGAGCTGTGTTACCATTTGCTCAGCCTCGTCGTTATCTAAAGCCGCATGAAAATGATTAATGTGCATCTTCTTTTTAATTTCCTGAATCAAAGAGTTTCACGGTCACTGTCTACTTTTTAAAAAGAAAACTTGTAAAGGTGAGAACTTGTCTGTGGAAACTGATTTCAAGCTTTACCGCCGCTGCCTACCAATGACGAGACGGGTTTTGGAGAGAGAAGAGATCTTTTTATAACAAACAACATTTTAACCTGCATGAGTGCCGGAGGCGTCTCAGTGCGACTCCTACTTATTTATCAAACGCCCTTAAACTAAACTCTTTTGAGATTTTAATCTGACAAAGATTCAGCACATCCATGCATCAGAATGAGACCTGGTTCTGAGCCCGGTTTGTTGACAGCAGTGCCTCTAAAACTTATCTCAGTTATTTTAAAGAAAAAAAAAAAATAGTTTGACGGTGTAAAACGGCCACACTGAAAAAAATCAAGATTAAAGAGTTTAAAATAAAGTCGTAATACTAGACAAGAAAAAGTCATTAAATTACAAGAAAGGGGAATAAAGTTGTAATATTTTGAAAATAGAGACAAAATTAACAAAATCATAATCTGCGAAAAAATAGTCGGCCACATTCCTTATATTTCCCCCCTAATACAAAGCCTTAAATTACAACGATTGCAATAAAGTCACGACATTATTTTTCGTAATATTACCACTCAATTCGCACATTGTCGTAAATTTATTTAGTCCTACGGTTGCTGTGGTGTTGCAAACACACTGCCTCTTTTACTGTAGCTCTGGGTACTGTGCATGTTAGGGCCATTATTCAGTTTATTTCTTGTTTTCACGATGTTGATTCAAGTTTTATTCTAAGTCCCCTAACTGCATGACCCGGATGTTAAGCGCAGCTATTGTGACTAATCAAAATATCGTGACACGTTTGTGTATCATATCTGTTTTATTTACCAAATGAAGCATTAAGAAATGGGTCCAGGCTTGCATCACTTTTAAGTGTCCTTCGTTAACACTTCCGTTGTCTTGTGGCTTTTGCAGATCATTTTTCTTAATGTGCTGTGTTGTGGCTTTTGCAGCATATTTGTGTTGTCAACTTGATGAAGATTTCTCTTCATTTGCAGCATGCGCATGTTTTCAAATTGATGTTTTGCAGTGCGTTCGCCTCTGTCAGCCACCGTAAAAAACACTGCAGTACCTCAAAGTATCACTAGGGGTACGCGCACTCCATTTTTAGAAGTATTGTTTATAGAAACACGATAAACAATATTTTTAAGCCCCATGTTTTACCTTTAATAAAGGTGAATGAATAAAAATATCCAAAATTGATACAAACCATTCAGCTCTCATGTAGTTTTTTTTTTTTTGCCCTAAAGGTCAGCCGGTCATCATGGCTGTCGGCCAGGGAAAGTCAGCTCACTCCCTCCTGAGGCCCTTCAGAGGGAGTTTGACCATTTGACCTCAACTGATGAACACGATGGCTAATGACCTCTAATGAAGTCTTTGTAGGGCTTTTCAATCAAACTACCTCATCTCTAACGGAAATCTAATGACCATTAGAGCAGGACCACTAATTGTTTGAAGACACCTACTTATTAAACCAATGGATGTGTTGATCCTCCATCCTCTTCCTCACAGCCCAGAGTCAGGTTTGTTTTTCAGACAGAGCTTCTTATGTGAGATTAAAAAGAAATGATCGGTGACCTCATTAACATAAAGAAGAATGCTGAGTCATCAGTTTCTCCGTCCATTTCCATAATAAATGACATCGTTTGTGGTCTCCATTTTCTCAATTTGGGACGTTTTTCTTAATTCCTTCACCTTTACAAAATGCAATACATCAAGCTAGCAAATAATGTTTATGTTTCTCTAAACAAAGCTGTTGGTTATGCTGACTGTGTTATGGCAAATATGCAGCAACAACTATCCAAAGTTTGGCCAATTACAGTTGCAACAGCACATTTCTTCGAGTGTAGGTGAGTTTTACATCTTATGAATAGAACCATCCACATAAATGAACGAGCTATCTCTAGTGTCAGAGCTTACATATCTTCATTTAGACTCACTTCAGAATGAGGTGGAAATAACTGGGCAGCGAGGAAGTCGAAATGCTCGTTTCAAAACAAAAGCCTCGGACAAATTTGATCCGATTTTTCTCCAATTCTGCCTCCTTTGGATGATTTTTATCGAGCATTAGCCTCGTGTTCTCAACGTCATCCTTCATGCCTGATCTACATACCAGAGGATCCTCTTATAGTTTCAAAGGATGCCGATGTTTCCTTCCTGTCACTTCAAAAATGTGATAGTGAGTCATGATGTGTGTGTGTGTGTGTGTGTGTGTGTGTGTGTGTCTGTGTGTGTGTGTGTGCGTCAGCTGTAACAGCATCCTCCAGTGTGTGAGAACAACTCCCCTGGCCAGAATGTGTTCCTGTTAAAACTCATCTGTGAATTCACACGACTTATTCACTATGATCTGAGAGCAGACCTACTGCGGCTTTCCTCCCACTCCCCGTCTCCGTCTCCGTCTCCCTCTCCGTCCTCCTCTCCGTCACACTCTTAAAATACTCTCGCCATCTCCGCCTCGCAAAGCAATTCCCTTCAATCCGTTCGGCTCTCATTAGCGTTAATGTTGCATGAACGCTGTTGATGTTGCTCGTTGACTGATACGGTCGTTTGAAGGTCGCTTTCAGCCCCGTCATTAGCACCTGAAGCTTTTCCGTTGCTCCTCACGTTTTTGTGGGACGTTTTAAAAGATTAACCGAGCTGCCGTGAAGGAAACCTTGGAAACCGATCAGAGTTAATCCAGTAGAGCGACTGTTGATCAATTCTACAAAATAACAAAGTAAAGATATAAAGTACTTCATCCAAGCTGGAAAGTTTTTTCTATTCATTGTATCCCCGAAAAGTCGGGGATATTATATCATCTCGTCCGTCGCGGATCCTTCGTCTTAACACAATAGCTCAAAAACTGTATCACGGATCCTTTTCCAATTTATGACAGATATAGACATCATTGCGAGGAAGAACTGGGTTGATTTCGGGAAAGGTCGGTTGTAAAGTTCTGACACCAGGGCGAGCTCCATCTCCAACATTGTCCTCAACTGTTGGTCCGATTTAGTCCAAATTTGGTGCGTATGAATCGACTCAAGAAGATCTATCTTGTAAAGTTTTACTTTTCATTTTTTACTCACTAGGGGGAGCTTTGTGTACGAAAAAGTCTATTCCCTGGACATTACTCAAAAACTAGTTATATAGTTATATAAACTTATATAACTTAGATTCATTATCCAAGAACAAATCCAGTTCTTGGATTCATTATCCAAGAACTGGATTTGTTGTAAATGTCTGACACTAGGGGGAGCTTTATCATTAAAAGTTCATGAGCCATATGTTCTCAACGATTAAGTCTAAATTTGGTGCATATGAATCATGTTTATATCATATTTTACTTATGTTTTGATCTAATACTTCATGATTTTAAATTTACAGATCTTTTTTTTCTTTTACCAAAATACTGTTGAAATATTTCATATTTAATTTGAAGATTTCGATCAGCGTTAGTTCTTGTACAATGATGCTCATGGGGGACATTCCTGGGATAAACCCTTGCTAGATCTTATTATAATTATGACCTCACAGGCCAATTGCACAGAACGTCCTGTTAATCTTCATCTACTGCATCTTCTTCATTCACTTTTATCCTTTGATCCTCATATTGTGACATATCAGTCCAATTGCACAAGACTTGTTTTAAATTGCTTGACCTCCAGCTTCTCCTGCTCTTGCCAAAAGCCAAAACATTAGCAGCAGTAATAGAAATAAAGACCTAACAAATTAGTAAAAACTGAGATTAGTCAACATTTCACTGTTCTTTTTGTTAGTTCCACCTTTTTTTTTTTTAAATATTCATATTCATATTTATATGACCTTGTGGTGGTTTAATCTCTGGATCATGAGATATGCTCATACTTAAACACATCCAGTTTTTTTTTCTGATAAAACATCCTCAGCGCTCTTGTGCGCTTCTTAATTCTAAACTGTTGGGCTTTTAAACAAAATCTAATCTGAAACAATGCCAACCTGAGAAACACAAAAAGCTTTAAATATTACCTTTATTCAATATACCCACTTCATGTAATAAAATTATAGATGTTGTTGATGCCTAGAGATCGGTCTCTGACATCACTGATAGAATTTTGACCCACTCTTCTGCTTCCACAGAACTGCTTTAGCACAGTCACATTTGAGGGTTTGGGAGAATGAACTGATCCTTTCCCAAAGCATTTCAATGGGGGTCGGGTCCCGGCTGTGACTCAAAAACTGAGCAGTGGATTTTCTCCTCTGTTGAGGTTTGACTCACTGACTGAAGATCTGACAATCTCTTTCCGAATCATGGCAAGTCGTACTGGTCCTGGAGCACAGTTCTGACTTTCTCCTCGCCGCTCTTCAATGGACGCCGTTTATTCCCAGCGCCTTTCAATTAGCGAGAACTGCAGCCCCTTGGATGTTTTCTCTGGATCTTTTCTAACAATCTGCATAAGGCTTCGCCGTAATCTTGGGTCAACCACTTCTGTTAAAGGTTCACCATTGTTCTACATCATCTCCATTTGTAGATATCTATAGATCCGCGGGGTCCCAGAACCTTAGAAATAGCTTATGATACTGTATTTTTGCAGGTTAGCGACTACTGGGCTCATGATAATAAGACTAAGCTGGTGTGACTGCAACATTTATATGATTAACTGGATGTCCTCACATTTTGTCAAGGAAATTTTGATGCAGGGCGGAACTCAAAATCTTACTAAGTATATTTGACTCATTTCTAGTCAAAATATGTCATTGTCCTTGATGTGAAATACATTCACTCAACAAGTAAAGAGAGTGGGACTTGTTTTTAGGTGACTCCTTTATAATGTCTTTTTTTATCCAAGAATCTTATAAAATATCTCAAATGCTCATTTTGAGGCTTTCAATCTAACTTAAATATATATGAGCCTAAAATGCTTAAGATAATGTTTAAATATCACTTTGCAATCTTATTTCAAGAATGTGATGATCTTCAATATGGAACAGTTTCACTATATTTTCGAGCATCACTGGCTTATTACGAAACAAAACACTTCCTAAAATTTAGAAAAAACATAGTTCAAAATTAAAATTCAGAGAAAATTTAAAGGTCCTTTATTCAAATGTCTCGTCTTTTTTCAAAAAATCCTACCAAGCAAATGTTCACTTGTGCTATTAGCAGATTTTATGAGTGATTAGCAGCTGAGAATACCTTGGATTCATTCATATTTACAATGTTTTTTTTTTCAGTGTACAGGGGATGAATGTTAATGTTATAATTCATATTTTCATTTTGTAAAGACGTCAAAATAGCTTAAGCTGTGAACTACAGGAGCTGGGCTACTCACGTCATCATTCCTACATTTTACCTTTCACTCGGCTCATCAATCCCTTTTTGGAAGAAAAAAAATCCCTATTCCCCATCACCTCCTCGCTATCCTCCATCTTCCTCCTCTCTGCTTTGCCACATTAATCTCTCATTAGAAGCCCCCTCCTCCGTTTTCTCTCCATGCTTTTCTCTTTTTTTCCCCCTTTTTCCTAACACCATTACGCACACATCACAAAAAGGCCCGTATACTTTCACGAATCAGAAGGATCCTCAGAGAATTAGGGCCACAGTCGCCCTTTTTAAGGGCAGCACTCCGGAGCCACTTTGAATGGAGCCCATAGAGGCAGAGATAATAGACTTAAATAGAGATAACACGCTGCAGCTACATTATTAGCGTGCATGCAAGCTCTCACACACACAGCATCGCATAGAACACAAATGGCAGAGCCTTTTCAGCTCCAAGGCAGACGGGGAAAGCATGCTGGCTCGTGCGAGGTAGGGCCCCCGATGCTGCATAAGTGCATATAGAAGCTCAGTCTGCTCGCTATCTGCATCTGGAGTGAGTCAGAGCGCCACGCTGAATATCAATGACTCCATGCAGATAGAGATGTCACCGTTTCGATGGAAGGCGAAAGCAGGGCTAGCAATTAGGAGGTCAAATTAACCCCTTCCCACTCCCACGCGCCTTTTAAACCCTTTGTCTGTCTGTGTGGTTAAGAAGTTACCAGGAAACCCAACGAGGATCAGCCGGATGAATTAAGTGCAGATGAAAAGGTTGCTGTCGTTGCTGCTTAGAGCGATATTGATTGGGTTTGTAATTTATTTTCTATGTGTAGGTGGTGAGACTCAGTCCAGCGTCTGCTCAATAATAATAATAATAATAATAATAATAATTGTAATTATTGGGTGGGAGCAGCCACATTTTTCGATGTACCCTGTGCAATGACTATAAAGGCTATTCTATTCTAATACATACACCTCGTCAAAACCTTTCTTCCATCCCTCGCACTCATTTAAATAAATATCCAACTCTCTCATTATTCTGAGGTTTGCTGCATGAATAAATTCCAATATTTCCTCCTCTGGTTGTATTATTGTAAGTAAGGGATGTTACGAACAAAGTTTTGGTAGGCATTTATCAAATCTTTCTACATTGTTGGAAAACATTACATGGAGACAAACCAGTTGTCCAATGACTCAAATCTTCAGGGATAAATGCTGGAACTAAGTGAACTAAGATAATTACACGGTTATAGCTCAAATTAAAGAACAACATCTTGGTAGTGCTGGCATTCCCTGTTCCTGGCCTCCATGTAACTGCCTCCTGTTCACTTACACCGCCATTCATTTATTCATCCTTAATTTACCCAGGCTGGTCAAAGGAGTGTAATTAACTCCATTTTCTTATTGGCGCTGTGGGTTTTTTGGGATGTCAGTACACATGAATTTTACACATAATGCGTATCGGACACATATATACCGTATAAATAGCACAGCTGTCCAAAGAAAACACACTGTGAAATTGCTCCAAGACTGCGGAGAGACTGTAAAACGAGCAAACGGGAACAGCCTCCGTTTTCAAAGCTTGTTTCCGTTTTTTAGTATCAATGAGGCGATTTTATAGGGTCATACTAAAATGTGTTCAGAGAGCGCCTCGGAACGCCATCAGTGCTAATCAATAGTGTTTAATATGAGTGCTGTGGTTGGTCCAGATTTGACTCTTAATAGCTTGATGAATGTTATCTTTCAGAGAGGAAAATGTATATTATGTATTTAAAATGCTCTTTTAATTGATAAGAAATGAAAATTAAGAAAACATACATCATTTCTGAGCATATTAGCTTTTATAATTTCGGTAACTCGATCTGCATCAGAGTTTAGGTGGTGTCAAAAAGAATGGAGGGACTCAAGGATTCCCATTAGAACTTTGCCAGAGGCATCACGCTACCTGCTGCCAGCTTGCCTTTTACCCACGAGCCACCTTGGTGACATCTCTTCCTCAGGTAAGCAGCGACATGCATCCATCCACCCGCTATCTTCTTTTAGTACCTTCATCCCTTTAGATTTGTATTGAATTGTTGAGCTTATGGATGTGATGTTTGGTGTTTCTGTTAATTTATGTGATTGCTTCAAAGTCTCTCATTACCTTTTTCTGTTTACTGGCTGTTATTTTAACCTCCCATCTCTATCCTGGTGTTTTTTATCATCCACTCAGCATCTCGTCTCTTTTGTCCACTTGCGTTTTACATATTTTAACCCCTTCTATTAGCTTGAGGTTCCGATGTCGCTCTTCCAAGTTGCTTTCCGCAGCACAGCTCCGTTTTGTCTGCTCTCCACCAACAGTTTTTATTTTTCTGACATTCAAGCATATAATCAGATAAAGTTATTATAGACTTTGAAGGTCCATTTTCTAGAAAAACGCAAAAAACAACTCACTGCTGCCACTCAGTCCTCCCTGTCGTCAGCCACAGCTGTTCTCAATCTCCCTCTTAATTAATCACAGTCAGCTTCCGACCATATAAGCTCCACCCCTCTGTACCTGACAGTCACTCAAAGTATCCAATAGGAGATGCTCTCCAGAATTTACCAACAAATAAAAAATAAATTATTAAAATGAGATGCAAACAATGTCTTAATTGTCTGAATCCTTGATCTTCAATTCAAATTATTCACAAAATATATTTTTTTATTGTGTACTACAAATATTGGCAACCTTTTGAAATACTGTGATTAAAAGGTGACAAAATCATATTTTCAGTCCTATTTCATATTTTTTGTGTTCACCTGTTTGAGAAGGAACTCCGATGTGACGAACTATGACTTCCCGTTTAACTGGGGTGTAAATATGAGGTGACGGGGGCTCATTGATGTTCTTCAGAGTGGGAAAGACCAGAGAAAAAAAGCAATGATTTTCAAAGAAAAGTTGTAGAGCTGCACAGACTTAGCAATGGATACAAGAAAAATCTCTCCAACAGTTGAAAGTCATGCCAGTGTCAAGAGCTGGATCAATAATTGAGATGTAAAAGAGAGTGAGGATGTTCAGAATCTGCCTGGAAGAGGATTGCATACACATGTATGGTAACCTGCAAAATGCTTCAAAGGGTAACAGTTGAGGTCAGTTGAATCGTGATATTAGAGAACCTCTCTGAACATCATCAGATGGGACACCCACTAAAACAAGCTGTGACGGGAGGGGAGCAAAAAAAAAGAAGCCTCTGCTGTCATCCACACACTTTAACAGAAACCAATTGGACTTTCAATGGAAGGTCAAAAAATCTGATGAGACCAAAGTAGAACTTTTGGGCATTAAAGATCAAATATGGGTGTGTTGTATCAAGGAAGAAATCCACAATGAAAAGTGCCTCATAACCACTGTGAAGTGTGGTTGTGGATTTCTGACACTGTGGTTTTTTTGTTTTTTTTTCAATTCCCTGGACATCTTGTCAAAAGACATAGTTCCATGGACTCTATCAAATACCAGCAGATATTGGATGAAAACCTAAAAGCTTCTGCCAAGAAACAGCGAGACGATGATCTGAAGCAGAGATTACATCATTTTTCATGGCAATCTCATTCACCTCACCTAAACCCCACTGAACATCTGCGGGATGTTCTATTTTACGAATGTTATATATATTTTTGGGATAAATTTGCTACTTCAGTTATGTACACTAAAGACACTTTTTTTTTTAAAATCTAATTTTATTCGTTTATTTAAAGGATGCTAATAATTTTGGAGGTCAAAGGAATCCATCAGACCATTTCACCATCCTCCGTTACTCTTTGGTCCAATTCTGACGCTGACTTGGCAATTTAAGGAGCTTTTGGCAGTGGACAGGGGTCAGCATGGACACTCTGGCCATGGATGTGGCTAAGAAGCTAGCTGTGATGTCACTGTGTGTTCTGACACCTTCCCATCAGAACCAGCATGAAGTTTTTCAGCAATTTATGCTACAGTAGCTCTTCTGAACAACAACACAGGCTGGCCTTGGTTCCCATTGGTAGATACTAAACACTGCAGACCAGCTACACCCAACCAGAACAGCAGTTTTAGAGATGCTCTGATCCGTTCATCTAACCGTCACAATCAGCGGCTCGTCAAAGTCGCTGAGATTCTTACACTTGCCCATTTTCTTAGTTTCCAACTCATCAACCTCAGGACAAAATGTTCACTTCCTGCCTAATAAATCCCAACCACGACAGGTGCCGTGGTAACGAGATAAACACTGGCATTCCCTTCACCTGTGGGATGTTAATGCTGATTAGTGTGTGCTCCCTGTCATCTAATATTGTCATACAGCGCCGAGCCCGGTTTCACTGCAGAACCTTTACTACCCGTCCATTTCAATCAGAGATGTTTCACAGCGCCTGTTTAACCCTCGTACACAAGTCCTTGTCAGAAACAACCTGGTTGTTCTGGTTGACTCACAGTCTGAATTCCCAGAGGCGATGTGCTTTCCCATCCGGGGGGAAAAATGGTTGAGCAGAGTTCAAGGACTTTTCTTCCTGTCACTGGGACAATGCAGCAGATTGATGCCGTGGCACCTTGACAGCATGGAACGATCATCGCGCTGGCTCAGGCTTTCATAATAAAGCAGCAGTCTGTTGTTTTGGCAGTCCAAGTCTGACATTCTTTCATTTTTGACAGGAATGGATTGGTCCGGAAAAAAATCCACGGACGGACCGAAGTCTCGTTTATGCGACCTTAGAATTCGGTAAAGAATAATAATGCAGCAGCAGCGGTGGGCGACGCGATAATCTAATGTAAACTTTCCAGTCTCGGTCACAACTGTGACCCAACGTCCTCTATAGAAAATGCAGCAGCAACATATTTTTTTGTTTTTTCATGATGACAAAGCTTAATATTGTCAGGGAACACAACGTGCAGAGAAATCGATTAAATGAAATGAAATGAAATGAAATGAAATGGGTGGACGGAGACCGATTATTGTGCCTCCTCATTAAGACCCGAGTCCGACCTTTCACTTCTAAGTCGTTTCTTTGTCGTCCTGAAGTATGAATGGTATAAACTGTTGTGGTTCATGGGAAACCTTACTGAAAAAAGGAAAAGGACATTGTCAGCTTTAAGATTAATTAACATTTTCTATGTTAGTGACAATTTACAGGGATGGACTGGAGATGAGTAACGGCACGTACGTGTCTCCCCCGGTGTAACGGTGTGACGCACTGACGGAACACTACGGCACAATGTGATAAAATGCCTACGGCTGTGGCTGCTGCTTCAAAAGCTCATTATTGGTTGGAGTCTTTCAATGGATTTGTTGAACACCAGATCAGTCAAAAAAAGACTGATTAAGAAAAATGATAATTAAACAATATTACACAATAAAACCAAACAATGGGAGTGAATTATGAGATACATAATGCAGATTTATCAGTCAACAGAGATGAAAAACAGCGACAGGCACAAACATCAGATCTGTGCGGAGCGATAACGACACCGAAACCATCCTTACATTCATACGTGGAACAAACGGCGGCAAGAGTGTGTAGTTGCATATGAGTGGTGTCTTTTTGTGTGTTTGTTTGTAAGGAGGATAAATCCAAAATCTTTGAAAGTGTGACAAAGACATTATGATGAAAGGTGGGTCCCGGGATTGTGGAGAACAGGTGCAATGATTTTGGGGCATGTGAAGAAGACATATTAACTCTGACCATCTCTGTTGTGGCAAAGGTTCTTGAATCCTCTGGTCAGCGAACAAGTATAATATCATACTGCTTCCAGTTGCTTTTTCTATCATCCTTTCAGTCTGGTTTCTACAAAAAACATGATAGTCCTCTCGCTGCTGCCGTGAAGGTCATAAGGGATATAACCGAAGCTTTAGATAACAAGCTGTCTGTCCTTGGTTCCAGACTTTTCTGAGGCCTTTGCTACGGTTGATCACAACATTTTAATCCAACATCTTGCCTCTATTGGATTTTCTGATCAAGCAGTGGGTTAGTTCATGCAGAACCTCAAAGGCAGAACCGATGCTTTTCAGACAGCGGGTGCCACTTCAGAGGTATTGCCAGTTATCAAGGGAGAACCACAATGTTCAGTTCTTGGCCCACTGTTATTTACTTTTTACTTAGACCGTCTTGGGGAAACAGTGGAAGCAGATCTTAGCCAGGCTAACCTCAGCTGAGTATAATTAGAAACACATTAACCAATTAATGACGCACTTTACGGTACTTTTATTTCAACATTTCCAGACAGGCTGACTTGACTTTGAAATTCAGAACATTCAGTTTCTTGATAAACATTTAGATTCAACATTTAGAATGAATATTTAAGATACAAATTTAACGTTTACATTTAATATTTTTGTTTAGATAAATATTTAGATTTAGATTTAACATTTAGATTCGACATTTGCATTTAACATTATTGTTCAGATAGAATATTTCTATTTAAAATTTCTATTAAGTATTTCCATTTAATATTTATCTGAAATATTTTATATCCACAATTAATAATCAGATTTCTGATTTACATTAACATTAAATTGACAGATATAACATTTACATTTATATATTTATTTATATATACATTTAAATTTAACTTTAAAAAAAAATTGAAATTTTAGTTTTAAGATTTAGATACAAATTTAAGATTTATATTTAATATTTTATGTTGAGATTCAATATTTAGATAAAAAAATTTTGAATTACTGTATTTAAAATTCAAATTTAACATTCAGATCTAATGTATAGATATGATATTTATATCTATATTTAACATTTTGGTTTAAAATTTTGGATTCAACACATATTTTTAAGAGTTAATATTTAGATTTCACATCCACATTTTATTTACTACCGTTTTATACACTACAAATATGAAATACAAATACAGAAATAAATACAAATATGACATAGTTCTTATTATTACACTTCTGTAAAAGGGATTAAAAGTAACCTTAAAAATGATATTCTGCTTCAGCATTATTTGGAGCTCAACGTAGCAGAAATTTTGATTTTAATTTCAGCATGTTCTGGTTTAATAGTGGCGCTCCACACTCACAAAAGCCCTGGAGCGGTAACATTTTTGTCGGATGATGAATTTAATGTCATCGATTGGTCTTTTTGCAGCAGATTTGGAAAAGAGTAGGCAGAGCGAACGTTTCCCTTCAAATGACTGTACGATGCCAGTAACCCCACTGTGGATAAAATGGAGACAATTGAGTGAATCAAACAAATGAAACAGAATTCATCAGAGTGTCTGGGTCCACTGAATTATTATCAGTAACAATGGGCTCGTACAACAACGCCGGTCCCCGTCCTCTCACCAATTATCCCCGTCAGCCGTCCTGACAGCAGCATGCCGAGCCGCTGAATGACCTAATCTCTCTTCACAAGTTAGCTCCTTCTCTCACATCCCCTTCCCAAATGTACGCTACTCCCTTAAACGTCACATGGTAACACCGCCTTTTCATAACCATTATCACATCGATGTTGACAATGAAGTGAAACAGTGGCCTTAAAGCAAAAAACCCGGAATAAAGACACTGAATGAGGGGGTGAAAACAGGCATTACGCTTCGATCTCAGATTCCCGCTGGCCCTGAGCTATCAGAGTCATTGATTGGCTCATGTAATTCTGCTCTGATTGCTTGGCCAATCAATGCACTGCAGACTCGCTTCCTGTGACTGTACAGCCATTAGACTGCTGGTGAAAAATCATCTGTTCCTGGGAATATACAGTTGGAACCCAGTGATGCTCCACTCCGGGCTTCTGCTAGTTTCCTCTTATTGTCATTGAGGGTTCTGCCTCATCCTCTCATCGCCCCATCGTGTCACCGCCTCGTCTTTCGTCGCCTCACTGTCCTTGTGAAGTGCAAAACCAGCAAAACGATTATAGAAATAACAAGGTTTTAGGTTCTGCAACTCTGTTCTCTTAAAATGACAGATTCTACTTTTTTGCACACAATCAGCCGTTACATTAAAAACCATCTGCCTAATAAGGTTGAGGTCCCTCTTTTCTACCGTCATAACCACTCTGCCATGTATTGTGTTTTTACACCTTACTAACAGAACCAGTATTACCATTTATCAGCTATTTATGCCGCATTTATGATGCTCATCTGTGGGATCGGATAAAGCAGACTGGCCGTCAATCCCCATGTGGATCAATGAACCTTTGGCACCCGTGTCCCTGTTACCAGGTCAGCAGTTCTCCTTCCTCAGACCACTGTGGGAAGTACTAACCGCTGCAGACCCAGAACAACCAACGAGACTTGGCATTCTGGATTATTAGGACCATCGAAATCTCTGACCCTTATGCCTGCAGACTTTTCCAGCCTCAAACACATATACTTAAGACTGAGTTTGTCAGTGGTTATAATGTTATGGCAGATTGGTGTAAATTGTAAAATAAATGTTTGAAGTAGCTCATTAAAATCGATGTTATTTAGATCATAACACTTATTTATAGGTTTTCTTTCAAGAAGCCCACATACTCTATACAGAAAACTATTATTTTAAAGGAAGGCCACATTAATATTTATAATATTTCCCACAGTACCTTTGAACTGTCAGCCACATAATTATCTATGCATATAATCAGTGTGCTGTATATAACACCTAGAATTTGTTTTAATTGTCCATCTGATATTCTATTTCTCTGCACACCGGTTACTTTTCTTCATTTCCCTGCTTGATTCTATCGGCTGCTCATTTCCCCGCACAGACCAACACGGCCTTATCCCTGTAATCTTAAATTAGAAATCGTTAACCGGCAAAACTCAGCAAATGTTTTTCTGCATGCGCAAAGCTTAACAAAATGCTGACTCGGGCTAAAATTTCATACATTATGCTAAACGCACCAAATGTAGCCTTACTGAAAAATGATGTCTGTTGGATAAAATGGTAGAATTCCTCCGAGCGTATCATAATATCAAAATCATGATAAGCAGTCTCTCAGTCGGCCTTGAAAAGCTTTGATTTCATGCAGATCCAGTTTCCCCGCTGTTGGTCATTGGTATGCACAACTATATTACGTGCCATCGAATCTATCATAAAGCCTTTATAAAGGATCAGCTCGCTTAGAAGTAGGTGAAGATTAAATTTTTCTGCCGTCATGACTCTGATAAAAATGACACTGTGCGCGATATCTGGACCATCGCATGATCAATCAACCAGGAAAAGAAGAAGAAACCTTAAGCCCGCCCCCCCATGTAGCTTCCAAATGCTCCACTCCACACTCACTCGTTGGTTTGGAGGTTTTCATATGAGAGGACTTAGAGAAAATCTGGCGTACACCGACTAGTCATAACATCCAAACCACTGACAGTTGAAACCTTCACATTGATTATTTTATTTATAATGGCCCCTGTCAGCGGGAGGGATGAACATTTCGTCCAGAATCTGAGAATCAGACATGACACAGAACCACTGAGATGCTTCTGACCACACAATTCTAGCCCGAGTTTCACGCGATCTGGTGCAAATTCCTGTCAATTGGACCCAAATATTGAGGCGACGTACAACAATCGGGTTTTTCCGTATGATATACCCAAAAAAGAGGGATATGTCGTCTGGGACGCTCCACCGCACCAGTTGGTAAAGATAGACGTTTTTTTTCAATTTGCCACCGACTTGATTAGAAGTCGACCAATAGCAAGACAGAGTTAACGCAAGCATGGCAGTGAGTGGACTCTGGAATGTTACCGGTAGTACGTGGAGCAACGATAAAAAAGAAAGGCTCTTGAAATGTGGCAACAACATCCCTCTCTTATCAATATTTAATTGAAGGAAGACCCGGACAGAATGAAAAAAGAGAGCGTTGTCGGCAGAGTTACAGAGTGCCTCTATAGCCAAAGCGGACCTGTCTTCTCATCCTCATCATCATCCACATCACATCACTTCAGTCAAACTTAGTCGGAGTTACCAGACTTCCGGATCAGGCCAGGCTCACATTTGTGACTTTGTGATCACGTGATCTGACAGGGTGAATCTTGGAAGGCCATCGTTGAAGACAAAAATTGTTGTGTAGTTTGAACCTGGCATAACAGTCAGACCCGTCAAAACAGGAACCAAATACATGTTGTGCACATTTTTACATTAAGTGGACTTCAAATTTCAATGCCATCAGTATCTCGTGTCCAGACGTGCACACATCCACTCAGAAATCAGGGCATACATATATTCTTTATGGTAATCATAACTTAATTTGTGCTTTTAATCTTCCTATCGTTTGAAAGCAACCCAATGTCAGATGTCGCTAGGATAATTGGTACAGGGACCTAACAGGGACGGCTAAAAACTAAACCCATAAACGCTGCCGACTGACGTAAACGGGAGTTCGGAAGCAGCGGTAGACTTTATTTATTCTCTTCTAGTCTGATCACAGAACGAGAGCATCTATGAAATAAGCCTCTGCTCCTCTCTCTCTTTCACACACATACACGCACACACACACACACACACACACACACACACACACACACACACACACACACACACACACACACACACACACACACACACACACAGCAAACACCCCCTCAATTACAGTGCAAACATAACAGCACTTCATTCTCTGCTTAATTTAGCCATTGATTTTCTAACACAGATCACACCACAGATAGCAGAAAGGAATCGGGCTGCAGTGGTTTATGGGTCTTTGTGGGAACCCCCTTCGCTCTGCGCGCAAACACAAACACACACATACAAAGTGGGAGAGAAACAGGACGTTTCCCTCGGGATCCTCGCTGAAGAAAAAGAAAAAAAAACAAAAAGAATCACCGCCCACTACTGTTAGGAGATCTGACTCTGGTAGAAAGTGTGATTGCTGTTTGTGTGCTTACAGCTGCTTTGCCCTTCAGCGTGAGCGACTTCTTCTCGGATCAGATGCGAGCCAGCAGACTCTCGGTGCCGCCACGTCGTCACGCACACGTTCATGCACAAACGCTGAGCTGAGCTCCAGCGGTGGGAGTCTTGAGAATCAAAACCCATCATTTCCAGTTGGGATGATGCCAACCCCGATATCCTATTACTTTATGTCCAACTTGCAAATGGAAGCAAAATTATCCAAACCCCACTGTATATTAGCTTCATTGGCAAAATATACTATTTATCATCTGTTTGCAAATTAATAAAAAAGAATATTTAAATGGCTCAATACAACAGAGATTAGAAGGTTTTTTTCCTCTAAAATAATATAATTCTTTAATCCTTTAATGTCCTGCTCTGCTGTTGGGTTGAGCACATTATGAGTCAGTATTTTTTCTTGCAAAATGGGAGTGAACCTACTTTTAATGTGACCACATCACAGCATGTATATGCTCAAATGTAAGGGGTCGACGATCGAGCCCTGGGGGACGCCACCGGCGAAAGGGGCCACCGAGACGGAGGCAGTAATCATGGCTTAAGGTGAAAAAGGATTTTTTTGGGAGGCATTTAAAAGCATGTGAGAACTACTAAATGAAGTTAATAAAAATAGAAAAATGAAACAATGTCTAATAAGGGTGAAATACTTTACTAAAAACATACTTTACTAAAAGTTTGAGCTAATCTAATTAAAAATGACTATTTTCCATGAAGTATAAAATGTCATCATGGCATTTTTCTGAACTGTCTGATTTGTTTTACTGTTTAAAGACATGCTAGACCAAACAATTTGTCATTTTATGGAGAATTTAGAGTGTCTAATATTGAAAAAATGTAATATCTGCAAAGACAATTTTGGGGAAGACATCAAAGGGTTAACTTACTACTGCAGTCTGAAAATGAATCAACAACTTAATGATAAGCCGCTCTATTCGAGACCCTTTTCCTGCTATAACCTTCCTTAAACGTGATGCATCTGCATGCATCAGCTTCTGGAGGAGTCTCAGTCCAGTCCTTAGGGCAAAAGGTGTCCAGTGCTGGAATACTCATGGGTTTATTTCTGCAACTGCCTTTTTCAAATCCCACCGGAGGGTTCCTGTGGGATTCAAGCCAGCTGACGGCTACTGCAGAATGTTCCCGGGCTTCTTTTGAACGACTTTGAGGCCTGCTTGGATCCGTCGTCCTTTTAGAATGTCGACTGATGCTCGAGCTTCCGCTTCCTCTGAGATTGTTTTCTTCATGGATACTCTGATATCTGATGACATCCATCTTACCCTCTACATGCCACCGGATTCCCGTGACAGAGGAAGCGAAGCAGGACTAGAGCTTCAAGGAGCAACCGCCACGCTTCATCTTTCCTCATTTGGACATACGTACTCACAGAATCCATCCAAATTCAGATTTGTGTCTTACTTATATGGTTCTAAACTAGTGGAGCGACTTTTCTGATGATTTTGAGCTTTGGCTCAGTGTTTGAACAAACACTCAGGTGGTTGAATAAAATTGAGGCTGCGATCCTCGGTGAAAGCAGGATTTTTGGTTGAATATGAAAGAAAGAAAACTTTGGGTCTGGTTTTATGAGTTACTCAAACTGTTGCTGTCTGATTTGTTTATTGCGAACAGATGACAAATGGTATAATCTGCCAACAAACCTCGAATACCATGGCGGATGAATATTTTTGCTACCAACTTCCCAAATTCTGAAGGGTAGCTAAAGTTTTTCTGCATCTTAAGTGTTTTTTGGAGAGCAAATTGAGTGAAATGCCTCTAGTCTCTTTCAAAACACACACGAACCCTGTGTGAACAACTCCAGTAAAGAAATCAGCTCAAAGTTGAACCAGAATGTCTTTCTGGTTGAACACTTTCTGTTTATATCTTTTTTATTTATTCCAGATTAATTTCTCTAATCTGTAATTTCATTGTCAGACCATTTGTGTTTCTTTTTTCTAAGTTCTACTGTGCAAAAATTGCAGCAATTAAATGCTTTTATGAATAAATTAATCCTAAATTTTATCTCTATGTCAACCTCATGTGATCATTGGCTGAAGAGTTGACGTGCAGATGTTGATTATCCTAGCTTAACAGAACAAAACGGGGAAAACCACTAGCATCATGCCAGTTCAAGTTTCAAAACACACCCAAAACAATTCCAGAACTCACTGATGAACATATTTCATCTTTGTTTTACCCACGGTCAACCATGTTTTTTCAAAAGAAAATCACCCAACAAACATCCCATCACCATCACCATAAAAATAATGATGAACTACTCCTTTAACTTGGTAAGTCAAGCACAGTGGTGGCGTTATAAAACAGGGATTGTGTTATGAAATTATGAGCCCAGTTTTAATAAAGATGAATTATCCTGTAATAAAAAGCCGACCCCGGTCAGGTTATTGCACGCTGATGATTGCTTGAATCCAATCACAGACTTTTCCGTGCAGGAAGCCTCTCTTTCCTGTTTCGCTGTGAGCATAAACACGGCGTCGTGCACAAACAAGAAAATCGACTTACAGGCGTTGGTGACGGCGAAGCTGTTGGCCGTCTCGATGTTGTCCACATGCGGCACCAGATTGAACGGGGCTTCTGAGGCGTTGGGGCTGGTGTTGTGCAGGAAGATTGCCAAACGGAAGGCGGTGTACTCCTGATCCGTGTTTCTGATGAACAGACCGCCTGAGCAGAGAGGAAGGTTCGATGAGGAGGATGTATAAGATAAAAGGTTTCAGAGAATAATTCACAATTTCACTTCTTCTACATGCCCCTTTTTTTTTTCTTTTTTTCAAATGCCATGCATAATTTCCAAAGTGATTTAATAATTATGAGATAAAAGGTCATGAGGTCAGCCACGTTGTTGACATTCATCCATTCATGGTGGCATAAGAGGATGTTTCTGACAATCACAATCAATAGTTCATCCTCTGAGAGTGAAGAAAGTCAGAACTAAATGTTCAACCCCCTAAAAAAGTCAAGAAAGATTACAGTGTCACCATTTGACAGTTATTTGAAAGACACAAACAAAATGTAAAAAATGATATATATATATATATATTATCAGTTTAACTGTTGTTTTAATGTAAGACATATTGTAAAAAGGTTTACTATATATCCCTTTTTCATGGTATTTTTATAACATTTTCATAAAATTCTGGTCACTACAGTTGACAGTGTTTTACCGTAAACTATGCAAAATTTATTTACAGTGTAGGGCCACCAATGGACTGACTTTGGCCGATGTCCACCTGTTGTCCTGATGTGTCATAGCATTTAAGGGCATTAGACTGATGCAGATGTTAGATAAGATCTACTTGATTAAGTCTGGCGAGGATCTTAGTCATGGTTCCAGGAAATGATGTATCTTGGCAGGAAAACAGAGGTAGTATAAGCGCAACAACAAAAAACTAACTCTCTTTTGTGAGTGCAACCATGACATTACGTTGTAAAGGATTTTGAATAATGTTTATTGGGTATTTTAACAGCCTGAGGCCAGTGGGGTATTTCTATCCTGTAAGAGGTGGACCAAGCTGACTGAACAATATTAAGTACGTCAAAACCCCTTCCATCCTAAACGCCCATATATGGGCATCTACTTAAACAGGAAATAATCTCTCACCGGAACAATTACACCCAATGCTGCTGTAGTTTCCTTTTCTGATGTGCCTGAAAGATAATCTCATAATTCTCATAAAACGGTCATTAAATAATGTTTTGTTTAAACGTGCAATTAAAAAAGTTCATCAAAATAGGGGGCGTGGCCAATATTTCATTAGCGATTACATGCTACCACCGCCCTTCACCACGTTATGATTGATACCATCTGTAACATAGGAATCTTTGATCATTCCAAACCCATCTCACTGCAGCCCGTCACTGATATCCTTCTGACATGAAGGCCC
Organism: Lophius americanus; assembly: GCA_037951165.1. Classification (NCBI taxonomy): domain Eukaryota; kingdom Metazoa; phylum Chordata; class Actinopteri; order Lophiiformes; family Lophiidae; genus Lophius; species Lophius americanus. The sequence goes on along the minus strand of JBBDHG010000009.1, from coordinate 17,146,082 downwards.
ATTTTTGAGCTTCTACTTAGTTTTTGCTGTTTATATATTGTGAACAATGCAAAATTTAAATAAAACCATTAGTTTATCTCACAGTCAAAGGCTGTAGTATGTGAATATAGTTCCCCCTAGTGGATATAGGTAATTTTGAAGCCGAAGTCCACATTTTGGGTCCATCGGCTATCAAACTGGTCCAAATGTTGAGTCCTCCCGGTCCTATCCCGAAAAAAAACTGTGTAGAATAACATGAACTTTGTCATCAAATTTGAAGCAGTAGTTGTCAAAAAAGATTTTAAGCAAATTTGCTGGATGTTTTGATTCATGGTGTTACTGTAATATAATGATGTCAGAGCCTTTCTAGTCTAGTATTATTTGTGTTTAATCACATAACAGGTACTAATTTAACTGAGCTGTCCTTAAATACCTAGGTGATGCAAATACACCTGATAGTTTTGAAGCTATTTTAAGTTTATTTTGTGTATATAGTTCCGGCAAGGATTAAATTAAAACAACCAGTGGGTTTAACAGGTTAAACCATGTTATCCATATTCTACCGCTGATTATTCGATCTTATTCCAACAGTCATGACTCTTTTAGCTACATTGGGCTTCGTCAATCTAGGATAGAGTCTGATCATTATGCAAATCACCTTAGTTTCCTATTAATGCAGCAGAAAACAGTTATCCATTATTCAGATATCCAACTGGATCGTCAACACAGCTTTCATGGAAGTAGAGCTCCAGAGTAAAGAAAACAGTCTGAAGTTCATTCTGTTTTTTTCTTCTACTGTAATGCAGTCTTATTCGTGTATAAATATCATGACTTCAGTGTTCATGGTCTTGCAAATGTCAGTGGTGTTTTAGGTTAGAACAGTTTGTTTCACATTTGAAAATTGAACTTAAGGCTATATTTCCGAGGATGAGACACTATAAATGTAATTCAAAGCTAAATGCCAGTGTGGTCTTTGCATGGCCGACCTCTTTAAAGGTAAACTTTAAGCTGGAGACGAATATTTTTACTCTTCTAAGACACCCACTCATGCAAATCCCATGCATGTGTTTGCATAACGAGAGTAATTGTCAAAAAAAGCACTGCGGCTGTTTAGATCTTCCGATAATCTCCACCACAATGGTTCAGTGTCTCATTGACTCACACTTTCTACCCAATACTCGCGGCGTGAAGAGTTTGATTATCTCCCAATCAGTAGTAAGCTTCAAATTTCGAAACTTATCTTCAGTGCTAATTAAAACGGATGAAAATCTAGCATTGACCCACTTACTCAGCTACGACGTTCCCTTCTGGTGGTTTTTGAACAAATTGAGATTCACTCCGCTGGGGAACACTGAAGGGGCCACGTACTTTGAAGTTTCATAAATGCCATATGGTTTACCAAAAACAAGACTCTTGTGGCTTCCGAGGTTGTTTTTGACCCCATTTCCACCTGGTATAGGTTATTTGTATGATAGCATCTGGGTTGCAGCCTTTTGAAGTTGAAGCTATTATTTATAACCGTTTTAGATTATCTAAATGCTGCTCTCATTGTGATCACATCTTCATATGCAAATTAGGCAGGAGTAGCTTGCTGACTTGCCATTATTGTCAAGTCAAGGGAACTAACGGAGGCGGTTTCTGAAGGGCTGCTAAGATGTGCAAGGTGAGTCACATAACAAGGACAGTTTTAGCTACAGGCAACTTTCGGTACCCATGCAAATTATGCTAGCCATCTGAATGCTAAAATCAGGAAGGCCAATAATTAACCCTAATCTTAATCCTTATCTTAAAAATTGCATTTTTAGTAGTCTACTCTTCTTCTTCAGGCTCTTCCCTTTGAACCGGGCGTACACGGTATGATTTGGGACCATTCACACTTGCAAATGAGCGTCAGGACCACCGGGCCGTCTGACGGTCTCATTCCTGTGTCGTTTGTCATACAGTGTACAGTTGGTCACTAGTGCCGATTAGCAGCTCCCGGATAACCTTGGGAAGATCGGATGTTTTTTTCTGACGTTTCAGAAATTTTTGCAGGATCTTGACTCAATCGGCTGACTTCGGCGCCTTCTTTTGCGCAACAAAGCCAGTTGCGGCCATTTTTAGCCCGGCCTAGACCAATCCGGTTCGGAAATCAGCTTTGTGTTCCACAAATTGATTTGGCTTAGGTTTTATGCCAGTTTCCGTTCCTGACACGACCCTCCCTAGTTATCCAGACTTGGGACCGGCACTGGAAGTACACTGGCTTGTGACCTGGTCGTAGCTGGGTTATGTTGTGTATGCTAATATCGTATGGTTAAATGAAGAAATAACTGACAGGCCATAATGTGATTTTGTCCTCCAAAAAAGGCACCAAACATTAACATACGGAACATTAATTCATGAGGTTTAGATAGGCGTAGAGTAAGGTTTGAGGTTAATACCAAATGGCCTCAGCATTCAGCGGGTTAAAAGGTAAAACACTGTGATCAGAACCAAAGCTAGGTTGCAGCTTGCAGCTCACTGTCACGTCTCAAGCACCCTAGTTTGTGTTTTCATGTGTCCAACAAATTATTTCAAACTTGTGACCCTGATCCAGTTTTTGTGCAAGTAATCACATCCCTCTCATTTCAGGTTCCCTGCCCCTCCTGGGTCTGTGATTGTCTTAGGTGTCTTCAGCGGTGTCTCATTCAAACCCCTCCCCAGAGTCTATTCTGTCCGTCCTCCCCATTCCATTGTGCCAGTTTGGGATGTTCCTCGGTTTCGGTCTTACCAGCATTCCCTGTGAGTATTCTATATTGTATTGATAAACCAGATTTTGACATTGCTCCTTCCTTACCGGATCTGTGTGCCTGTTCACGACTTATTTTTCTGTGGGATTAACAACTATTAAACCTCGGCCTGCCTCTGGAGTCGTGCGATTGGGTCCGTATTCTTGGTGGTATCAGCTCCGGAAACTCATGAGAGTTGCACGGTCCATTTAACTCTCTGTTAAAGTTTCTATACAGATAATAAAACTTTTTATCATTACTTTGTTCATTTCATATATATATGTGGCTGTTTTTGGAGAACTTACAGATACGACAAACAGAGCAGTTCCACCTGGAATCGTATAATTCAAGGAAGACAAAATAAATGTCTGCGTACTTGGCTATGAAAAACTGAAAAAAAGTATTGTTCATGGGTTACAATATATTTAACAGCCTTAGAGACGACTAGTGGGTACATCTTTAAAAAAGAAAAATCAGGTTTTTAGTTTACATCCAATATCACTGATTGTTGCTGTTTGTTTCCCTTTGACCACTTGTATGAAAAAATCTATAAAAACAACCTATATCGCAACCATCTGCATTTTTAATGTTGTCAAAACTTTCAACTTTTTACTGCCATCTTGTGGTTGTATAAGTATATGAGTACTGGTTATTTTTGTAGACAAATGGAGTTTGACAGAGCCTTGGGGAAGTAAAACTGCTGCTGCAAGGAATGTCCTTTATGTTCCTATGCAGATGTGTTTGAGCTGTTTGGAGAAGCAGCTTCAGAAAACAGGAAGTGTTTCAGAAAGTTGGTCTAATTAATTTGACACTGTACATATCTGTACTTGACTCAGATCCAATTTCATAAAGTGTTCTCCGATTCTTACTTGAACGTGTTTTTTATATCGTTTCTGACTTTTTCTTACTCCGGAATCCTTTAAGATGGTTTGCATCAAAAAAAGTAAGTTCTAAGAATCCAATTTGTTATTTAGGAACCTTTGATCTACACAGCAGTTCAGATTAACTGCCGTTTGAGGGGCAGTTTATCGGTCTTTTCTTCCCCTCTTATGAAGCCAGAACAAACTAGACATATGCTGTCATATGGGACAGCAAGGGTATATATCCCCCCAAAATCCCCTTCATCCTACAAACAATCCCACTGATTGAGCCCCTCAAAGTAGATGTGAAGTTATTACCTCAGTATTTTAATTATAGTTTAGGAAAGTGGACTAAAACGTTTGAGAAATTATGTCCGGAAAACAAATTATATACAACCGACATTTCCCAAAATCAATGCAGTTCTTCCTCACACTGAGGTCTAAGTGGGTACAAAGTTTGAAAATGATCCATGAAAGTTTTTGAGGTATGTCTGGAAAGAGTGTGTTTTTGTACAAAAAAAAAAAAGCTCCCCCTAGTGAGTAAAATATTAACTTTTAGAATAAATCATGATAAATACAAGATAGGTCAAAATCGGATCACTGCTTGAGAATTTATGGCCAAAAATCTTTTGCGGATATAGCTCCCCCTAGTGTAAGAACTTTACATCAGACATTACCCAAAATCAACCCAGTTCTTCCTTGCACTTAGATCTATTTAAGTATCAAATTTGAATATGATCCATGGAATATTTTTTCCCTGTAGTGAGTAATTATCTACTAGAGTAAAAAAAATTATATTTACAGGATATATCTCCTTGAGTCAATTGATATGCACCTGACAAAAACAATCCAGTTCTTCCTCGCACTAAGGTCTTTGTGGGTCTAAAATTTGAAAAGAATTTGCTATATAGTTTTTGAGTTATCATGCTAACATTGCGGTGGCGGCGGCAGCGGCGATGACGATTCCATAATATCCCGACTTTTCAAAGGTGTTAGTAGGAATTAGCCCACGATAGCCAAGAACCAAAAGCGATGCTTTCAAATACAAGACCAAGGTGAAGGCAGAAGCCAGGAACATGTATGAACTGATGGTCTAAACACTGGGTTGATAAAAGAGAGGAACATGGTTGTTTGGAGTGTACAGGGAGCCAGATCGATAAAGACAGGACGGTAGACGGTTATTAAAGAAAAGAGAGCTCTGGCATTTAGTTCCTGAGACCTCCAACTAATAAAGGTATGTGATCAAATAAAAAAATCCGTTTGTCTTGTATGCATGAAATGACATGGACAGTGTCATTTCATAACATAATCTGCGACATCTTATCACTCTATCACTTCATATGATGCACTTTACTAAGAGCGATGTGCGATATATGTGGGGAAATAGTGCAATCCTTTCTAATATGTTGTTTTTATTATTCCTTATGAATGTGTAAACGTACGAACCCACGTCTGTGTTACGAAAGTTTAATAATAATAATAATAAATTGGACTTATAAAGCGCCTCTTTTATTAACTTAATCACACTTAAAAGTTTACGTACCAACTTTTAAGGCACCACACAAGCAAATTTGTTTTGTAAAATGACAATAAATCTTTTCTATTCTGTTCTATCTGGTAGAGAGCAAAATCCATATTTCCTTAATTAATGCAAGTCACTCTACGCCTCAACTGTTACCAACTATTATTAACTATATTATTATATAATTGCTACACTGTTAAAAAACAATAGTGTTCACTGGTGACACTCAATTAAAATAAGTATTACTGAGTGTGAAATTTGAATTGGAAATACTTATTTGAATTGTGTCACTAGTGGAGATAAAATGTTTTTTCAATTTTTTAAATAAACAAAAATATAATTTTTCATTAGATTTTTGCAAAGATCAATTCGAAAACATGCGCATGCTTCAAATAAAGAAAACATCTTCATCAGTTTCACAACACATGCACGCCGCAAAAGCCGTAACACAACACGTTAAGAAATAACGTCCGGGTCATGCAGTCATGTGACTTTAATCCACATTGCGAAATCAACAAATAAACTTAATAATGACCCTAACATGCACCGCACTGAAAGCTTCAGATAACAAGGTGCATTATACTTGCTGAGGAAAACTCTTAACCCCCTTTGAGGATACTGACGTCAGTTGTCGCCATGGCAACACATACACAATGCTCAGAATGTCACAAACAAAAGCTACAAAAATGGCGGGTTAAGAGTCTCCAGCAGATACAATACCCCCTGTTTACTGTAGCTTTGGGTTCTATGCATGTCAGATTCAAGTAAATTAACAGTAGGCTCTTCTTCCGCAGTGACAAGCGCTTCGGAGGAGGACCTGTAAATATCTTGGCAGAACCCTGAGAGCAGAAATACAGCTTGGAACATCTTTCCTAACAACCCTGCTTTGCTTTAATGGTGCACATCTAGTATTTTATAAGATTATTCTGATAATGTTTCTACTTCTGTTTTTTTTGTTTTAGGGAGCATTGCATTGACTTGCTGTCAAGGGGTGCTCCCTTTAACCACCATAAAACTCACAGCAGGACAGGCTGCAGCCGGGTCAGGCTTATAAAAGCACAGAGGAGATAAATGAATGAAAAGTCCGACCTATAATTCTCACTGCTGTCAGAATGTGTCTGTGGCTGCAGCTGAGCAGGTCTCCCACCACCGACTGTATTTGCACACTTCTTTCTGTGCTGAATGCGTGCGCACAGCACATATTCACCGCTAATCGGTGTGGGGTTTTCAGTGACAATTATTTGACAGTGATAGTTGTTGTTGGGGGAGATGTTTGCACTCTCTCAGAGAACTGATGGAGCTTTTTGAGAACTATTTAATGAAATGTGATGGTGCACACTGGTGCGTTGTGGATTTTTACACTCCCGCAGGCCGACTAAAGAGCCGAAATGTGAAAAATAATGACACAGGCAATATCTGCCATCATTGACAGGAAGGCTGTTAGCCAGACTCTAATGAGAATTGGTTACGATGTCTAAAATATCAGGAAATAGCTGAGTATACAGATTTTACTTCAATTAGCTGCACATATTCTCCTTAGACTGATGGCACAGCAGTTTCATAGATGCCGGTTTAAACACCCGCTCAACTCAGGAGGCGCGCTCACTTCCAGCCGCTCTGTTCTGTACAGACCCTGACCTTTGACCTCCCTGGATCGACCCCGGGAATCCAGTATCATGTTGATTTAAAAAGACAAGGAGAATAATTTGAAGAGCTTGTCATTTTTTCTCCGGCTGACTGGTTCTGATGTTGCTTCGACTCCTCAACAAGCAGAGGCGAATACTGTAAAAATTAATGAGTTGAGAATACTCAAAACTTTATGTCGTAACCCTAACCCTAACCTACAAAGATTTAGGAACCTGAAATCCTTGTTTTAATTTTGTCTTTAATCTAAAAATACATTTTTGTACAACACATTATTTCTGTTCAGTATCTGCCAATGTTATTATTTAAATAGTGTAAAAATTCTGGTAAATTCTGGTTACTTTTTGGTAAAATACCAGCAAATGTGGTTGCTAGAATTTGGGCATAAAAAATACAGTGACCCCGTTCAAGTTATTACGGTAAGTTACCACAAAATAAACAGATCTGGTGTAAACTTCTCTACGGTACATTACAATAACTTCAGACTTTTTTTAAAACTTTGAAATCGACACTATTTCACAATTATACACTTTTACATTTCATTTCTGTAGAATTTAAGAAAATCATGCAGCTCCACACTATCTATGTTCTAACAGGAATATCATGTTTTACTATGTGTCTCATTCTGGTGTTTTAATTGTAGTAATGTTCTTAACTCATGAAGATTTTTTTTGCAGGAAATCCAAACCAGGGACTGAGATTGCAAATCGGCCATTGCCTACAATCGTGTATTCAAACGTATGCATCTTGTAATGGTTACTTGTTACAATAGTCCCTGCATTTGTCCGGGACAAATAAATAAATAAATTAAATGTGGCCCTAATCTTCTTCTGTAAGGTTTACAACAAAGGAGGGTCAAAATCATGTATATATATATGTATATATATATATATATATATATATATATATTTATAGTATATATATAGTATATAGGGGTAAAAAAAAGAAAGAAAAAAGACTGATGATTGATTTTTGGGATCCACAACTGGAGGTCACAGTTTGCCCTTCTTTTCATTCATCAAACATATCATTAGAGTGAAATAAAAAGCATGCGATTTTAAAATTCAACAAATCGCTGCTAAGTTTTGAATCGCAAAAAGAAACACTGGAGAAGAGGAAGCAGTGGAGGTGTGAGACCACTGGGACATTAGTGGAGCTTTATCACAGAGCCAGGATGTAAGAGTGTTAACAGCAGTCAATGCACAGGCAGCCTGCATAGGGAATACACACACACACACATACACACGAACACACACACACACACACACACACACACACACACACACACACACACACGTTGCTGCTCTGATCTGCTGCAGTGGCGGAGAGCACCGGGATCCACGCGCTCCAGCTCGCAGCCATGAAGCACACTGTGTGCGTTAAACGTGCACAGCAGCAACACAAGCAAGAAGATGCAGGACTGCGGAAGAAGCGTGCACTTTGGGTAATGTTGGATGATGGCAGGGCAGCGGCAGCAGACAGGACACGATTGGATTAACATCACTCACCGATCTGTACGCTGCTCGGGAAAGCTCCCATCGCCAGTCCCCCAAACCCTGACAACATCAACAAAAACCAGTCTCCAGGAGAAATCCTCATTTTGCTCCGCTTAGAAACTGATGAGAGACATCGAGCAGGTTCAATTAAAACCCCAACATCACAGGGAGGAGGGAGGAAAAAAAAACAAACAAACAAATAGATGAAATAATAATAGGGAAAAAAGATGAATTTCTCCTTAAATATCCATGACCGGTTTCTCTCTTGGTTAGAGCCGCTCGTCAAACTGCGTCCGTCCGTCCGGCGCTGGAGATTTTGCGCACAACACCACCAAGATGAGGAAGAGGAGGGGAGGGAGGAGGTGGTGGAAGAGAGAAGGGGGTGGGGTGGGGGGGCAATCACCCAGAGGCGGCCAGTGCGTTTGGATGCGGCTCAACTCGCATCACAGCAATGTAACACACATGCGCCTTTTTACGCGTCCGGCGCAGGACACGAGGAGAGTCAGTCGGTCCCCGCAGCCTCAGAACCGAACCCGAAAAGTTCCTGAGACGAAATGCAACCAATGATTGATGGATGTCATGAGATGTTCATTGTTCAGCGCGGGAAATGATTACAGCTGTTTATTCAGATGAGAAAAGAAAAAAGAACCAACACGAGCCTCTGTCTGCTTTCTGCGCCTAATTCTGCACACATCTTTATTACATCTTTAATAATTAAAAGTAATTACCAGGATTAATAGGATTATAATAAACAAGCTGCATTATAGAGGGTTCGTTGAACGACAATTTCGATTCTGACGAATGTAAATGGTTTCACACTCGTTCATTTAATCTGAGTTTCTTTCTAATACCATGGTGCTTTATTTTAACGCACTGTAAAATCTAACCTGCTTTTTCTCTAATCCAAAAAAAGAGGGAAAAGGCTGCAAATTTAGACGTAAGTGGATAAATACGTTAAATACATGTAATATTTCTCTTTGTCATATCAGCATTCCAAATTTGATTTTGAAGTTTTAATTAACCCAAGGAGAAACAAATCCGTATTACATCATGTAAAAATGAGGATCTCTGAAAGTCTGGATGTCCTTACCATTAAAGTTTTTATATATCTTTACCAAGTTAACAACCATAAATCTAAAACCAACAACCCAGTTTTGTGAGGAACCCCTTTTCCTGCCAACAACAGCTCTGCAGTTCGCTTTATAACTCCTTTTGAACTTTTTCAGCGATTTCTGCTACAGTAGCTCTTCTGTTGGATCAGACAACATAGAATACTCTTGCAAAAACTATCCGTATAATTTAGTGTACCCAGTAGTGCAGGGTTGAGAGTAGGAACTTCAAATGTTGACAGGAAGGACAGGAAAAGACAAAGAGCTAGCTCATATGATGGAGAGAAGGAAGGTAGATATACTGCGTTGCCTGTGAGACCAGGTGGAAAGGCAGCAAGGCTAGAAGCATTGGAGGAGGCTACAAACTGTTTCATCATGGAGTAGATGGGAGGAGAAATGGGGCAAGGGGTGATTCTGGTCATGTACTTCAAGGAGAGGGAAGGGTGACATGTAAAAGCAGAGGTAGGTAGACTTAATCTGTGCAGGAGATGCAATCTGAAAGAGTTAAGAGACTGCAAGGTGGTGACGAGGGAGGAAGTAGCCAGACAGCATAGAATGGTAGTTGGTAGGATGACTCTGGTAGTACAAAAGAGGAAAAGAGCAGAGGTAAAGCAGAAGACAAAATAAACTGCCAGATGACTGGGCAACTACAGCAAATGAGATACGAGAGACGGGTAGGAAGCTGCTTGGTGTCTTATCTGGTGAGAGGGAAGGGAAAAAGAGGGAAACTTGGAGATGGAATGAGGAGGTTCAGGAGAGTATAAGAAGGGAAAGGTTAGCAGAAAACAGGTGGGATAGCAAGAGAGAAGAGATGTGATGTAAGGTGAAGAGTGAGGTGGCAAAGGATAAAAAACAAGGAACCTACGATAAGATGTATGAGAGATTTAAAAGTAAGGAAGGAGAAAATAACTTGTAGCGATTGGTGAGGCGGAGAGATCGAGATGGGAAGGATGTGCAGCAGGTTAGGGTGATTAAGGATAGAGGATGGAAATGTGCTTACGAGCGAGGAGAGGAAGGCCACGAAGAAGACGAGGAAGAAGAAGCAACAAAAGCCAGAAGGAGGCGATAATACAACTAAAAGGATGCCAACTGCCATTAAAAGCTCAAAAAAGAAGAGGAAGACAAGTATTGATATTTGCAGATGATACAGTACTGTATATTGGTCTTTAAGAAATATTCCCACTCAGGTAGTAAATTTCAGTCGCTCTGATCAATACTGGTTGAAACGCTAGAGCGGGGTGCATTTTTAAAATGTTAGCATTAAAAATAAAACTTTCTGCCACCATGAGAGGTGGTAGAGAGTGAATTTTTGAATATATTGAATAACTTATGATATTAAATATATAATATTGAACGCACATAAAGCTGCCAAGGTCAGGAATATTCTCTGAAACTTGTATTGTTTTTTCTGTATCTAATTATTTTTGCCGCCTCGGAGGTTGGTTGTCACCCCGGGGATCAATACAGATTAATTTTACTCTCAAACTCTGAGGAAATGCTGTGATGTTTGGATAAACAGATCTGATTCCGGCGAAAACTCCCATCAGCCTGTCAATAATTTCTCATAAAGTCATGATTCATGCAATTCTCTGGCATATCTATTCCATAAACAATAAAATGTGCTGTGCTTTGCCTAAAATTGAAAGTTTAGTTTAGTTTAGTTTAGTCTTTGAGTCAAACAGATAGTCTCAATGAGATCTGAATTTCTTTTCTTAAAACGTTAGCTGTGTACATGAAATGGACATGTAGGGATTAAAATCAGAGACGTACAGACAAATATATTAAAAACGTTTAGATTTGATCACAATTTGAAGGCAAAATTAACAGGTGTGATTTCAAACACTCCAAATTACCAAAGAGCTCATACAGAATAATCCAAATATCTGGCTGTTGTTGATAAAAAATAAGAACTTTTCATTGGAATGATTCTGTGAAACGCTGCTGATGGAGAGGGAGACATAGAAAAAAAAACGGATTTATTTAGAATTGTATCTGTAATTTGACTATTTTTTTATTCCCTTGGTTTTTTCATAATTCTATAAAATGAGTAAATGAAATAAGATTAAATTATTATAATACCTCAGATCAAAGATGGCTGATCTGTGGTGTACAATCTTTTAATTTTGGCCCCCCTCTATGATAGAGTTTCACGCCCCTGGTCTAGAGCAAAGGTATAAAATTAAACAAAGTACACCATAGCTCAACAAAGAGAGTTCTCCTCTGACTAAGAGATAACCAGACACTATCTGCAGAGTTATATAAACTATCCTGGCCAGTCCATATTTGATTGAAGGGGGGAGAAGACACAAGTGTTCTTGAGACGTTAGGGTGTGTTTAGGGAAACATCCCTCTGGCTGCAGCAGAGTGGTACGGTCTGACGAGCAAGCTCCACCTTCTTAAGATGGCAGGATGCCGCTGCTCAGTCGTTCGCCAGTTTCCCAGAAGGCTTTTGGAGGCTACCAGACACTGACAGGGAGGTTGTTCTAACATCCTAATCAACACCTACAGAATATATCTTCATTGTGTGCACTAAACCAAGAAAAATAAAGCAGATGTTAACCATATATCTTTATTAAGAAGGACAAAAACACAAAACATCACCTGTTAACAGGATTTCAGCCCCACAGTGTGCAAGCATGAGGTTTACAGAGATCTTGTTGTTCTTGTGTAACCCAGGCATTCCTGAGTTGGCATGTGCTCTTTAGTCTAGAGGACATGTGAATATTTCAGGTTAAAGTAACGTGTAACTTATGCTTTTTTACGTCATTTTGGGTCAGGGCCCAAAATTGTAACTTATGCTTTTTTACGTCATTTTGGGTCAGGGCCCAAAATTGTCAATAAAACAAACTTTCTAGCTTCTAGTAATGTCTCTAAAATATTATTAGAAGTCAAGTGTGTTTGAATTCAGGTCTTTAATTACCAAACAATCAATCAATCAGACTTTATTTTTAGAGCACTTTTCATACAAACAAAATGCAACACAAAGTGCTTCAAACAGTAAAACAACACACACGCACACACACGCACACACACACACACACACACGCACACACACACACACACACACACACACACACACACACACACACACACACACACACACACACACACACACACACACACGCACGCACACACACACACACACACACACACACACACACACACACATTCATACACAACAATAACTATGTAATAATCCAAATAAAGTTAAGGAACAGAAACAGTTCCTTGACCTTAAACACTTTGGTCTTGTCCCAATTTTGGCATCACGCCATAAAGCCTTCACCGAGGTGTGCACTTGTTTGACGTTGAGGAAATATGCACTTAGGGGCCTCGGTGCCCAAGGGACTGAAGCTTTTAAGCACAGAATTGGGACAAGTGTGTATACGTCACGTACCTCCATCACTTCTGTTCGGATCTCCTAGGATTCTAGACATGGCGCTGGCCAAGTTGCCTCCCTGTTAGCAGTACTGCTGCCGTACTTAATAGAATCCTACGTCATCTGGTCGGTCCGTAAAGGAAAACGTTTGTGTAAACTGATATTAGACATCGCTTTCTACTGTAATGTAATATTTGTTTTTAGCATTCATTCATACACATATTAAAGGGCGGTTGTACCTCAGTGGGTAGAGCAGCCGTCTCCCAATTGGAAGATTTGTGCCTAGACGGTTTAAGTCTCACCAGGGTCTACTTGTCTTAGTGTCCTTGAGCAAGACCATGAAACCCTAGCTCCCCGGGCGCTTGAAAGGGGCCGCCCACTGCTCCCACAGGTATGTTGTCAAATGCAGAGAAATGATTTCCCTATGTTGTACTGTGTATGATTGTATGTGATCTATAAAGGATACATTATTATTATTAAGTATTAATTACGGTTATGTTAGCGTTAGTTAAGCTGGCAAAACAACACGGCGAACCACAATGTCAATTTTCTGATGATTATCATTTTTACTTGCACTTAAAAATAAACTCCTCCAGGTAACAGCATTAAACAATTGGGATTTTCTTGTGTTTCCCAGAAAGACAGAATGGTTTTAAGAATATTTAGCTGTAATGATGAAGGGGAACGTATCCTTATGATGATAAAAGAAAGGAGACTTCCAAAGGTAGAGGCCTTACAACAATTTCCTCTAAAATGGGACACTTGTCACAACGTGTCAGTTCAATCATCATGTCTGCTTTATTTGGTTGTTAATTAATTTTGAAGCTTTTGTCCTGATTTTAAAGCTATAATTAAAGATTTCTAAACAACACCTAGCAGATAATGTGACCCGTGTGATGGATTACCTTATTCAGGTATACTTGAGGTTTCTGATGCAAAACCAATATCACTCGTTATTCATCTCAAAAATCACCATTTGGGTTTGGATAATGAGTGCTAGGACCCCTTAAAGTGATTTTTGGTGCTTTGAAGAAACAGTACGGTACTTCCTGTGGACTTCCCGCCCATTAAAGACGTCAGCGTGATAAACCCTACGCTATAATCAGTCAAAAATGTTTTTAATGGAACCTGTCATCTCTTTCTCATTTTATGTATCACAATGCCCCTGTAGCCTTTATTATTGAGTGGCAGCTTCCTGAGAATGAGGCAACATTATATTGGATCAGTCTGACGTCTGACAGGCGTTTGCATCAGACACACTGGCGGTTAGGTCGTTTAAATTCAGTCGGGTTTTTGTTCTTCCTTCTGCTCGCGTTTTCATGATGACATTTCAATGTGACACATCCAGAGATACCACGGAATGGAATTTGAAGCTACACGCATTACCACAAAACATAAAATAAACCACTTGCATGCCGAGGTTCATTGAAGGCGGAACCAGAAGAGATCGGACTTCCTGTTGAAGTTGAAGGCGTTTCACCTTTTACTCAAGACGCCTCCTCAGCTCTTCATTACTGGCTGTTTTTTTTAACTTCCTGTTATTCATTAAGAGCGATCACCCAGAACTTTATTGCGTCACAAGTGGGTTGATTAGATACTGGATGATGCCAGTGTGAAACCCGAACTTCGTAAAATGCATTATTTTTCCCGTACTTCCAGTACGATCAAGAATTGAAGCATTTTTGTCCATAACATGCTCTGAGGTACAACTTACGCAATTTTAGACATACTGTAGGATTACGCATTCAGGTTTTTATTAATGTACTGTTCAAGTTATATATCAGCTTGTATTTAAACCGGGAATCCCTTCATGCAGCAGAGACTTTCTATAAAATGTAAAACGTGTTCAAATTAGATCGGAGAGTCTCAAACACCGGAGCGACTTCCCTTCACTCTGCTCCCAGTGGATTATGTTCCGGCTCTGACTGACTTTATGAATGAGTTGTGTGTGAGTGTGAGTTTGTGAGTGGGTTTGTTTGTGCAGTGGATCTCTGCCATAACTCCTGAACAGATTGGAAGCCTGCAGTCCATTTTTCTTGCTCACATCAGGGGTCACTGAGGATTTTGTTTAACGGCTGTTAGGGAAACACCTACACTGATGTGTGAGTCTGAGCTCAACAGGATTCACGTACCTGCCTCTCAGTGGACTGGTTTATTCAATTTCCAGTCAAAACTGCCATTTCTAAGCTGGTCTGAACTCTGTACAATTGTTTTGACAATTTCAAGTCACTTCATCAGCTCTCTGTTGTGTGTTGCTGTTGGTTTCTGATCCGACACTTCCTGTCTGTGGCTTCTACCCCCACATTTGTGATGCCCCAGTTAGTTTCAGCTGTCACTAATTAGTCCCCTGTGGATTTCCAAGTATTCTGTAAATCGTGGCTGATTATGATATTAAGATCCTCGAAAATTCTGGGATATTATGAAATTGTTGCGGCTACTGCCGCTACAGTGGCCACTATGGCCACTACGGCTACTATGGCTACAGCGACTACTGCCGCTACTGCCGCCGCAGATCCTACGTGTTTACCCAATAACTCAAGAACCATACCATGGAACATTTTTAGATTTTCTGCCAAAATAGACCTTAGTGTGAGGAAAAACTGATTTTAGGGAAAGTTCCGCAGTACTTTTCCAACACTAAGCGGAGCCCTATACCCGAAAGTTTTCAGCCATGGTTTCTCAACCATTGGTCCGAATTAGTTCAAATTTGCTGCATAGGGATCAACTCAACTGTTTTTGTTAAATTATTCATATATTATTCAGTAGGGGGAGGTTTGGTTTTTAGGACATAACTTCCTAATCATGATGTAGTCCAAAGTAGGAGCATATGAATCGACTTGAGGAGATCTATTTTGCAAATATCATGCTTTACTCTTATAGATCATCTTTTAGTCACAAATGGGAGTTTTAAAAAAATTAAAAACAAAGTTTTCTTTACGGAACTCAAGAAATATTGCATGTATGATTTCAAAACTTTCTACCCACTTAGACCTCAGTGTGAGGAAGACATGGGTTTATTTTGGGAGGGATCAGCTGTATATTTCCAACACTTTTTTTGGCCATAAATTCTCATGCATTGTTCTGATTTTGTCTAAATTTCATGCATATGAATCGACTCAAGGAAATCTATATTGTATACATGTTATTTTACTTTAATAGTTCATCTTTTACTCACTCTTTTTCATAAAAAACACACTTTTTTGGACATATCTTCCTAACCGTTGGTTCAATTTACTTCAAATTCAGGGCATATGAACTAATTTTTTTAATATTGTCTGTATTATTAATTTAGTTTGTATTTAGTTTGTACTTCTGAGGAAGACATGGGTTTATTTTGGGAGGGATCAGCTGGGATCAGCTATTTCTGAATTATCAGGTGTGTTCGATAGCATCACAAATTTCAAAATCAGGAAATTCATTGAAATCAGCTTCTTTAATTATCAGGCTCTGCATCCGTGGCGAGTTTGATTTGTATTTTCCTCCCAAGTGTCATGTCAGCATCTCCCTGCTTCATCCTTGTTTTGCTCTTGTGATTTCACGCTCAGTTTGCAACGGCTGACAGGATAGTTCTGGAAACACTCGGGTCCTTAAACTTTCCAAACTGCCATGTTTCTATCAACTTTATCACCACAAGTGAAGTTCTGTCAATCAAAATGTCACCAAACACTCAAAATCTGGTGAAAATCCATCGTTGATGATATAATTTCCAAGCAGCCATCCTGTAGCCCCACCCACATGGGAGCAGGGTAAAGACTCTGTGGCTAAGGTAAGAGGAGTCTATTACGATTCTGCATTCTCTCCTTTGTTCTCCGCTGCCATCCATCAAAGCTGTCCGGCACAATCCGTGTCTGATTCACCAAACTCTGCAGTGCTTTGAAAGAAAGTCCAATATCCAGTTAGAGGGCTGTGTGTTATGTTAGCCTGGGTTTGATCAGTTTGGAGGAGATGATGGTGTTTATCAGAGAACCCTAGAATCTCGTCTTTAGTGTTCACCTTAGATAAAAGCCTCAACAGATGAAAACCGCGTTCAACCCCAAAGTTAATCTGTTTATCAAGTTTAAAATCACAGTCCATTTGGACGCCAAGCTTTGAAACAGTTGATTTTAAAAATGGCGGCAGGGAGCCCAGGTCCATAGCAGAGGCATAGATGGTCCCACTAAGTCCGAACACCAGGACCTCGGTTTACTGTCAAAAAAAGGGCCATCCAGGCTTTGATGTCCTTTGGAAACTCCATCAATGAATTAAAAGAACTGGCATTATTTATTTTCGGTGGCAGGTAAATTTGTGAGTCATCTGTGTAGAAATAGTAGGAGATTCCATATTTCCTGAAAATCAACCTTAAGGGGAGCAGATGAAAAGAAAAAAGGAAAGGTCCAAGAATGGAACCTCTGGGGACTCAATAAGGAAGAGTGGCAATGGATGAAACTCCATTAGCCCAGTCACCTAGGCTAACAGTTTTACCTGACAGGTAAGATCTGAAGATTGGCCTCTGATACCCTCACAGTGCTAGATGCGAGAGATGAGAATGCTGTGGTCCACTGTGTCAAAAGTAGCCGTTAAATCTAAAAGCATTAAAACTGCAAAATCACCAGAGACTGTGGTTAATATACGTATATTAAAAACTCTTAAAGCGCAGATTCTTTGCCGTGCCGGGCTTTAAAATCAGACTGGACGACCTTGAGAATGCCATCTATGTTTTAAAAAAGACTGTGATTGTAAGAGTAAAGCCTTTTCAAGAACTTTTGACGTGAACAGGAGTTTAGTGATCTGCATAAAGTTTGAAAGAATGGAGGTGTCCCAGCTGGCTTTATTATTTAATGGTTGTACCGCCGCATTTTTAAAGCAGGCGGTCCCAAATCTCAGTGGACGCCTCCAGACAGGCTGGCTGGGGGCCTAGAATAGAATCGATTGACTTAAAAAGAAGAGAAGGTTTGTTAAAATAAGAATTTGAAATAATATCAGCAAATTTAATTCGTCTTTGTAGATTTAACAGTCTTATATTTTCTCCAGCTTCCTTGCATCTGATCATAAGACACCAGCTGCTCATCCAGCACGAGTCGTGTCCTTCAGTGTGGGCTCAGATTCTGGTTTGGGATGCCTGTTTTTAAGTGGGACGACAGTGTCCAGAAGGTTTTCACAAGCAGATAAAAATGACGTCGTTAAATCCTCAGTGTTAGAGCAAGGATCGGTATCAGATTGAATGGAATCTTTAAAAGCAGCGGAGAATTGAGGTTTAACCAAACGGCCACGGCGCGCCGGATCTGCACGGTTTAACGTAATGACAGGGTAGAGTGACCTCAAATAAAACAGTCATGCGATCATAGAAGACAGCATCACAAACGTCAACATTAACAAAAGGTAGACCACACGTTAAAAACAGTTCTTGTGTGGGGTCAGTAACAGACCGCAAGATTAAACTCATCAATTACATTTAAAAAGTCTTATGCCAGCGGCTTAACAGGACAGCAAGACGTTAAAATCCCTGACACTTTAACTCGGTCATATATCAACATAATTCCAGCTACCTTTCTGTGATTTCTTCTTCCTCGACGGAGACGAGGCAAAGAGGTGTGGAGAAGCTTGATCTCCTCATCCGGACCGGCAACAGACATCAGCCATGTGCCGACAGGATGTGTGGACTGCCAGGGAAAAATCCAGCAATTTCCGATCCATATTCTAACTGGATACAAACTGGAGGAACTCAAACTGCACGAGGAGAGCAGGCCAAAGAGGCTTTGGCCGCTGCGTTTTCCCCGGCGCCCGTGAAAGCACCTCCGTGTTGGAGCAACCTCAGTGGAGAAAAGGTGAGCCTGTATTCCCAACAACAGCAGGGGGAAGAGATGTCTTCTCATTTGATCATACTTTACAAAAGTGTCCACACAAAGTCGATTATCTAGCAAAGTGAAGCGATGATAAGCCAGTAGAGAGTCGACACGTCTTGTGGTAAGAGTAAGAAACAATAGTGATACAAACAAAACTGACAGCGAAGGACGGCGGGACAAGCACACTGGCGCCATCTTCCCCACTCAAATGTCAACCGGCAGAAACCTCGGGGTAACCTTTGAGTCAGATCTCAGTTTGGAACCACACATCGAAAAAAGTCGCCCAGTCATGCATCCTTCATTTTAGAGCCATCTGTAGAAAAGAATCCATGCCCTCATGTTCGGACCTGGAAAAAGTTATTTATGTCTTCACTTAGATTAGTTGACTGAAACTCTCTCCTGTCTGGCATCAAAAAGTCCCTCCAACTAGTTCAGAACGCAGCAGTCACGATATTTGTAAACCCTGTTTTTAAAGGTGCTATATAAATAAAGTTACTATTAACCGCACAGTCTTTCTTCTTGTTTTCTGATTGTTTTCCTGAATATTTCAAACATATTTAGTTTACCCGTCGGATCGTTTTACCTTTGTGTTTCCTTTTTTCTCCCTTTCCGTGTTAATTGCCTTTCTCGGCCGCCGTCGTCTGAACTCGATTCTAAAATTCTTTGTGTTTCTACTGCAGAAACACGACTTCCGGCTCCGTTGTAATGTGTGCGCTCAACAAAAGTGGCGAACCATCGAGGAGGAACTTGGGACTTCAGTGAATTAATATACGATTGGATCCACTCAGATGAACACTGCACTGTGTAACATCTGCAAGATAAGTGGCTATCATCAAAATTCCAATTTGTTATCAGGAGTAGCTGTGATTAGACCCTCCAAAAGTCACTGGGATTTGATTTAACGAAGCTGAACTTAATGCTTCGGTTAATTCGGTTGGAGGTTCCCTTTCATCAAACACTGTTAAATTCGTGTCTGCTAAGTTGGTAACATGATATAATTTACATCCATTTGCATAACTACAATATGACTGACTCTTCTTCTGTGAAGGATATCAATCCGACCCCTAGTCTCAAGCATCTAACCGTTGGTGTGTTCATTTGTCCAATAAAAGCTTAAAATGTTCTTATTTGCTTCTACTTTCTATTCAATCTTTCTATAAAGCATTTTTTAGAAAAAATTCTGAACTTTGGGGGCGTTCGAAAGGTGAGTTGATATTTTTCAATTCTCGCTTTTATTCTTTAACTTGTTTTTCCTTTTCTCATCATATTAAATGTTTTCATGACTGTCATAATAATGTCTGGATGTTCGTTTTGCATATGTTCATGATTTATTTCTGTGTGAGGCACTTTGAATTACACTGTTACTGAAATCTGCAACAAAATAAAGTTAACTTTCCTTAAAAAGGATTACAGAAAAAAAAAAATACTTGAAGTATTTTAATGAAGATTCGGCGTTTGACAGGTAAGAACTTTTCCCAGTATTTTATGAAATACACAAAACAACTGAAAAGATTTCCATGGAACTATTCATGGAACAGCTAGAAGAGCTGGGCTAACAAATGACCCATGGAATTCTGGACTGTTTGGTGTTGGTGGAGGTTTGGGTTCTACTGAGGGGCTGATTAGATGACAAAGTTTTTAAAGTGACTTTTGTTACAGTCTGGCCTTTTGTTGAAACAACAATGACGCTTCTGGGGTCTGAAAATGCAAGCTTTTCAGAACAGGTTTCAGAGAAAGCAATCCCATTTCCGTCTCTGGGTAAATTGGAAAAACACAATTCTGAACACATCCTGCGTTTTCAGCCTTAAATGGACTGAGCAGACTTTTGTTTGTGCTGCTGACTCAGCGGAGTTTATTTTCATTTTATATTCAAAGATTATCTATCTATCTATATATTTCAATCAGGGAAGACCAGGGAATCCTTGTTAAAAGGCGTTTATTTAATAATAGAAAATTGAAGGATGGATAGTTTATTTAACAATGTGCACAGTGATGAATACAAAGTCTTCGGCGCTCAGGCTCGGCGGGAGGGTTCTGATCACGCTGAGCGATCTGTTCTCAGCGGCAGCAGAATATATAGACCCCCCCAAGCCTGGACACTGGTGGGGGTGAACTCCTCTGGGACTGGAGCCGGGAGGATGAGGAATCCGAGGAACTGTATGAGGCGGAGGAGGGGAGGAGGAAGAGGGGAGGAGGAGGATGTGCGTACTTGCAGCAAGTAAGCTGAGGAGGGGAGAGAGCCATATTTAAGACTGAGAGCAGCTTGGTAATTGGTTCATGGAGGGGAGAGGAGAGGTGATGGCCATTGGGTGCAAGTGAGTAGCTGATCGGGGAGAAAACAGGCCCAACTGATGACAGCTGAGGAGGAATGGGAGAATGTGGCTGCATGACAACTAAGAGAGAGGGGAGAGATCAGCTGTGGTGATTTTTATAGTCTTCCTGACCAAACTCTTGCGAGATCTCCATCTATCCCGCTCAGCCTGATCCGAACCCTGGAATCGCTTTGCAGGTTTTATATCCCAAAAATGTCAGGGATAATATGGAAACATGATAACTCAAAAACTATTTTGTACAGCATTTTTAAATTGAATTCCCCCATACACCTTAGGGGGAGGATGAACTGGAAGTAAGTTGTACACTCTTGCTTCAGCTAATCATTTTAACATAATTTACAGTTAGTCCAAATTGCAGCAGCTACATTATTATCTAAAACCAGCTGTCAGTCGCGTATCTCGCCTGTTCTTGTATCCCCCCATTGGCTCCCTGTTAAATTTAGAATAAACTATAAGCTCCTGCTAATCACTTACAAAACACTACGTACCCTCGCCCAAAGTCAAATTTCCAAACTCCATATTCCGCTCCTCGTCCGTTCGGATCCTCTAATCTCAACCTTCTTTTTAACCTCGCTCAAACACAGGGGATTGGCGGGGCTTTCAGGGACATGCCCTTGCTGGCCTAATTGTTTGGCCTACGGTCTAGTTGATTATTATTCTAATTATAATAACCATAATAAATTGGACTTATATAGCGACTTTCTATGAACCCAAGGACGCTCAAAACGTTCTAATAAATAAACATTAAAAGGAGGGATGCGTGGAGGGGACATTGAGATCGTAGGCCTTTGAGAACGGATGGTGTTTGAGGAGTTTTTTGAAAATGTCCAGGGTTGCAGAATTCTTGATTTCACGGGGGAGAGAGTTCCTGAGGACGGTGGGCCGCAACGCTGAAGGCGAATGTTAGCAGCCTGGTGTGCGGGGTGAAGAGCAGACCAGGGTCGGAGGAGCAAAGCCTCAGAGAAGGAGTGTAGGGGTGGAGAAGGTCGGCGAAGTACTGGGGGGATGGAGGGATTTGTAAGTGATGAGAGATTCTTGTTCAGATACTTATTATGATCATTGGAGACATCATGTAGGCAAGTCGGCTGTTTGAGTGGTGAAATCTGACTTTTCTGCAACATAAACACCTGCTCGGATTAACCAAATACAATAACACAGTGTTCATGCCTTTGGGAAACAGGAAGAATCAGAACTAGGAGAGAACTATTCTCAGAGAGCGCCATCAGATGAAAAATTCACTGGTGGACTATTCCGGTCAGGAATCCTGTTCAAACCGCCTCGGAATGACTGTACTTAACTGGTCGTGGGATTTCTGCAGGAGGTTCCCTTTCATGTCTGGGCAGCAGGATCTCTCCTCTGGCTGCCAGCTGGCAAACATCTCTAAAACTTCTCTACGGTACCGGATGTTTCCTTCAAGCTTGTTTCATACCGGCACTCACTTACTCACTTTAAGCCGGTTCTTCAAAATGAGACCATTTAATGATAAAGTGATACTTTTCTATCACGCACCTACAGTAGCACACCAGGGTGAGCATTTTCCATCCATCTAACGTGATGTTCATAAGGCCTGGTAGTTGTTCTGCATAGAAGGGTTCTTTTCATCAGATTAGGATGTGGTCCTCAAACATCAGGCGGTCGCCCGTAAAACCAACCACAGATTTCAAAGAACGAGGTAGTCGTCAAAGAAAGTGAGTCAACGTGTGTTATTGTTCTATCCAGTTAACATTTGCATCCAATACACTGGAGTTAATCCCCCCTGATTGAACCCCTCAAATTAAATGTGAGGTTATTTCCAGAGTATTGTTAGCTCAAAAGAAAAAGGATAATAATAGGAACAGTGCAATACGGTTAGAATATGATACAAGCAAGATGGATCTCCTCGAGTCAATTCATCTGCACCAAATTTGTACTTCATTGGACTAACGGTCGAGAATTTATTTCTGAAAACATTTGGAGAGAAAGAACCCGCTTTTGTCAGAAATATACAACCCAACTTTCCCCAAAGGTTACTCCAGTTCTTCCTCGTACTAAGGTCTGTGTGGGTACAAAATTTTTTAAAATTATCAAAGAAATGATTTTTGAGTTGTGTTACCACGAATTATCTGCAGCGGCGACGGATTTGGACGCCACGGCGACGATGAT
Source organism: Lophius americanus (assembly GCA_037951165.1). NCBI lineage: Eukaryota > Metazoa > Chordata > Actinopteri > Lophiiformes > Lophiidae > Lophius > Lophius americanus. The sequence goes on along the minus strand of JBBDHG010000009.1, from coordinate 17,123,049 downwards.
TCCATGAAAATAACACGTTTTTCCCAATTATGGTTTGGTCAAATTAAATTCTACAACATCCTGAAACCGTCATCTTTCCATTTCCTTGTGCTCATCCAGGGTAAGGCCACGGTGGCAGCAGGCCAAACAGGATATTGCGGATGTCCCTCTCCCCGGCAAAGCTCACCAGTTCATTCTCTGGTATCCAGAGGTATTTTCCAAGGTGTTTCCAGGCCAGATTGGTTATGTAGTCCCTCCAGAGAGATCTGAGTCCACCCGCTGGGTTCTCCTCCCATTTGGATGTCCCTGGAAAAGCTCCAGATGAATGAACCCTGAGGCCTCCTCACCAGATGCTCAATCTACCTTCTGGCTCGACACAAAGAAGCACCGGATCTGAACACAAACTCCATGCACAAATTTCACATCACTAGCAAGTTTTGTATCGATGACGACAGGCTAATATAGTGGCTGGCACCGCACCTCACAGCAAGATGGTTAAAATCCCACTTTCATCTGGAGGAACCGATGCATGTCCCCCGACCCCCTCTGCTTGGGTTTCTTCCACGTTTTATGGTCTCCTCTCGCACTTAATTAGTTGCTCTAAATTGCCTCTAGGTGCAAAAGAGGGCAACAATTAATAGCTGTTTGTCATCATTTTAGAATATGGTAAGTCTCCTTTTTAATTCCAAAACATGTCAGCCATTCAATCCAAATTACCTGTCAGAACCGGCTTTATTTAATTTTTTTTAGTCATTTGAGAACGAGTAGTTCTTCTGGGGGATCCGACAACACAGGCTAGCCTTTGCTCCCAATACACATCAATGAACTTTGAGTACGACCACGAAAACAGTTCTGGTGCCTAAATGAAATAAAAGACAGGCTGTAGCTCTGCTGACTACGCCTACTAAAGCTTTTCTTTTTATTCCACACTTGAGATGAGCAAGTATTTGAATTTCCTTTCATGAGAATACAATACCAAATATGAATATATTATATATATAAAAACATTCATTTTTTTAAATTATATATTTTTTTAACATGAATAACCTCCTTAATCTTCCTTAAAGCCATCTTAAACCCACTCTGACACTCTTAAATGTAATATTTGATGTTAACCTGATAAATAATCTGAACAACAAGATGTCCTGCCCCCTATAGACCTTTTACGGTATTACAACATTACAGTATGTTATTACAGACTTAATTATATAATAATAATAATAATAATAATAATAATAATGGACATCTATAGCACTTTTCTATGAACACAAGAAAAAGGCGGGGATATTATATAATCATCATCCACGCCGAGCCCGCCGCAGATCCTTTGGTGTAGGCGCGATACCTCAAATACTATTTCATGGATCATTTTCAGCTGACTCCGGACACGAACGCTACGCTGGACGGATTCAAGCTGCTGAGAGCGGACAGGACAGCGGGAAGCGGCAAGAGGAAAGGAGGAGGGCTGGCAGTGTTTGTGAATGATAGATGGTGTAAACCTGGACACATCACTATTAAAGAGCAACACTGCTGCAAGGACATCGAGCTGTTAGCCGTTGGCATGAGGCCGAACTACCTACCGCGGGAGTTCTCGCATGTTATCGCGATAGCAGCGTACATTCCCCCCTCTGCCGACGGCGACGCTGCGTGTGACGTCATCAACTCGGTGACTAGCAGGCTGCAGACACAGCACCCACAGGCTCTCCTCCTGATCTCTGGTGACTTTAACCATGCCCCCCCATCCTCCACACTGCCCACTTTCACACAGTATGTCACATGCTGTACCAGGGAAAATAGGACTCTGGACTTGTTTTATGCCAACACCAAGGAGGCATACACCTCATCACCCCTCCCTCCCCTGGGAAGATCAGACCACAATCTGGTTCGTCTCCAGCCAGTGTACAAACCCATCGTACACAGGCAACCAGCCGTGACCCGCACAGTGCGGAAATGGTCCCAAGAGACTGAAGAGGCTCTGAAGGACTGTTTTGACACAACCGTGTGGGAGGAGTTCTGTGACTCTCACGGGGAGGACATCGACAACCTTACCGACTGCATCACGGACTACATCAACTTCTGTGAGGAGAACACCGTACCCACCAGGACTGTACGGTGTTTCTCGAACAACAAACCTTGGATTAGTCCGGACATAAAGGTCCTCCTAAAGGAGAAGAAGAGGACCTTTAGGTCAGGCAACAAGGAAGAGCTGAAGGTTGTGCAGAAGGAACTGAGGAGGAAGATCAGAGAGGGGAAGAACTCCTACAGGAAGAAGATGGAGGACCAGCTGCAGCAGAACAACATCAGTGGTGTTTGGAGAAGCCTGAAAACCATCTCAGGCTTCAAAGGGCCAAACTCCCAATCTGCAGGGGACCAACAGTGGGCAGATAACCTGAACCAGTTTTTTAACCGGTTCGACCAGTCATCTGCCCTCAATCCTCCAGCCCGACTCCCACAGCAGGGACCCCTCTCACCCTCCTCAGTGCACTACCCCCCCGCCACCTCCTCTCCCACTACAAAGAACTCCCAGCCACATCCCCCTGCTCTACCTAACACCCTGCCCCCCCTCCTAGCTATCACCACCCCACCACCCAACCCCCCCAACACACAGCCCCCCTGCACCAGTCTGTCCCTCACAACACTCCAGGTGAGGAATCAGCTAAGGAAGATCAAGGTGAGGAAGGCCACGGGCCCGGACGGCATCAGCTCCAGGCTCCTTAAGACCTGCGCAGACCAGCTGTGTGGGATTTTGAAGCACGTCTTCAATTTGAGCCTGAAGCTGGGGAAGGTACCACTCCTGTGGAAAACATCCTGTGTGGTACCTGTCCCCAAGACGCCGCACCCGAAGGACTTCAACAGCTACAGGCCGGTGGCATTAACATCCCACCTGATGAAGACTCTAGAGCGACTGGTCCTTGGTCATCTCCGCCCGGTGGTCAGTCTGTCGATGGACCCCCTTCAGTTCGCCTACCAGTCTAAGACCGGGGTGGACGACGCCATCATCTTCCTTCTTCACCGAGCTCTCTCTCACCTGGAGAAGCCTGGAAGCACCGTGAGGATCACATTCTTTGATTTCTCCAGTGCTTTCAACACCATCCAGCCCACACTTCTGAGGGACAAACTGGAACTGACCGGAGTGGATGAGCACCTCGCATCCTGGATCCTGGACTACCTGACCAACCGTCCCCAGTATGTGAGGACTCGGGACTGTGTGTCGGACGTGGTTGTCTGCAGTACGGGGGCCCCACAGGGAACGGTCCTGGCTCCGTTCCTCTTCACCCTCTACACTGCAGACTTCTCCTACAACACACCCACGTGTCACCTGCAGAAGTTCTCTGATGACTCTGCAATCGTCGGTCTCATCACAGACGGGGACGACAAGGAGTACAGAGGACTGACGCAGGACTTCACGCACTGGTGCCAGTGGAACCACCTCCAGATCAACGCGGGTAAAACCAAGGAACTGGTGGTGGACTTCCGAAGGCAAACACCCCCCCACACACCGGTGAACATCCAGGGAATGGACGTTGAGATGGTCACGTCCTACAAGTACCTTGGTGTTCACCTGAACAACAAACTGGACTGGACCCACAACTCAGCGGCACTCTTTAAAAGGGGTCAGAGCCGACTGTATCTGCTGAGGAGACTGAGGTCTTTTGGAGTGCAGGGGGCGCTCCTGAAGACCTTCTTTGACTCTGCAGTCGCCTCGGCCATCTTTTATGGAGTGGTCTGCTGGGGCAGCAGCATCTCAGCTGCTGACAGGAGGAAACTGGACAAACTGATCAGGAAGGCCAGTTCGGTCCTGGGATGTCCTCTTGACTCGGTGCAGGAGGTGGGAGACCGGAGAATGATGGCCAAGCTGTCATCTCTCCGGGACAACGTCTCCCACCCCATGCAGGAAACCATCTCTGCACTGGAGAGCTCCTTCAGCGACAGACTCCTTCACCCCAAGTGTGTGAAGGAGCGATATCGCCGATCGTTCCTTCCTGCAGCAGTCAGACTCCACAACCAGCACTGTTAGCAACACACACACCTACACAACTACACACACACTTACACACACATCTAACTTTTAATTTATTTTAATTGCACATAACGTTTAATTTTAATTTAATTTATTTTAATTTATTTTAATTGCACATAACATGATGTTATTCTTACTCTGTGTTATTCTTACTCTGTGTCATTCTTACTCTGTAACATGCTCTGCTGCTGTAATATTGCAATTTCCCCATTGTGGGACTAATAAAGGCTATCTATCTATCTATCTATTCACTGACCGGTGCCATGGTGACAAGATAATCATAACATTCTGACTTTACCCGTCAGTGGTTATAATGTTATGGCAGAACAGTGTATATTTATGAACTGGCGCCATTTCCAGAATGAACCCCACCTCAAAAGGAAATGTCAGCTGAGGTACAGATCAGAAGGAGGAAGATGGTGGAAGGATGAGACTGAATAAAAGAAACGAGTTTCGGCTTGTTAATCCTCGTCAGTCAGGACGAAGACCCAGAGAGGGTTGTTGAGGTGAAACTGTAGTGTTGAATTTATGAAATGGAACACAGACTGCTTTTGTACAACAGAAGGAGTGATTACCCCCTACATGAAATTAAATATCCACCACAGGAGCCTTCATTAAAAATGTATCCATTCCACCACGTTCAGGCAGTTTTTGATTGCTTTCACCAAATTTGCTGGAGATTTGTGCCTGGGGACGAGGGAAAAATGGATAAAAGAAGATGGAATGAGCATCCTCCGTAGGCGCAGCCTCAGAGATAAGGTGAGGAGGAGCTCAGAATTGAGCCGCTGCTCCCTCGTGTCAAACGGCAGCAGATGAGGTGGTTCTGGTATCTGGTTAGGACGCCCCCTGGGCGCCGCCCTCCGAGGCCCGGCCGGCTGGGAGGAGACCTCAGAATGGGCTGGAGGGTTTGTATAACTCTTTTAGCCTCAAGGGGATGGACGCCTCAAGATCCCTCAGGAGGAGCTTAAAGGTGTTGCAGGGGAGAGGGATGTCTGGAATAGCATAATTAGTCTGCTGCTGGAACCTGACTCTGGATGAGTGGAGGAAAACCGATGGATGGATGTCTGGCTGCGACTTCTGTTGATGGTAAATGCATTTTAATAGGGCAAAAACTCCAAAGTTTTCAAGTATTTGTCTAATTTCCAGTGAAAATATCTTATTGCACTTGATTTAAGACACAATCGCTGAACAAGTGACACGTCACAGAGGTATTATTATTATTATTATTATTATATAGAGACTTATTCTCAGGAAGTTGAACATCTTGTTAACAGAATCTTGAAAATATCTCAAAAGCTCAAAAGGAGTATTTCCAGCCTGACTTAAAGAGAAATATCAACATTAAATGATTTAATATGTCTCTCAGATTGGTTTTAAATCTCCAAAATAACTAATAAATAACTAAACTTTCAAAATCCCCACTGGGGAAATCTAGGAGGTGGTCAAACAGAAGGGATGAAATAAACAAAAACAGAAAAAAACATGCAAAAACTGCACGTATTACAATTAAAACAAAACTAAGAACATGGAATCTTCCAAAAACAAGAGGGGAAAAACAAAATTTTAAGTCTTTCTGGCTGATTCTGAGACATAAAACCTCCTCATATTAATAAAAGGGCTAAAACATTTACATTTAGCAGCTAATCAGAATCAGAACGTCGTTTATCTAAATATCAGGTCTTATTTTAAGAAATCTTAAAATGCAAACTTTCACTTGTTTCACATGTTCTGTTGGCAAATTTGTTTCTTGTTACAAGCCAGAAAAATTCATTATTTATGGATTTAGATTTGGTTTTTGTACATTTATATTTTATTAATGTTTCATTTTATTTGGTTGTTTGATACTTCAAACAATAAAATGTATTAATTTATTGTGTTTATTTATTTTATTGTAACTGAACTTCATTTTTATTATTCTATGTTTGGTTATATATTCAGTAGACTCTCTTTTAATTAACTAAACAATTAAATTATTACAAAATGAAGTATAAAAATAGCCGCTGAGTTCAGAGTCTCATTAGAATATTTTCCAAACTAATTAATCGCCTCGTTAATTAGCGGCGTTACATTTGTTATGTACTGTATATGTATATGTTGGATGCTGCAGGTTTTGTTATTGTCATGATTGTATCTCAGCAGACTTTACCACATATTGATTGAACATATATCGGGATCCCTCCGAGGCATGAAGCTGGTGGTGGAGATAAAAACTGCAAACGCAGAAAGAGAAAGACAATTCACTCACTTTCCATTTACCTCCACGCAAATGGAAAGTTTCTTATTTGAAAAAGCCATTCTTTAGTGGTTTTTGTTGGGAGTTTTTCAATGAGATGCAGCGCCGCGGCATTCTCATACACAAATAAGGAAGACTGGGAGGAAGGCTCAAAGACTAAAACAAAAAACCAACAAAACAACCCAAAACAATGGAAAACAAAGATGAAAGGGTTGGGCTCCTGTGGTGTTATCCCACTCCCCAGAAGCCCCCCTCTCACACAGGCTAATGCTTTTAGCTTTGAAGCCATACTGAGGATTTCAGCTTTTTTTTTTTTTTTTTTTTTTTAATAAAAAATGCTGTGAATAATAAATACAGCCTATTGAAATCCTTTTTGAGATCTTGTGTCTTTTTTCCTCCCGGCTCCAGCTGAATGCGGTAATTCTGTTTGTTTTGCAGCACGTTTTATAATTCTAAGGCGGAGTCGCAGGTTGCTGCAGCGCTGTTTGGGCCCGAAGCTCCAGAAATGTTCTTTTTTTTGTTTGTTTGTTGCTTTTCACCCGGCATGAGGGTTGACAAAGGTAATGGCTGAATTTCCGTTTCTGGTGAACTGCTCTTTGAACGATGCTTCCAACCCTTCGAATCGGCGAGCAGGAAAAACAGCTGAGAGAGTCTTACCTCCCTGTGGGACGCCACTCTGCTGCAAAGCACACATGATGCTGTTCCATTGTAGTTCCATTAGCAACATTCTTTATCAGACAACAGCAGAAATACACAATTAAATTATATTTAAATTGATAGAATAACACCTGAATCTTTGTCTTAACTTAAAATGGCTCCATTTTATTGTGACATTTACATATAACCAATTATTATGAATATTAATGCATAGCAGAGAAAACGCGGAATATCCAAAGTCTACTTGTGTTTGGTTAAAAGAAAGATAGAGTCCAGGAGGATATTGGTGTCTAATGGAGCAGGACGTGTTTCCTCCATCCTGCAGCCTGTCAATCACAAACATTTAGTATCTTTTAATGAGCTCATTAAATTCCCACAAGCCTTTATCCTCTCACATGGTTGTTTCTGCCTGAACAACATTTCCTGCTAGCTCCTAATGAAAGTGTAAATCACGAGATAATTTGCTCAATTAGCAAACATTTTAGAATACCTTCGCCTCCTAATCCCAAAAGTATTCCTCACTGAGGCCAGCGAGTGACGCTTCCCTCCGCGAGACGCCTCACGGGCAGCGGCTGCCTTAAGAACTTTATGTAATGTCAACTGAATTAATCAAAAGTAATTAAAGGTAACACACTTTCAGAGGTGGGATGAAACTTCAGACGAGATTTCAGGTATTCATACTTAAAGGCTCATTACTTTTCATTTTCCCCACAGCATTAAAATTTTGCATGACATTTTTCCTAGTGTTAGTTTTTCATATATCCGCCAGATTGTAAAATTTTGGTGACGTTAAGTATTTTGCAACATTTACAAATAAATAAATGAACAAATAAAATATTAGGCCGTTTGGAGAAGTGTCATCCCAATGTGGCGAGGAACTCTCGTGATACGGTGTCCATTATTGATGTCTTTGTTCCTCTTGATTCTCATTTGGGTGTGGAGCTGGGGGCTCAGTGGGCTGAACAGAAACGCTGAAGTGGAAGGAACAGATTTCAGAAGTCAGAAGAAGGGGAAGACCAAAGAGGAGGTATCTGGATGTGGGGAGTAGGACATGCAGTTGGTTAGTGTGACAGAGGAAGAAACAGTGAAAGAATTTGAAAAGAATGAAACAAATGAATAAAAATGCAAAATCGGTTTGTAGATTTTTTTATTATTTCTTTGTTCGGGCCAGAGAAAAAAGAAATGTAGGATCTATTAAAGCATCTAAAATTCTACATGAGTCTCTCTCTGTAAGTGTTTTTTTTTTAAAGAAATCACCTCCGTGAAACTCCAAAGCTCTGACTAGGTCACTACGAAAGGAGTATTGGGGACACAACAAAATATTTAACATTTGTGTTTTATTACTTCAGGATCACTGTATATAGTATTTAAGCTTCCATCCACATTATGTGATGACTAAATCTGTTTTTGGAGCATCTCCTGCTCCACAGCAGGGAAGATTTCCTTCAAGTCTGTCCAGTTTTTTTCTTCAGAACAAACCCAATCGGTCCCTTACACGATGTTTTTAAAGTTCTGATACTCGTGACCATGTGATTATATGGCAGAAGATTCTATATTCATTGATTATTGATTGATATTATTGTTGAAATATATATTGACAAGATGATCCGCGCACGTTCTTCATTTTAGTCTTAAAATAAAGACAAAAAAAAAATCCCTTTACTCGTAAAAGTACGGCTATATTCTTTATCTTTATCTTTAACAATCACAACTTTAATCCCACAAAATCGAAGCTTTTTTCTTGTCAAAACATGACTATAGTCTCTTAAAATGCCGACCCTTTTCCTATAAAATTGCGACATTGTTTCGTAAATCACGTCTTTTTCCTCGTAAAATCGCAACTTTCCTTTTGTCAAATTTGGCCTTTTTCTTGTAAAAATAATTGAATTATTTTCCTTGATCTAAATAATTCAATTAAATAATCTGCATTATATTTATTTATTTTTTTTTCAATGTGGCCCTAATACTCCACTCTAGTCCACTCTATTGAAGAACTCGTTTTTCGGTGCCTTGGACTGACACCTCACCCAACCAATCACTGCTAAACTGGTTCAGAGGTTTGACTTAGTTTTTTTTTCCAGTTAATACCAACCCAATCCAGCACTTTCCAAACCCATAAACTCCACACACACTGAACACGCCAGTGTTTGACCAGTATTATTGTTATTTATTATTTTTAATATCAGCGTGCTACTATTTGAGAAGAGCATCTAAGCACCTCCTCTGCAGAATGTCCATGTCTCCCAATCTTAAAACAATGGCTTTAGGAGAAACATTCCATGCAGCTAACGCGAGGCCACAGTTTCCCATGAAGAGTGAAAGCGCTGAGTTCATGGTGGGAGCATACCATTATTGTGTTGTGAGTGCATACATTATGTTGTGAGGGGGAAAAAGGAGGCAAAGGTGAGGAGTAGAACCGGTGTATTCTCTATTTTCTGTCTTAATTGACCTCATCTGTTTGTCGCTTGCAAAATGAAACGTCACAGGCAAACGCAGCCTGACACCGTCGTAACCCCGGTTGAGTCATCCTGATTATAAAATGAGGCGGTGACTTAATTTCCCCAACGGAGACACTGCGACTGCACGGGGCCTCATCTAAATTGCCAATTGCTCTGCTCTGCAGACGCATGTGACCAGTCATGCGCGATATTAGTCATGCAACCTGAAGTGGGGATCTAGACCGCTTAAATCAGTAGTGTCACCAATCGTTGTAAATGGGTATCCTGTGGGCATTTTCTACACGCCGTATCAAGGAGGCTTAACTAAGCCCACATCCAGCAGATGGTTTTACCTCCAGAGCAAAGAGCGAGAGGGGGAAGAGAAAGAATTCATTTGTATCTCCTCCACATAAATAACCCAGGACTGGATCAAATGTCAAATTAAATGGCCGAGGTCTTGCAAAGGCGCTTTATTGATTTCCACAGCCAGGCGGTAAATGAGGTGGGGGGGGGAATAAGGGGAAATAAGAAAAGAATTAAGGACAGGGGCGATTTGACTACACTAGTCCCAGAAAATAAGCAGCGCCAGAGTAGAGCAGACAGTAGGAGGGAGTGGAAAAAAAAGAAGAGGAACAAAATAACGGAAATAGAAAGTGACAAGAGAAGACAGAGGGAGTGCGAGGCCCCAGAGCAAAACCTCAGAGTAAAGCTCACCGAAGCAGCGTCTGACTCACAGGAGTCTTCACAGGGGAACGGCGATTTATGCTACAATGTCTGACAGTCAACCCCGCCGCAACTACCTCGCCCCGCCCTCCCTCGTTTTCATCTGGTCCATACCAGAAATCAGGATCTGTAGTTGGGTTTACATGGACAGCCTAATTCCGATTAGATTCGGAAAAGACGTCTAATCGGAGAAGATGCTGCATGTAAACACCCCTTTCCGAATGGAAAGAACCTTTCCGAATTAGATTTCATTCCTTTGCAAGGAGATAGTCTAAATCCTTTCCAATAGCCAGTTGCTGCATCTGAAAGCTTTCAGTTTGAGTTGTATCTGCGCATGTCCAACGTCGTGATGCTCAGGCGAGTTTTTTCAGCGCTGCAACGCATTTTAAATATGACAAAACAGTACCAGTCTGCATCGGAAAGTGATTTATTCATTAAAACTTTGAACATATTTGGACGGTTAGACGGGCGAAAAGTCACTTCCATGCACACCCTCTTTGTCATATTCTTCACCTGGGCGTTTGTTGGCGGTCGGCACCGTGCTCACCGAACCTTATGAACGGGAATGTGGATCATATGCGCATGTCTGAAAGCGTTTCCGATTAGGCGAGTCGTTGCAGGTAAACACCAGGTCGGAAAAGATCTTATAAACAGGCGACCGACATCGCAATTGGGAAAGGTTTATTTCGGAAAAGAGAAAAGTGTGCCATGAAAAGCCACCTTGTGTCAAAGTGGAAACAAGTCAACCAAATGTCCCCATCTGTGGAGGAGAGAGGACTGGAGAAGCAGTAATGATGAACTGAGCGTAGATAATGGTGGTCACATGACCCTGATGAGTCACATTTATTCAGAATTATCGTCACTTCAGGGATAAATGGACTGGATTCATCTTTTCATTCTTTCTAGTCTGCCTGAACACTCAAGCTGCTTTACACTCGAGGCACTGGAGTTCACCCTTTCAAACATATTAATGCAGAGGCTACCGATCATTCCTACACTAATGGACGGGCAAACAGGAGCATAGCAGGAGATCTGCTCAAGGACACTTCAACAAGCAGACACGATGTTTTTTTTTATCATGAAATACTTTTCTGATTACTTCGTGAAGCCTTAGAAAAAATTCTATTTTTGTATGCATGTAAGATATAAAAGCAACATTTCAGGAAATTGATAGAAAAAACATTGTTTCTGGGGAAAAAGTCGATAATTTCCTTGTAAAAAGAAAAATAATCGTGTTGAACACGAAGAATAAACTCTTTTCGAAAGAGTGTATTAGTCTTGAAAAGACATTTCAGCATATATTGATCTGGATTCAAGCAGTAACCCTTTGATTAAGGTGAACAAAACAGTGGGATTAAAAATCCCCTTCAATCTGTCCACCTTTAGAAATTACATAATCAGACTTATGGTTGGGAAATTGGTCAAAAGACTTTCAGCGACTGTTTCTTTTTTTTATTGTTGCAAAAATGCTTCCTTAGAGAGATAAAAACTAACTATTACGGTTAAATATGATTAATAACAAGTTAGATTTCCTTGAGTAGGTTCAAATGAGGTAAATGTTGACTAAATCAGACCAACAGTTAGTAGGTTATGTCCTGAAATCAGCGTTTTTGTGATAGAGTATTTCCAAGGGTGTAAATTATTAACTGTTAGAGTAAGATATGTTAAGTATAACATAGATCACCTCGACACGATGCATGTGCACCAAAGCTGGACTAAAGCAGACCAAAGGTTGAGAAAATATGGCCCGAACACTTTGGGAGATGAAAAGCTCCCCTAGTGGTGGAAAGTAACTAACCTTTCCTAAAATCAATCATGTTGTGGGTGATAGCGATTCTATGATATCTCAATTTTTCGAGGATATAATTAACTAATGCACTAGGCTATATTATAACATTGTTGTGCCAGCGCTGATTCAAATAGAAGCTGCTGTCCCTACCGGATTTGTTTTCAGTGAGACCATCCCAATTGCCCAGTAGATGTTCCTTATTATCCTACAGAGCATCTGAGACAGTCGGTCATAATATACATCAAGGACCCCGGGTGCTCACACAGAAGATGCTGACTGTAAGTCTGTCACCTGGATGGCTTTAAACATCTCAAAGATGGATTCAAGGTCTCGCCTCGAACCATTAAGTCACTCAGGCAGTCGTTCCCGTAATGTGAACGCTGCATTATTCTTATTTAACACCGTCTTTTACATTGACCTCTGATTCACAGCTGCTCACAGACCCATTACTGAACTCTGCCAACAAATTCTTCTCTTAACGGGACAGCTAGTGAAAAAAACCTTCATGTGCGGACGCGTTGTTTATTCCATTTAGGAATTCCCACAATGCATGTTGAATACTTCGGCTATAAAGGCTAATGAATACAACTGCCCGTGAGGAAATCTTAGGGAGGTTATTACAACCTCAAAAAATACAACCCTGATGGTTTTTACCATGGAGGGAACCTTCTTATATTCAGATCGTGTCGCTAAAGCATTGGGTTTTTTTTTTCATTTTTATGTTTCGTATTAAAGGCCTCTGGATGAAAACAAGGCCAAATCCTCCAGAGAGATGTCTACAGCTGCAATGTTGCACATAATGAAAATGTTGCATCGTTTAATGTCTTAGCAGTAATTTAAATCAAAAGGTTTCTCTCCTTCGGGATCATAAATGGGCTCAACAAACTTTGTGGCAAACGGCTTAATTGATTTTGAGATAATCTCGTCGTGTAAAGATTTGTGATATAAGGCTGGTAATACAAACACGGATCCTAACCGGACCGACTGAGTGAACGAACAAAGGTATATTCTAACTTATAATTTCATATGCTGTATATCATTGAAGATTTACAACTAAAACTTTACTCAAACATCCTTATTTCTATTGAGTTGTGATTCTGTTGTAACTGTGGAAAAAAAGCACAGGTCCTCAATCTTCATTTCCACCCACATGGAGAGCCACATATAGATGCAGAAACACCCTTAAACATCTGTTTCTCAGTTCTTCTGCCCCCTCCATTACTCACTAGACCTGAAACAGCCAAGACGGGATTCCAATTCAATTCAATTTTTTCATTAACCCTTTAATGTCCTTACCGAGATAAAAAATTATGGAATAAAATCGTTTTGTTGCATATTTTATTTGCTAGGGATTTTAAATAACACTAAAATGACATCAAGCACATTTTTTAAACTGTAAAAACAAAATCTGACTTTTAACTTTTAAAAATCTGATTTTGCTTTTCATGGAAAAATAGTCTTTGTTCATAAGATTAGCTCAACCATTTGGAAAAGCATGTTTTGTGAATTTGTTTTTTTTGTTGATTGTAACAAGTTCCATAATTCTGTATCGTGAGTCCTCACAGGCTTGCTTAAAAAAATCCTTGTTATCGAACAGGACTTTCTTAATATCCATGGTTATTGTTTTCTCCTTGGTGGCCCCCTTTGACATATGGTGTCCCACAGGGCTCTATAGTGGGCCCCCAACTCAGTATATACATGCTGCCTCTGGGCCATATTATAAACAGGCTCAGTCAAGCGGCACACATTTTTCTATAAGAAATAGTGATTAAATATGGGGTACAATAAGGACAAATAAATGAAGTCAATGTATTTGTTTATTCTTGTAGAGACAACTTGTTCAAATTAGTCAGAAAGTCTGTGGAGTCTGTGCTTAGACTTTCCCAGGAAACAGGTATTAAAAGGCATCTTCACTGAACAGCAGCAGGAGAATGGAGTTCAGACACTGGTGGTGGTGGTGGTGGCTGATGACTCTGCTGATGGTGTTGGTGGCTGATGTCTCTTTAGCAAGTGTTGAAATTATCGGTTCAGTGAATGTATGATGAAGACAGGGCCTCATTCAGACATGACTGTCTCTCATTTTTCACCCAGCCACCCAGTCCCAAGTGGTCCATTTTCCCAACATTCATTAACAAGACCCTGAGATACTTAAACTCCTTCACTCGAGAAGCCTCCCCAAGATGATCCTCAACCTAACATGCTGGGGATTTTGTGTGAATCTGTGATCCTGAGTAGTTTCATAGCACTTCTCAAGGTAAAGCGGTCGCAAGGAACTGTCCAGATCAGAGTTGAGTTCATCATTCTGTCACTATGGGATCTGATTTTAGAGAATTTTGCTGACTTCATAGAAATAGTTAGATCGAGTCATATGGACTGTGTGAGATTATTAACGAGTAGCCTTTAGTTTGAGGAGTTCAATCGGGTTGATTGCTCGTACAATGCACTGGATTTGGGGCCTTCCAGCAATGGCCTGGGTTCTAGTATCTTCATATTTCCTTTTTTTTAGAAAACCAAAAAACTATGCAACACTTGCGCTAGGAGTCTCTGTTGCAGAAAGAAGCTGCAGATCTTAAAGACTAAACGTGGAGGTAATCCTGGAGCTTTGTTTGTTCTTGTGTGTCAACATTATGTACGACTGCTATTTCTAGTGCTCTTAGCATCTATTCATCACACATGGCTTCACTGCAAACCTCCATCATGGTAATATTTCAGTTATCATTATCAAATATCAGAAAGATGATCAGCCATGAATCTGATAGAGCTCCAGCTGAAACAGGCTTTGCATTCAGGATCATGTAAAAATGATCGTTAGTAGCGACATAATGACTCCAATGTGAATTAATGAATAAAAAATCCATCACTGGTAATTCGTTTAAAATTAAGTTGATAAATGTGCCTCATCAGGACATTTTTCAGAACGCAAACAAACAATGTTTAGCTCTGATGTTTGGAGTTAGACCGCCGATGTTCCTTTCTGATCTTCTTCAAGATCCCAAAAAGTTGTTTTTATTTTTATTTCTTTGGGATTCTCTTCACCTCCATCATTGTGAGGCAATTTCACAATATTTAGTAAAATAACAATTTGGTCCAATAATTTAAAAAATACTATTATATAGACAGGATGTTCTACCACTTAAGCTCAGTGGGATCCAAATTCAGCTCATCACAAACATCTATCAGCCGTAACACTATAAAAACCACAAAGCGAATAGCCTTGATTATCTTGAACACCTGATCCTCGAAGTTGGCATGCAGGAAGCAGGAAAATAATAACAATAAAGTAATAATACATTTAATTTATAACGCTATTTACAATTGGATCAAATTTCAAAGTGCTACAATGTAAAAGCAGATAAAAGCATCAATAAAAATATAATAATAATTATATAAAAACATGACCAAAAAGCAGCTATGTTAATTAAAAGTTATAGGTTCCGATAAAAAGGAAAGTTTTAAATCCTTTTTCAAATGTGTCAGTCGTCTGTGGAGCCCTCAGATGGTCAGGGAGGGCATTCCACAGATGAGGGGCAGCACAACAGAAGATCTTATAATCAATCCTGGTGGAGATGGGAAGCCAATGAAGGGAATGAAGAACGGGGGTGATGTGTTCGTGTTTACGAACTCTCATCAGGATCCTTGCAGCACTGTTTTGAACATACTGTAGTCTTTGAAGACTTTTATCAGGGATCCCGATGAGAAGTGAGTTACAGTAATCCAGTCTGGAGGAGACGAACGCGTGGACCAGCTTTTCAGCATCACTCAAGGTGAGTGAAGAACGGAGTTTGAAAATATTTCTGAGATGATGAAATGATGAAATGATGATGAAAAAAATAGGCATATACGACAATCTGATCGATATTTATGAAAGGCCAGATTATGATCTCCAGAAAGACAGGTGTAGTTGGATGTTCTCGGTCCAAAAAGTGGTCTGTACAAGGAACTTGGCGGAAGAGCGAAAGAATTCATGAAAAAGTTCATTCTTGTTCTGATAGAGCGATCTGTGATACTTGTGCTCGGTCCACCTATCTGTGCATTGTTGCAGACAAGCTTCATCTCACCATTGAAACAAGATTTTTCCAAAGGCGGTTACCTCAATCTTTATGATCGCCACCTTTAGAGGAAAAGGACAACAAGTTCAAGGTGTTGGCTTGGCCTCCAAGTCCCCAGATCTGTCAAATCCACAATCTGCGGGATGTTTTGGACACCCGAGTCCAAACCATGGGGTCCCAATTCTCCGACACCAAAGTTGGTCATTCTTGATGTGTTTTTTTGATAGTGGTGGCTGGTTCTGGGAGTCCGGTGAAGCATTTGCTCTGTCTCATGTTTTAGAATAGAATAGAAATAGAATAGAGTAGAATAGAGTAGAATAGAATAGAAAGAACTTTATTTAACCCAATTGGGAAATTTGGGCGTTACGGCGGCCTCAACGTTTGCAAAGTGAAGAGAAACCAACAATAAGGACACATAAACATGTATGTATACTTATATAGATATACATACATTTAAAAAAGATAAATATGGTAGTAATGTGGCAAAACAGGGAAATTCCCAAGGAAACAAATATAAATGAAAATAGTATAGTTGTGCGTGTGTCAGGAAAAGAGACACCTTTTCATTAATTAAAGGCCAAAACAAACAGATACAAATACTTAAAGAGGCTGCTTAAATTATCTCAGGAATTAGTTTTATCTCAAATGTAAAAGTTAGATTTCTGAACTTGCTAAAAGGTTAATATTTGGATTGGCCGTTTCTGGAGCTTTCATCCATGTCTGAAATTGGGCTCATTTGACCTTGAGTTACCTCTTCATTGTCCCGTACAAGCGTTTGTTGAAGCACATTTTGAGTCATTATTTGCTATTGAAAAATGTGTGCCACTTAATTGAGCCTGTTTATACTATGACCAAGTGGCAGCATGTAGGTGCTAAACAGTAAGGGTCCAAGAGTGGAGCCCTGGTGTACACCACAAAGGAGGAGGCACTAACTACCATGGCCATTGAGAAAGTCTTGTTTGATAGGACTCTTTTAGCAAAGTAAAGCATGCAAGGACTTACTCAACCGAATTATGTAACTTGATTCAACCAAAAAAGTCTAATAAGGGTCAAATAGTTTTTTTTTTAAAAACATATCAAAATTACCATTATTACCAACATTACCAAAAGGTTGAGCTTATCTAAAAAAAAACATTTTCTAAGAAATACTAAAATTTAATCATGAAATAAGTCAGATTTTTTTCACGTTTTTATTAAATTTAGATTTTCTACTTTATTACAGTAATAAGCGCTTTAAAAAATGAAATGATAGATCCATAGTTTGTTTGTTTTCTTTGGTGAGGACATTAAAGGGTTAAGATTATTTTGTTCTACACTTGCTTTAGGCCGCCGAGATCTAACAGGACACATATTCCCTCCAGCTTTGTTAAAAACATAGTAAATCAGCACCGGGCGTATTGACACCGTCTTTATTTGATTTGGGACTTCATTAACGGCTCTGCAATCGAACTTTAATACATCAGCCGCAGTGCAGGTGCGTTTTGCTTGTCAAGCACTGGGATTCCAAAGGGACCATCCTGCTTCCAAGTAAGCATAGCAAAAGTCCAAATAGCATTAGGCGCTGAGATAAGATAAATAAGCACTCTGTTTCTAATCTTTACCGAGTGGCCTCGGTTCTCACAGGGGAACCGCTTTGGAGGTGTACATTAAACGATTTTAATGAAGACGACCTTGTTGTGTGTGGTTCCTTTCCTGCAGAAATTATTTAACATGGCTGCCCGATACTAGCCCAACTTTACCGTCATTGAAGAGATCAGAAGCTCCTCCGGGAGGAAGGCCCGTGAAGGAGTCATCCAGATGTTAAACCAATATATAATAATCTTCAAACAAATCTATTCCATCACAAAGTAGCCACAGGCACTCTGAAATCCCCCCCAAAAAAATGTAACCACTTTGTGCCTGTGGGCCACACAGCAAGATATAAAATCAATTAGTGCTCCACAGAGAATACATCTTGTAATGGGACTGCAGTGGGAACAGAGCAGCTTAGACACGTTGGCACATCTCTGTAGTGTCAGGCTGAGTTTGCTACAGCCACCAGCAGTGTTCAGACCATTTGGAACCCGCTACAATAACCCTCCGCCTCCATACCCCCAGGATGGTGTTTGCATATATGTTTGTGGCAGAGCACATTTGTGCATGTGTGTATGTGAATGAGTGAAAGCACTATGTAAATGCTGTGTGTTATTTGTGATGGTGGAGGCTGCTCCAGGCAGGATTTCTCTGTGTTCTGAGGAGAAAACACTTGTGTTTTATGATAAATACCCTTTTTCTCAACTATGCACACTCTCTCATTTAGCTGTCACCCAGGCCGGTTTCCTCTCTGATCTCATACACATGACATTTTCTGCAGTGTAGCTAATTTGTTTTCTGCAAAGCTGCAGCTCGTACCATCGTGAACACTCATACTAAAGGCTCAAGGGCTCAGGAATCTGAGTCATGGCCTTCCACTGGGATGGTTCCTTAACGCTAAAAGGAACGGTTCACCTCATAAATCAACAATACATATCTATCTTCTAACCTGTCCTTGTGTTCTTCGATGATGGAACTACGTTTGGTGACCAGATCGGTTACATGATTATAATGAGACGGTGATTAGACACCTCAGATGTTGTTAAAACCTGTAACTAAATCAATATGCAATATCATTTATGACTGGGAGGGGACAAAATATTCTGCTGTTTTGTATCATTACAATCCAATTAGTTGTTCATTGGATGGTGCGTGTAGCAGTTGCATTTCCTTATGCCGTGATCTGCTAAGGTGTGGATTCCAGCTATTCGGGGTTGGGCGCAAGACTGGACCGTCTTTACCTTTCAACGGAGGAGGTGGATTGTGAACACGTGTGATAGT
Organism: Lophius americanus; assembly: GCA_037951165.1. Lineage (NCBI taxonomy): Eukaryota > Metazoa > Chordata > Actinopteri > Lophiiformes > Lophiidae > Lophius > Lophius americanus. Next base: position 17,104,307 of record JBBDHG010000009.1, on the reverse strand, counting down.
GCCCTGTACATCTCTGGGGTGAACTGGCGGAGACCTGCACAATTTCTGGTGAATGTTAAAAAGTATCAACAACAACAAACATACTCCATTCAGCCTGTAGGATGTAGTCAAAGGCTCCAGAGGCCCCAATGTCCAGACTGATGGATACAGATAACATTTAAACCTTTCTATGAGCGGTTTCCATCGATGTTAAAATTCTAGTGAGTAAGACTTGGACGGGGGGAGGGGGGATCTGCGGGATCTCTCCTTCCCCTCCTTTAGCAGTGGTTGAGCCGATACGATTCCTCTGGGCTGCTGGGAAAGAAGCTGGCGGTGCAGAGCTGCCTCCGGGCTGCTGGATCTAATATTAATTAGATAATAAGAGCGTTTATTGAATGGAAGTTCACTTTTGAACACAGGTAGATGTGCCACTAGATGAGATCAAAACGATCACACACAGACACACAAATAATAATCTGGCGAAGACCAATAAATTGATGTTTTCCCATGTCCCCAAGTACAATTAATGTATTTAATTTGCTCCAGCACACCGTTGTCGAATTTCTATTAGCATCGACTTTTATTTAATTTACTGTTATTGGCATTTCTTTATCTCTTGGTTGTTGCTGTTGGTTTTTTGTCTGTTTTCAACCACTTCTTCACATCAAATTTCCACTTGAGCGACAATAAAGGTCTGATCTGAACTGAGCCATAAAAGGGTGGTTTTGAATATTTGTGTTCTTACATGTAGATTTCACCGCTGCTTTTATGTCATGACATTAAAGCCACAACACATTTGTGCTTCTTTTTTCGCGAAAAGGAATATAAAAGTGATTCTTTCACAGTGACTTAAACATTTGTGTATGATAAGCTAACAGAGTTAGCCATTTTTAAATGTAAACCAGCAGAGCACTTTTATCTTCTAGTGCAGCACTTCCAAATTGAAATGCTTCAAAAGCTCCGATTGATTTGCGTTCCTCGTGGATTCTTAAAAAAGTAGGCGGAAAAGTTGGATAGTACTTGAGTTCTCAAACACTCTTTAAATGGATCCCTCTCATAACCTTGATGTGCGCGGTCCAATGCTACAGAAACATTGAAACCAAAGAGTTTTCAGACATGACGGCGAAGGCGGCAGCTACACGTTCCCACGTTTTAGAATATTCTAAAGCCGCTCACTGATCTGCGGGTTCATAGATCTCTTAATGTGATAACTTCACATTATGGCAACTGGAAGCTACTTGGAGCATGTCTGTATCTCGTTTTTCTTTTTCTGTCTTTTGCTCTTCCCATGAATATAAAATGCGGGGTCCCCGCAATGCGCATGGTGGCTGCCACTGCAGAAGGTCTGAACCATTAGTAGGAATAATCCGAAGCTATGAACTTCTGCATTTTGCCCACCTCCTCCTCCTCTTTCTCTCTAAGCTCCTTTCTCTTGTGACTGGCAGAGGAGGAATAGGAGGAAAGAAAGTGACTATTATCAGCTGTATGGCTGCGTGTGACTCACAGCTCATGAGTCATTATACGCTGGAGAGAATCTGACCCATAAAAACTACTGACTTTTGTAAATAGGTTACCCTATTGTATGTTGCTGCCTAGCCTCATTTCCCTAGAGAATGTAACACAGCTGCCTCTGAGCTGTATCCTCTCCCAAAGGTTACTTTTCCGGCTGATGCTCATAGTCCATAAATCTGAGCATCGATGGTTCTCAGGATGTTAACGATCCAGAGTTAAATGTCTCAACATCTACTGGCACAGCTTTTGGCACATGGCCTGAAAAGATGAAACCTCATTACTGTGTTGATTATTAATTATTAATCTGGCACCACCAGCAGATCAAAGTTTTCCGAGTGAAACATCACAGCATCTAGTGGAAGAATTGGATCCCCTGACTTTTTTCTCATGTTATAGTGTCAAAAAAATAACTCTTAAAAATTCATTGGAGCGACGCTAGTTCAGGCAGTCAACTCTCACAACCCCGGTGTCTACCCAGAGACACCGACTGCAGGGTTAAGATATTTACTCATCAGTTGCCAAAATCTTGTTCTAAATATATCTGCAGGGAGCGATAAGATCGGAGCCTGGACGCCAGACGTCGTGTTTTGCTACAACTACAATAAACAAATGGTAACGTGAGTAATCTGACTGAAATGTTTTTTTTTTCCCAGTAAAATGTTGGTCTAACATGATAAAATAAGGTTGGGTCAATCTAATGTATATGGGTTTAATCCATTTAGTTATTTGGATTAAGTCCAACTGCATGTAGTGGAGTTAGTCCAACTACTGTAGTTTTGCAGTACAAAAATTAACCTATTAAATGAAGTTCAGCGTCTTCTTCTTCTTCTTCTTCTTCGGTCTGTATTGGCTTAAAGTGTTAGCATCTCGCCCTGTTCTCTGCATCTTCCTCCTTCTCACACCAACCGGCTGCATATCCTCTCTCACCACTCCCAGAACCCATTTTTTCTCCTGCCTGGCATGTCCATCTCCAGCATCCACACACAATCATGATGCCATTTAGATATATATGATGATTTCCTTTAACCCTTTAATGTCCTGCTCAACTATTTGGTTTTAGTTACTTAGTGTGACTGAAGCTGTTTGTAATATTTACGAGTGGCAGCATATAGTATATTAAAGTGTAAGGAGCTAAGGATGGAGCCCTGGGGGACACCACAGATCAAAGGGGCCAAACAGGAGGAGGGATTAACCACCTCCACTGAGAAAGTCCTATATGATAAGTAGTATTTTTTTGGGTCATATTAAAACATGTGAGGACCTAATAAACAGTTGTATGTAATTCGACCAATATAAAGTATAATAAGAGTCAAAAAGTTCACTAAAAATATGTTTAACCAAAAGGATGAGCTAATCCAATAAAAATGGAATTGTTTCCGTGAAGTTAAAAATTTCATCATGCTTGACAAATCTGACATTTTATGTCAAATTTAAAGAGTCTGTGATTTTTAAATTAAGAGATGCCCCAAAGAAATGAAAAATGCATGGAAGTATTTCTCCACTTTTTTTTCCCCCTGGCAACGACATTAAAGGGTTAAAATACGATCATTTCAGGCCCGACGACTCGACTCCCCTGAAACTCTCTGTTGTTTCTGCGCGTGAGAGATTGGCAGGAAGCCGAGGAGGTCCACCTGCATCCATCACCGTCTTCCAGCGACTTTGAATGATTGCAGCCAATTGTGCCAGGAAGTTGGCGGGAGTTGCGTTGGAGAGGAGACTTTTCTGAACGGGCTCATCTACAGAAACAATGAGATGAATCCTCACACATGTTTTCAAATTGTCTGGGCTGCCGTTCATCGCAGCATTTTCACATTCATACACACATTTTCACATTCACGAACGTTCATATCAGCCTGCTTCTGAATACACACTTTCCCCTGTGATGCTTTTCTGCTGACAGAACAAATGCTGGCACTCTGGTGATTAAAGCTGCTGTCACTGGGTTTTCATCTTAGACCCCCCCCCCCCCCCCCCCCCCCCCCCTCTCTCTTTCTGCTGTGGTTCTCTATGCTCTTGTTTAATTTCTCAGCTACATCACACAGCTACATCACTGGAGGCTCTGTGGAGCTCCAGGAGAACATGGAGGACCTGGAGGGGAGGGTAAAATGAAGGACGTGAGCCGAGGGAGGAGGAACCAGGCTTATGAGAGGTTTAAATCAAAGACTGTGTGTAGAAAATACTTAAATGTGTGATGATAAATCTGGCATAGGCCCAGATGTACAGTTTTAAATGATTATTCTAGCATATATCTAACTATATGGTATTATTTGAGTATTATTTGTAACAAGTCAAGACACGCACACAGTCACAGACAGGATGTGCACAAGCAACTTGTCTCGAATTTGAATTAACCTACTTTATAAGGAGGGAAAGGTTTTTTTTATGGTAATTTTAACCTTTCCTATCCAGTATCTTTGCCATGCAGTATGAAGGTCTGCAGGCCACCTTCAAGGGGGAGCCAGCCAAGGATTCACCAAGATTGTTTCTTGATCTGCCGAGAAGAATTAGCAGGGCCACACCCTAATAATCCACACATCTGAGACCCTCCAAGATCCACAACGGAGGCCCTACCACACACCAAAAATGCCAGGACATCTTCATCATCATCACAGCCCGGGGGCAAGTTCAACAGCCCCCTTCTCGGGTAGGCAACCTATAGCTCACCTGGAAGAGCAGGTGACAGTAGCATAACAAATAGTTCTAAAAGTTCTGGAGTGGTCTAGTGGTCAAGGTTTAGACCTGAATCTCATTGAGATGCTTTGGTGGGACCTGAGAAGATGAGTTCATGCACATAAACCCTCCAATGTGGCGCCACTAAGGCAGTTCTACAAAGATGACTACTCCAAAATTCCACCACAGCGACGTCAGAGACTGATTTCAGTTATTGGGGGTTAAAGGTAAATGGACTTTATTTGTATAGCGCTTTTCTAGTCTGCTGGACCACTTAAAGTGCTTTACAATGTGAGCTGATTCAGACAAACATTCATAGAATGAATGTTTCCAAGGACCAAGGCTGCCATGCAATGATTCCTGCTGATCACGATCCCCAGACTACGAGCCAAAGCTGGTAGAAAATGATTTTGTAACCTATTCTTTTTCTGTTCATGGCGTAATTACATGCTTATGTTTCCGGTTGCTAGGTAGTGTTTATTAAGTGTTCTTATTTTGAAAGATCACAGCGGAGGTCATGTTGGAATGTGTTCTGAATTGATGAAATTAAGGTACGCTCTGTCCTCCACGCTGTGTATTAATTAAATCAATTGTATTGCATTTCAAAGTCAAAATCCAAATGTGTGAGCTCAGATCAGTCCATTATATTTCATATGGTGGGTTCGTCCATCAAGAGACACTTATGGATGGAACAAAAACTCATCTAGTACACACATAATAAGTGACACAGGTCTTTAAGCAATAAGATTGAAAGCCTTAACGTCTGTTCCCGACAATAAGATTATTCTTATTTAACATTGTTTATTTTACTTGCTCCAGCAATGGACGATTTAGAAATTATTCATATTTTGTCCAAATACCGTTACTAACGTTGATGCACATGAGCCAAAATCTCAGTCATGGCGGCGCTGTCTGTTTGATTCATCGCTCGCTTTGATCTGGGTTACCATGGATTTGACATGAATAGATTCTGGCAGCTGAAACAGACTGTTTAGTGAGCTTATTCTCCAATAATGTGCATGCAGCAAAAAATATTATGAAGTAGACGTTCCAGTACTGCACAAACAGAGAAGAGGGAACCATTATTCTTACAAGGAAAGCAATATGTTTGCTAGAAGAACGGGATACAACACCGCTGTGGTCAATAGATTGCGTAGTAGGACGGGCCGCCTGTATTGCATGATGAATTGTTTCTCATTACATTTCCAGTTCAGGTTTATCGGACTTGTTAGTCCCATTACACAGAACTGAACCTCCCACTGCTGAGCACCAAACAACGGCAGACAGCAGCTGGCCTCGGAATGTAGATGGAAATAATGTAGCCTAATTTAATTATTCAAATATAGTTTTAGCTATTTGTGTTTGCCAATCTGACTAATATTGACTAATGGTGCAGCGGGACACAGATGGAAAAAAAGACCGCAGTCCGAGGCTGTGTACCGAGGAGATCATTAGGGGCTGTGGAGCAAACAGGCCATTTGACACCTACAGTTAAGGTTTGAAATACTTTCTTCATTTACTGCTGTTGCTACAGCACGCAGCTGACGGCGACTAAACGGAGATCCACGCCATTTCAAAGCAATTCTTTTATTCTAACTAAATGGTGTTTATAAGAAAAGCTTGTCTGAACACAGGTCTCATGTTAAGTGCCATAATTAAACCATAAACAAGCCAGACATCAATCAAAAAACACAAACCTCCAATCAAGCAGCTCAGTCTCACCATTATGTGATTAATGCAAACTAAAGCAATTAGTCCCAGTGTTATGTGACCCGCATGTAAAAGACTCCTTAAAGATGATTTGGAATCTCGTTGGTTTTCATGGTTATGGCCCAGTCGATGCTTTGTATTATTATAAAGTCCATAGCGAGCTTGGTCCTTGTGCCATGTTTTCCCGTTTACCTTTTCATCTATGTTTTTCATCCAACAAGAAGGTTTTTCTTTTACCCTCCGTTTTTCTGGTTGTTGGTTAGCAAGAATAACTAAATTACAAATTTGCATGAACTTTTAGCCACACGTAGGTTTTGGCATATCATAGAGATGATGGTGGCGTTACAGCTTGATCTCATGGCATGACATCATAGTGTTTTATTAACCAATGAGATGAAAAGGAATCTTATTCAGTTTTTTATATGTGTCCTTCGATTTAGTACGTCAGTTGGACCAGAGTCACATCATCAGATATCAATGACATCCATATAGATGTTGAGGGAGTGTCTTCTCCAACCCACTTCAGCGAAGCCATTACTTTCCTAGTCAGCCTCAACAGAGATTGGATGTCGTGTCAGAGAGTCAGCAACAATTCCGTGCAAACATAATATTGGGATTTGCAGACACGTGTTCGCCTCTTAAAAAAAACAGATTATAAAAATATCGATTAAAAATTTTGTCGATGAGAATATTTCATCTGCATAAAGGGGTGTGGCCTTGAGAAGGGTAGACATACAAAAAAAAACACAGTATAATCTAAATCATCTTTAAGACCTGGGTATTTGGTCATCTTTAATTCATCCATTTGAAAGGCTTCTCTGTGGTTTGTCTTTTAATAAATACTCAAAATGTTTATGTTAATACCTATTTATCCCATCTAACCCCCTCTTTACATTTAACAGTTATTATTTATTGTATCGTATATTGTGTTGGTACATTTGATTTCTTTGGTTATGAGTGTTTTCCATCTGCTGGAGGATTCACCCTCTCTAGGCCACACCCCTTTATGTAGGTGGAGTATTCTCATTGGTTATCGCCACCATAAAATGCCCTGTGAGACTCCCTGATGAATGCTTGAAGCCAAAAAACCTTTGGGGTTTGTATTTTATAGGTCCAAACGAGCATTCCGTTACAATGAATGCTTTTTAGCTGTTAAAAAGACTGCTATGTAATTTCATTATTCAGACGGGATCAGTATTTGGAACACCAAATAAATAAAGCAAACGTATTGTTAATGTGCCTTTGCGGAGATTTGCATACTGCAAGTTCTTTCTGATTCCCCTCTACATCGATTTGGCGTCAAATACAGAAAAAAAGATGAAAACTAAAATATGTATTAGAAGTGTTACATATTATTTCTTTGTCTAATGTATGGCATGTAACAATATTTAATTTAACTATAAAAACATCATGTCATTTCTTATAATTTGTATCATGTAGTACATATATAATATACAACAATGTCTAAATAAGTATCTGAAAGCACTTAAACCAACAATACGTACACGCAGAGTGAGCTGCACACACCAGCCGCCTCCCTGGACAGATGACTGCTTGGTTTAGTTATGCTTCGGATGCTAAGCTCGGGGTGCGGGTCCAATTAGGGAGATGGATGATGTCCCTCCTTCAGGGGTAGGAGCCAATCCCATAGTGGGGACCAAACAGCCTGTTTGACATGTAATTGCTTCCACAAAAAGGTTTAGATACATGTGGCTGTAGCAGGTAACAATGTATTAAGACATAATAATCAAATTCAGCTCAAAGTGCTCTTGGATAAAAGGCCATTGAGCATCTGATGGATAATCCAGATAAACTTTCCTGTATTCTATTTAGCCGCTGGAGGTTATATAAGGAATGACTGACACACAGTCACACACAGAGTTATTAAAGCAAGCATGCAGATGTGTCAAAATAAATGACACCTATAATCCGGTTGACTTTTCCATAAAATGAATTCAATTAAACAGGAAATACAGTCGTCCCCCAACCCAAAAACTTAAGACCTAGTGATGAAATATTAAGAGGGAGCACCAATTATTGCTCATGTAACTTTCACATAAGCATCAGGTAAAGATCAAGTCTTAATGTCCCTTCTGCTACACATTCAAAGGTAAGAAAACCGTTTAATGAGATTTAAAATGAGTATTTCACGAGTTAAATCTCATTCTAATAATTGTAAATGTCCACTCTCTCCCCTCCTTTAGTGCTGATTGGCTCACAAAACACACGTAGAGTATTTACCCTGAGGAGAGGGAGCAAAACACTCTCTTATTCACCAACACCATCTTTTTTTCATGTGTTAACGCTTGAAAAGAACTTAACATTAGTTTCTCCGTTTTATTAATCATTAGTTCAGTTGGAGCTAATGGGGCTGGAGTTACTGCCAGCCCTATTTTGGGTTTCGGTTCCTGTTTTGGGTGAAGGCAATATCCGTTAGCCCATTGTGTCGAGCCTCGGCTCCAAACTCTCCATTATTGGGCTGTATGTAAAAATGATCTCTAATAAAAAATTACTTTGAACCGTAGCATCTTGTGGCAACTTTTAAAATACAAGTTTATCTTATTTATAGTTTATGCCTCTGACGACTCTCCTGACTATGATCCATAAAGTTGATGCTTGGTGAGTCGTGGTCTACCGTTCTTTAAACTTATGTTGTTTTGAGCCAAATAAATTATAATCTAACCATCAGCATACCATTTTTACTCTCTCACTGGGTTTTGCAGTATACTTTCAAGTGATTGCTACTTCAAAAAAAAATAGACATATGAGTTGAAACTGTGGGAATAAACATAAAGATCCCCTGTGAAACCAAACCAACCCCCTCTGAGAGCTTTAGTGCCCCATCGTTCCATTAATCCCTTTGAATATCACTTGGTGGATTTACTTCAACACTTTTCTCCATTGTGAGTGGAATCACTCCGAAAGGATATACTTGTAGTGAGCGCCGAGTGATGAGCGCAAGAGCAACCAAAAGATGATGAGTTTCATCAGAGGGTGGGCGTCTACCGTGTGATCGAGGAAGTTTTTTCTGTAATTCTGATGCTTGTCATGAAGAAACAGCTGAAGATGAGTCATGATCACTTCTATGCTGGAGATAAGAGGTAGGGGGAGAGGAAAAGGCATCGCCTTACGTCTGAGTGGTTACTCCGACTAACGTTACAACATTACAACGTTAACAAATATAACGCTGTTAGTGAGGCAGTGTTGGGTGATTACGTTAACATCAACATCCTCTAACGTAATGTTTACTCCTCATCAGGTGCTTCATCCCGAAAATCCAAATCTACGTCATTGACAACGGTCTTCGATTGAGTCATTCATTCATTCTGAAGATTCCATTCCTGTTCAGAGTCGCTGGGGCTGGAGACTTTTCAAGCTCCTTAAGGACTTCATTCATGCTCAATATATAGTTAAGTCGTTGGTTCTGATCCACTTGATTGTCGTGGGATTAATTCATAAGATTACGTTAGCTGATCACCAAAATCAGTGTCTTAAAGGTTTTTCCAGCGCTTTTTAATTTGTTTACAGCGTCGGCCCTTCACTGCTCCTGACGCTTTTTCTTGGACATGTTTATAGAGTTAATTATTTCTTACTTCCGTGTAAGAAGCCGGCGGGCACGCGCTCAGCAAGGATTATTCAGAAACACAGTCCAAACGTCTTTCCAAATGGACTTGGACAACCCCCCCCCCTACACAGGATTGTCATTTATTTTGTAAACAAGTGTTTGCATGCAGCACTTTCTTACTGATTAGGCGTCTTCTCCGAATCTATTCAGATTTAGCCGGTCAATGTAAACCCACCTACTGTTCTTCACGCTGCTTTAATACAGGGAGGGGGAAGGCTGGTAATTACATAACATGCTGTGACACAACATAACATTGAGCCATGCAGCAGTAAGAACCGCGAAACACTTAGTTCTACGGTGTTTTTGTCATAATGCAGTGTGGCACAAGACGGATTGACTGCATACCTGTGCACAAATGTCATCCATGTACATATACGTATAACCAGCCTCCACCACCCCGCCTCAGCTTCAGACGCTGTGACGGGCAGCACAGCTGACACACGCAGATCAAGGAGTGAGGAGGCGGGGAGAGAAGTAATCACATCAGACAGTAGGGGTGAATCTACCAACACCAACACCACACCGTCAAAAATGTTTAAACTCTTGACACTCATCTATCAGAGTCCAGTCAGCAGAACGCTCTCATTTTATGTGGAGTCAAGATGTGAACAAAGCTCAGCTTTCAGCAGCTTTTTAAGCTGAGCTGCCCTAAATAGGCGGGGGAAAGTTCAATATGACCGGACAAAAGTTGTATTAGAAAGGACTATTTTATAGCTTCCTTTTTTTTTTTTTTTGTGAAGTAAGAATGCTCACGGTAATTTATTTTAGAAGATGGGACCATCACTAACTGCTTTGGTTTACTTCAAAAAAGTTCTTTAATAACTTTTTTTTTTTATTTTCCATTAAGAGTGATGCTTTGAGGAGGAAGTCAGTCAACAATGTTTATTGGGATTTCACACATTTTGAAATGTAACATTACACAACCGCGGCTATTAATACAGTCTTTTAGGATTAATTATGCAGATGATACACAATTATACTTATAACTTATGAATTAAACTTACAAGTTAACTTAAGATACTTTGTAATTGTACAAAAGCATTGCATTGGACCCCAGCACTACTGTGAGGTACATCGGAGTTATCCTCTATCCGAATAGGTCCTTTAACTGCTGTATAATTTACTATTCTAAGACCAGCCTCCCCTTCTTCCCCGAATGTAATATTTCAGAAATGTCTGTCTCATAAAGATGCTGGATGTAGTCCATAATGAACTAATGCATTTCTCTATAATCAGGCTGCCCCATAAAGTTGTTACAGTCTCTCCAGATGATACAGCGTCTTGCTGCCACTGTAGTGATGGGAACTAGTACCAGAGATCATATTTCTCCTATGTTAGCTTCCTCGCTTTGCATCCTTGTTTTGCCCCCAGAAGCCCCTCTTATACAAAACTATGTCAGACAAAAACCTAAGTTTAATAAGTCAAAAGTACCTTATTACCTAACTGTTGTCTTCAGTTACCATTTTTTAGTCTTTCTCCGGGAGGCTGACGCGGTATTTAATCATAAGAGTAGATGTAAAACTTTTCTCTTTCATAAACATATAATTAAGGCTGTTTTAGGCTAATCTTTAGCTATGCTGCCATAAGTTTGGACTGATATGGGACAACCCATAATGCATTCACATCGTGTCCTTCTCTGTGCTGTTCTCATGTGGGGGATTACTGGATCCCTTTATCATAAAGATTATGATCTAGAACTGTTTTTAGGGAGCGTCTTGAGAAAAGGTTTATAGCTTTTTGGCCCGTTAAGTTTGACCCTGAGCACCACTGTTCTTAAGGGGTAATCAGGTAACGTACCCGTTTCATCAGCATAGTCTCATCAATAGTATTTATACCACCGTGGAATAAAAATATTCAAATCCTCCCAAAAACCGTCCTGCAGCTGGTTCTGGCTCATCCAGATTGGCGAGCCTTCTCTCATTACCAGCTTGATACACAATGAAGCTTCGTCACAATTTTGCACATTTGGATAAGGCGCACCGGGTTTGCAGACTCCAATGTTAACACATCTGTGTCAATATCAGATGATCAGAGCAAATGCACTATTCAACATATTTTGCAAAGCAAAACTACAAAAATCTCTCAGAGAGCACAAACCTTGGCCACAGCAGTACCCGAATGTTCCTTTAGGAGCATCTCCCGTGTTTTTGTTTTCTGCCGCTATTGTAGTGTTAAAGGGGTCAGTCCCAAAGTAAGAGACTTCCATCCTTAAGGAAATAAACTGATATCTCCCCTGTCTCCCAAACGAGGTCTGGTCCCAGAACAGGAAAACACGTGGTGGACATTATTGCTAATCAGTACGTTAATTAATGAGTTATTGCAACAACAAATAAAAACTCCAAAGTTTTAATTACAAGAACACTTCTGGTTATGATGTAATGCCACCAAAAAGTTGTCATCTCTAAGATATGCCAAAACCTACCTCTGGTAGAATGTTCTTGTAAATCCGTCCATTAGTTTTTCTGTTATCTTGCTAACAAACATATAGAAAGACAAACTAACCTATCGAAATAAAAGCATTACCTCCTTGTCCTCAGTCCTAAGAGGGATTGAGGTCGTGGGTCACAGATACAACTTCTATCAAGGACTCTGGAGTTTTAATTCCTTTTTCAAAAACCGTTGCTTTATGAGCCTCAATTAAACCAACAATAGGACAAGAAGGCATATTGGCCTTATCTGGGTGAGACATTAAGGGCGTGACAAAACTTCAGTATGTGCTAATATTGGCCCAGCATGGCAATATTTCCAGAGGATGGGTATGTGAAGAGGAGCCACTAAACCTACATAACCTTGTGCGAGGACATGGATTGTGAAACGCAATGAAATTTGCAAAAACCTGTAAAGTGGCAATGAGCCCAGGAGTTGTGCATCTACTCCTCATTTTCAGGGAAAACGCTCGACTGATCTACTATTATATTCTACATTGTTGCGCTTCTAGTGACAGGTAGAACAATCTCCAAGTTCGCTGCCAACCCGCCATCCACTCTAGCAAACAAGCAGCACCACCCATTTCTCTCTGAGTTTGATGCAATGGCTTCAAGACGCCCTTCAGAGCGGATCAGTTGGTTCTTCCCACTTTTTACTTTCAGTGGAGCCATTTATCAGTCTGACATCTCAGACTAAAGCTTGGGTGACACGCTTCTCTCCAATTTCTAAACTGTGCTTCACGTCAGTCTGAGCCTATTTTGGCCTTTTCATCAGAAGCTTAAAGTTTGTCTCACAAGAATGGAGAATATTAAATGAATGCCTATGTTGTCTTATCCCATAAAACAAGGTTGCATCCCCAAAGAGACCCCCATCCCCTGCGTTGTATAAGCAATCCCCCTGACTGAACCCCTCAAATTAAAGGTGACTTATGTCCGATATACTGTGTTTTTAAAAAAAAGCTCCACCTATAGAGTAAAGTATGAACTATAGGGGATAGAGATCTACAAGATATATCTCAAGTGGATTCCTATGCATCCAATTTGCACCAAATTAGACCAACAGTTGTAAAAAATTGAGTAGAGTGTGAGCTATTAGAGTAAAATATAATATTTACAAGATAGCTCTCCTTGAGTTGAATCATATGCATCGAATTCACACTACATTAGAATAGAATTGTATTTATTTCCACTAGAAAATAAAACCCGTAACAAATTGAAAACAACAGAATATTTGAAAAAATATAATAATATATTTGCATATTTGAATGAGATTCAAGATTTTTATTTGTCAATTTTGCTATATGTGCAGGACATACAGGAAATTGAAATGGCGTTTCTCTCTCTCCTTAAGAAATGAAAAAAATATTTTAGAGTATAATATAACGACCATAATAATTGTCTGACATAAGTGTCTAAAAAAAGGAGTGAAAAGAAGCAAAATACTTTTCAAGTCTTACCCCTATAGGGTTAGGGTATCTTAACTGTACCTATGCATAACACTGTATAAATAATTAACTGTCTTTTCACAATGCATGATCTCAATACATCCTCAAACATATTCACCAGTCATATCAATCCATCAGTAACTGCTGTCCTGTATTAAAATACAGAAGAAAAACAAAATAAGAAAAGAAACAGTGTCATCTCCAATAGGGAGCATAACATTCTCCTTCCTCCCAATCTATACCTCTCGAGAATTATTATTTTATACAATTTCTTATTTTTTAATCGTATGACATTTTCACCTGGTCCAAACCATTCCCCAAAGTCCCCCCCACAAACTGACATGCATATATTTTTAACAGTGTTGTTAACACGAGGTTGTTTTAAATGAAGTGTTACTCCGAAGTCATACCCACCTTCCCTCTCCAAGAACATTTTTTGTATTACCAGGAGGTAAATTCTTTCCTGCTTTATACAATATTTGTAAGGTTTGTCCATAAATTTAATCCATTTGACTTTAAAAATAAAGAAAAGAAAAAAGTATATCAGTTTGATCATGACAGCTTACATTATGTATTATCTTCATCGCACTTTTTTGTGCAATGAGGATAAATGAAAATTGTCTGTAGGGTAGGTAAATTACATCGATGGTTAGCAGAATTGGAACTGTTAGAGATAGAGATAGATGTCCTTGAGTTGATTTATATGCACCAATTTTTTACTAAATCGAACCAACGGTTAAGGAACTATGGCCTGAAAAAGTTTGGAGATAAAGCTCCCCCTAGTGTTGGAATTATGCAACCAAAATGCAAACCACTTCTTTCTTGCACTAAGGTCCAATTGAGTATAAAATTTGAAAATGATCAATTACATAGTTGTTTAGTTATGGCGTTAAGGATCAGTGGGCGGCGGGGGAAACGTGATGACAGTCCCATAATATCGCGGCCTCTTTCTGTGATGTTGTTGAGTTGGCTCTGAAGCTGGTAGGAATGATGCGTTTTCTTTTAATCAGATAACATCGCGCATTCATCTTGAAAATTGCTCTACTGCTCGTGCAGCTGCTGATGAAATCTCCGCTAACAACACTGTTTTTTTCTTGAAACAGGATCATTCCATTCATTGCTACTATAAAACACCGCAGCGTCACAATCAAAGAAACAAACATTTACTGGACTCCACTCGTTCACAGCAGCAGCAGAGGAATGTCTTGATCGAGGATGATTTAAAAAAAGAACACGGTCTCTCTCATGATCTTTCTACCGAGGAATATTCAGCTACAATTAAAAGGAATAGATGTGAGCGGAGTGATGCGCCGGGAAACCCAAAGACTTCCTGCGGAGGACAAAGACGCAGCTACATCTTTCCCTCTGACAGACAGGACTGCGTTGACCTTCTTATTTATGCAAGATGATTAACCTTTGCACCGCCGCTACACTCATTAGCTGAATTACTGAAATTAGGCTCATTAAGTGTTGAAGGCATGAGTTTAAAGATGAAAATATTAAACATCAGCATGGAATAAATTAGATTTAGAAAAAATTAGTTTTAATGATGGCACACCTGACACGTTTTCCTCTGTTTCATCTTGAGTTGGAGGAGGAGGGCTTTCTGGCGGCGCCAAACCCTAGCAGAGGTCCAGGTTCTGCAGCGGTGCTCCTCTCCTCCAGGCTTCCATCTTGTACTTACCTTCTGTCTTTAGCCACAGCCAACAGACGAGGTTTTCTCTGCCGCTTTCCCCAACCTTCTGGCGTCGGCTCTTTTCTTGTGGACAACCTAGTTCCTCTCTCACACTGCAACAAAAGGAATTTCAAGAAAGTACAGAAAAGCCTTTCTTGGAAATGTATCTTATTCTTACTTCCATAAAAAAATAAATCTTGTCAAGCATGTTTCACATTAGAAACATTATGTGATTTTAAGATCTGTTTTTTTTATTTTAATGGAATCAGAGAACAGCCATGGTGGCAGATAATTATATTTGGTCGTTATCTCATGATAACCGGAGAATTGTCTCGTTCTAACGAGTGTTCTAATGCCTCTATTGCCGTTGCTTGACAGTATTTGTTGCTACTTTTAGGACCAGAGGTTGTTGGTTTAAATCTCTGTTGGATCAAGAACTGGATTGCCTGGTGGTATATTTCGAAGGTTGTTACTTCAACCTTTAGTTATTTTCTAACTTACATTCAGGCATAACCTTTAACATAATATTTAATATGATGTGTTCGATTGGGGGACTGGTTGTAGAATGCAGGGGGTAGGACATCTCAGGATATACCCTTGCTGTGGGAATGACAGCATTGGCAAACGAGATCTTGAATTGAACTATTAAATCCAATTTTGGCCTTTATTCTACTAATAATATGAAGTGTTGTGTCTAAGAATAAGATGATGTCTAATAAAATCTTACATCAAAACTAGCTTTTAGTTTGTTACCATGAATATCAAACTCTTAATTTCTCGGTACATTTAACTTACCCTAAGTCGTGTTATCGTGACGCCAATCTAAAATCTTTTCGTTAAATGGAAATGATCATATTGGCAATTTGAAATATTCAAAACAAGTTGCTAAATCTCACTGAAATGTTACCTGTCAAGCGATTGTGTCTCATATCAAGTCCAATGAGATATTTGGACTAGACATTAGACGAATATACTTGGTAATATTATGAGTTTCTGTAGTGTTATATTATTATCACACAGAAGTGGACTCAAAGCAATTGGACTGGGTTAAACTGCAACCCTGAACCAGAAGTCCGTTTCGTTTGAATTCAACCCTCAAAGATTAGATTATAGCAGCACCGGTCAGTGAGTGGGATATATTAGGAAGTAGAAATTTGACTCTGGCAAGTTCAGGATGGATTTGGTAACACCTACAATGACCAGCTCCACACTAGAACTCTATCACACTTAATCAGACGCACCAGAAGTCTCGGATTCATTGAAATGGTATTCCTTAATGACAGTGGCCTCTTCAAGAAAGATAGTGCTCCATGAAGAACTGAAGAACACAACAATGAGTTGGGGTGCTGAGTTGACCTCCAAATTCCCAAGATCTCAACCAATCGAGCGTCTGAAGGATGTCTGATGGACGGAGGCATCACCTGGCAGCTTGTAGGACTTAAAGGATCTATTGCTAATGTCTCGGTACCAGATACCACAGCACACCTTTAGAGTTCTTGCGTAAATACCTCAATGGGTCTGTCATGATTTGATGGGAAAAAGGAGACCTGCACTCTATGAAGCAGGTGATTATAATGTTATCGTTGCTCTGATATCATTTTTATGGTATAGGGTAGTAAACAAAATTGCTTTTGAAAACATAAATGACTGATAATCTGGAAGTAAAGAATCACAATCCTGAACCACTGCTAGTTCTGGCGGAGATTTAACAGCGGTTAGCTGAAGAAAAATAACAAACAGGAATACTCCAAGTCTAAATCAATATTGTTAATTAGGAAAAAAGATAATTGGTCAGAAAATTGCTGTAAAAGCTCTTTATCGCCTCACAATGCATAAGAGACAATGAAATATTAATTAGCATTTATTAAGCGCTTATTTATGAAGTGCAGCGGGCGACCGCATGCATTTTTAAACAGGACTTAGAGAGGTTGCTGCAGGAATGCAGACATGGAATATAAAAGGGGTTGTTTTTTTTAAGATATATCTGTTTAGTAAAACACTTTTTCCATCAAATCGTTATAATTGCTTCTTAAACCTCTGCAGAGAATAAATCTATATCATTTCTCTGGGACGGAAACAAGATATTTCTGTTCTCTACGAGAGGTAAAACTTGAATATGAATGGAGCAACAGCGCAACATTGTGAAGAAAATGAATGTCAGTATCGCCTTTCTGCAATTCTTAATTGGAATCACTATCTCTAGCAGATATATAATATAAATGTAAGAATTCACTGGTAAACTGGGGCTGAATGTCGGAGAAACAGCTTATTTTGCAAAAAAAATAAAAAAAATAGCGTCATGTAACGAATGAGGTCTTAAATAAGTTTGTAATTATATTCCTAAAATATAATACGGCATTCTCTGGACAGTAAATTAAGACTGTTCATTGTACAGGGAAACACGTTTATGTA
The DNA here is from genome assembly GCA_037951165.1 of Lophius americanus. Classification (NCBI taxonomy): domain Eukaryota; kingdom Metazoa; phylum Chordata; class Actinopteri; order Lophiiformes; family Lophiidae; genus Lophius; species Lophius americanus. The sequence goes on along the minus strand of JBBDHG010000009.1, from coordinate 17,086,853 downwards.
CTGTGCATATAATAATAAACACTTTGAAGTTTGAAGTAGCGAAGTTTAAAAAGCTAGTTAAGATTCTTTGTGTTAGCACGAAGGAAATCTGTCTGACTGCCAATTTCGAATTTTGAGTGTGAGTAGTAATGAGTAGTTTATTTTAAGTGCTCTTATTTTGAAGAACTACAGTGGAAGTAAGATCGGCATTGTGTATGTGGTCTCACTTGTTGAATATCTGCTCCTTTCTCCTCGCGGTGCATCCCTTAAACCAATTGTATGACATTTTTAAGAGGCGAAAATAAAACTTTCTAAGCCCATCATATGTTATATATTGAACTTGTTTATGGACTTCAGTGTGCGTGGCTTTGAAGAGTGTTATTAAGTACGTTGTGTGCGGGTAAGCCGCACGCATGTTACCGGCATGGAATCCGCTGAGCGAGGACGCTAGGCGTCCCGGCGCCGATGGATCGGCACGCTCTTCTAGAAATAATTAAATATCTTCCTTCAAACATCTCATAAAGTTCTCAAATATATGAATAAATCTCCTTCATTTTGGCTGCACTCAAGCAGCAAGAAGAAAAAAAACATTAATTTATGCTTTAAAGAATATTTACCCCGTGCGCTCTAAAAACGGGCCGTAATATTTGATTTGCCTCTTTCCCGGCTGTTAAAAGTACTAAATTGATTAAATGGGGAAAATAAATTGCATTTTGAGGAAATATGACATGTGCAGTTATTTGAAATCCCTATGGATGCATGAATTAAGATCAAATACTCAACTGGAGCAGCTGCTGTGCGGTTTTCTCACAGCTGTGGTTTCAGAGGAGGAACTTTAGGTGCGACCCGTGTTGGACTTTCCAAGATATGCTACAAAACATGAGATCTGGTTATTTTAACATTTTTCTATGTGGAGTATTTTTCAATAATTGACCTCTTCTTGAATAATTTACCTATGCCATGGATTTTATTTTTTGACCTTTATTTCTCTGTGTGATAGTAAGTTTTACGAGACAACTACAGGATGGATTTGCATGAAATGTATCCCATAGGGATAGTCTGTAGAAATCGCTCAGTTTTGGTGACTTTGATAACATTTTCTTAACTTTGCGATAAAGGGCATATTTTAGGGTTTTTCGTTGTGCTTCTGTATCCTGGTACCTGACACTGACCCACAGAAAATGAACTTTGTAGCTTTTTTGAAGGTCTGTTTTAAAAAGGAATGACCCAAAATTCAATTTGACATATATTGATTTGAAATTTTTTGCACAGTTCATCCATTTTCATATACATACATATACGTAACATAGCTCCACAACTATCAGAACCTTAGTGTCTCTGGACAGATAAGACCTGAGATATTTTATTTTGGGTAGCCAGTGTCCGCAGAATGGGATTTTTGCCCCAGAGAGTAATGTTGGGAGCAGAATACCAAGTCCACTGGGGTATAATATACACATGTACTACAAGCTTTGGTTGTGACAGGAATCATTGGTTATATTGAATCTATATAGAATTATTTCATGCAGGCCCGATTAAGGGAAGCACAGTTTAAAAAAAAAGAAAAATCGTTTGATGATGTATTTTGTGTCTAGAATATTCTAGGCAACCTAACACCATTAGATATCCGTCCGTTGAGCATACTTAGCAAGAAATATTGACACTATTAGCTTTGACACTTTCAGAGATGGGAAAATAATAATGGAAAAAAATCTTTGTACGGTCATACACAGTACAACATAACGAAATTATTTCTATGCATTTGACTCATCCCTGAGGGAGGATTGCAGTATGGTAATAAGATGGTAATAGTGAGGTAATAGTGCTGTAATAAATAGGTAATATATAAGTAATACCATGTTATTACCAAAGTTACAACTTATTAATAGCTCGGTAATAACAATGGGTATATATGGGTAATATTTCAATGGAATTTATGTAAAAGGGCAATAATGGCCCAAAAACTAGCGGTTATTTGTGTGTAATAAATGAATCAGTTCTAAACAATGCAGAACTACCTTTTTTCTATTCAATTTCATGTTAATATTAGATTCCCAGGAAACATTTTTGGTAGTTTCTGTGTAATAACCATGAATCAGTGCTAAACAATGCAAAACTACCAGTTTTATTTGATTTCTCACTATTTTCATCTATACACATTTCATACGTTTGATGCCACGGACATTTTTTACGAATGCCTTCTCTGAAAATTATCTTTTTATTAATATCAACCATAACGTAATTTACTGAACATGACGCAGAGTTAAATTCCACATTTCATTTCAAATTAATAAAAAAAATTAAAAAAAAATTAAAAAAAATAAAATAAAAAAAGAATTTCCGGGGATAATGCAAATAATATATATTAAACATGAAAATATTAAATAACTTATGTCTCCCTATCACAGATCTATAATATGGGCGACAAAAGCCACTAAATCAAAAGAAACTCAGATCTGGAAAAAATATCAACCCCTTAGGGCAGGTTTTGTTTCACAAATGTCAAAAATTGATTTTCTAAATGTCAGATAATAACATGTATTGACAGAAAAAAAAAAAACCGAATTCAACTACAACGTGTTATTATCTGACTGAACTTTCTACGACGTCACGCAGAGATTAAAGTTAACATTAGCAGCAGAGCAGCGAACTGGACACACTGGATTCGTAGCCGGATGTCAGGTCAAGATCCAGAGCGGCTGACCAACATACTGCAGCATTAAACAACTTAAACCAACTTGGATGTGAAGAAAATAACTCGGCCCGTTTCACCTCAGAAACCCTGCGCCTGCTCAGCATAGAGGTTCTTAGCTGCTTGACACAGGGCCAAACGCACTGTAACTTAAAAAACAAGTACAAATTGATAAAGCAAAAGCACCTTAAAAAAACAAACAGAAGACGTCCAACACAGGGGTACAGCAGTCCTTCAAAAATTTCCAAAAAACAAGCAGTGTCAACAGAACTTAAGAAAAATACAAGGCGGATCGAAACACCATTTTCTAAACTGCTGTGATTGCAGAAGTCCGTTTCACGGCTGACATTGAGGATAAAAAGCTAGTGTTCCACCTTTTCCTGGTGGATCTCTCCGAAAATAGGAAAAAAAGAAATGAAGCTTTTCGTGGTCCGACAACCATTTGTGTTATGTTCAATAAATTAAGCAATAATGGATAACAAAAACAAACAGATGTTCCTACAAGGCATTCCTTTGAAGTTAGAATTGGACAATATGAACAAGGGATCAATAGTATTAGATGAAAGTAGTGAGAAATTAAGCACAAACAGGTACATTTGCATTTTGCAGCACTGATTCATGGATATTACACTTATATTACAATTATCACAATTGTTTCAAGGTAATCTCTGCACCGCCGGATGTTTGGTTTAGACTAATATTAGCATGGAATTAAATAGAAACAGGTAGTTTTGCATTTTGCTTCATGGTTATTGTACGGACCTCCCATATTAGTATTTTTAAATCCAAATATTGCACTGATATAACCGTTTTATTGTTATCAGTTTACCAAGTATTACTGTACTATTTCCAAATAATTGTTCCTCATTTCCGTCTTTAAATTTGTTGAATTATTATTAACCCTAGTTTTTAGGCCATTATTGCCCTGTTACATAAATTCCAGTGAAATATTACCCATATATACCCATAGTAATTACCAAGCTTTAACTTAGTTATAACTTTGGTAATTACATGGTATTACATATCTATTACCTCTTTATTACCACACTATTACCCCACTTTTACCATCTTATTACCGTACTGTAATGTAAAGTGCTACTCTATTCTCTTTGATTCAAACATGTAAAACATGATTCAGAATCCCTGGATTACTGACAGGGAGACCAAAAACCCTGTTTGATAGTGCCTTTGATCTATAGCCGAGATTTCCGAGGTGTGGACCACACCCCCTGGTGGATTCGATGGTACGGCAGGGGGGCCACCAGAGATAATCTAAGTCACAGTAAAATACTTAGGATTAAATATTTTGCATTTTAAGAGGCATTTATAACCAATAAAACACCATCAATGGTTTTTAAATTTGGAGTTGTGTTTATTTGCTATAGGTTTCTGTCGCTTTTCATAGTTCTGTTTTCAATCCTGCAAACCCTGTTTTCAAAGCTAAAGCTAAAATTTCATTTTGTTATTATTTTCATCGGTTCTATTTTCCCGAGGTTGTATTGAACTTTTCTAGTTGCATTTTTTTTTAGTCATGTTTTCCCCTTATCTGTTGGTGTGCAGTTTGTTACTTATTTGCAGCTGAATTATTAATATGCATTGCATTTCTGCAGCTACATAACGCCTGTTCTGATTATGACATAGAAAAAAGAAATATGAGAATGTAATAGTAAGTACTTCATCTTAGTAAGGGTTGTCATAAAAGGTTTGGTTGGACTGCAGAAGAGTTTAAAGTGGACCATCAGATTCTTTTTAGTTCGGCATTCATGCCAGTGTGCATGAATGTCATAAATATTAGTGGTGTCTGATCTAATAGAAAATCGATCCGTGTGACTTAAACAATCTTTTTCATAGCAGAGTCGAGCAGAAACCTGTCGGGATCGAAATGAATCTGACTAGAAAATGGGAAACATGGCAATCATGTCAAATCCACTTCAAGTGTCTCTGTTATGTGCACCCACTTTTACTGCCCCCACCCACCCACCCAACTACCTTTCCCCCCGTTTGCACAGCTGGTGTGTAAATGGCTCCTCGCCCTGGTGTGATTGGTGGATGTGACACGAGGTCCATATGACATCTATGTTTCTCACAAGATGACAGTCAAAGAACTGAACACAAACACACACACACAGACACACACACACACACACACACACACACACACACACGCACCACACACTTTATGGTTTCCATTCATTCTAAGGGGTTAAGCATGAGAATTGTATCAATGCTTTGCAGTAAAGCTAAAATGTCTTTTTAATTTCATTGAATTTCTTTTTCTGTATTGACTCCGTGATGGTAATTAATTGATGCCGGATGATGTCATATTCTCCCAATACATAACTGCACCGCAGAGTTTTCCTTCAACGCAGGACTCCAGTGAACGCCTGTAAGACACGGAGCTGAAGTTTATGCAGTTTGTGCCATAAATAGAAACATGCCACCCCCTGCGGGCTAAAATTCATCCCCACCCCTATAAAAATCAGGGTTGGCCTAATCCCTTAGCTGAGCTGAGAGTTCCACAGCGCTGAAATCTCACTGGAAGGGAGCGCAATTGCCCTTGCTCTGATCCACCATGACAATGCGAGATAGAGCCTATGGAGGATGGCATCTGGCCCAAGCTTTATGTTCTCTACACTGCCGATGTGGCCGACTCTGTCGTATTCATCTCCGTGTCGCTGAGTGTGTCTGAACTGCTTCAGCAGGTTGGGTGTCCTCCAATACGCTCACGCCTTATAACCACTTGACTTTGTGCTCGCTGTGAAGGCAGAGATAACGTGCATTAGTCTGTGTGTGAACACACAATTAGATCCACTATTTGACAGCAGAGAGAGAAGAAGAGGTGGTTTAATAGGTCGTCCTCACACACAGAGTATTTTCAATTTGTGTCAGAGTAGAGAGAGAAGCAGAATCAGACAAATTAGAGCTGAAACATGGAAATACAACCACTGAGTTGTTTTCTTTCCTTAATTTATGCATTTAATAAAAAAGCCCAAATGGAATAGGGCAGCCACTCCCAACTTTAAGAATGCCCCAGCCAAATTTGACATCTGACAATCTCCTATCGCCCACCCAAACCTTTAATCCCAATCCTCAAGGCTAAGAGTAAGTCTTTCTCTCAAAAAACATGGTCCTGCAGAAAAAAATCATAAGTGTTCAAGCATTTGAACTAAAGGAAAGCTGTTTGACACGGAAAAATAAAATGATGATGCTTCCAATTTCACAATATCATTATTAGGATCAAGAGAAAACAGACAGGAAATGTAATTTAATATAAATATATTATATTATCATCCATAAATAAATTATAAAATATATAGCTCAATATACAGACTAGAAAATAAGCATAATAAGCATAAAAATAATAATAAAGTCAAATAGAGTTCATCTATAAATATTGGGGGTAGAATTGATACTAAGTAACCAAAATCCAGCAAATGGGTTTTTTAGGGTGTACTTTTACTTCTCCGATTACAATATAAACTGCTGCTGCACTTGCAGGCAGACTTGATGTGTTTTAAATATAATCGTCTTAGTTTTTCCACAAGCCAACATCTATCTATCACTTTTTTAAGTTCTAAAGAATCATAGAATAATCATCGCTGCATCTACATCCGCAGATGTGTAAATGGGATAACTCGAATATTATTAAATGCATCTTTTTCAAATTTCATACCTTCATAGACCTTTGTGCGAGGAAGAACTTGATCGATTTTGGGAAAAGTCGGTTGCATATTTCTGACACTAGGGGGAGCGTTATTTCCAAAAGTTTTAGGACAATAATTTTCAACTGTTTGTTGGATTTATTCCAAAATTGATGAGTTTAAATTGAGTACCGGCGATCTATGTGGTTTATCTCAAAGTTTACTCTAATAGATAATTATTCTAAATTACTAACTAGAGGGACTTTTTTCTTTTCCTTTTTCTTTTTTCTTTTAGAAAAGACACTTTCTTCGGACATTACTTCATATTTAATTTGAGTCGAGTTCATTTGAAACACGGGGGAAGGAGTGTACCACACAGGGGATTGTGGACTTTCTGCGGATTATACCCCTTCCTTTCGGTACCAACAGTTTAGGCCTCCTTCTTTACAAATGAACCCTTCACATGACAGACGTTGACTTTACTATATATACAGTCTTGAAAATTCTTCTATGCAACGATCTGGTTGTGCATCTGCAAAAATCAAACTGGCCACGGACACAGAGAGTTCGCCACAGGCCTCCTGTCAAACTCTCCAGCATGAACACTTCATCTCCACACTCTCCATCCACCTAGTCAAACCCATCTGAGAGGACGGGAAGCAGAAACAAATAAGAAATCATGGTGTCAAGTGGTCCTTTGCTTCTTACACACCCAACGTCCTCCGCTCCACTCCATTTCCCCCCGCTGAATGTTTGCTCATATTTATGGCGCTTTATGGTCACAGATTACGTGGCTGAGCTACGCCTTAAATATTAAGCACTCGGCTATCACACGAGATGAGTTCTATAGCGGTGGAGAGGCTCCAGACTTAATTTGAATGAAAATAGACTCAGCTAAATGACATACACTTCAGCCGGGGTTGAACGCATCAGGGGGTAAATAGGTAAATACTAAAGGAAAAATGTTTGAGAAGCATTTAAAGTTGCTCTCATTTCCTGTTGTATTATGTTCTGGCAAACTCTGCATCCAGCAGCACAAAGAAGCCGGAACATTATCACCCGGCCGCTCTATTTATGGTGATCATCTGGCGATTTGGCAAAAGCGTGGAAGATATTTTTGCCTCGGCGGAAGAAGATTAAAATGCTAATTAAGGTTTGGGCCGTCCATGCAGGCCGCGTGCTGCTGCATTCAGATGCACTTCAATGATTGGCTTGACGGACGAGTCATTGTCATCAAAGATTGGTTTGAGAAGCTTAGGAGGCTAGAGGTGCTGCACAGCATGTGGGTTTTGATGACAATTGAAGAGATAGTTCTATCAAAAAGAGATGATGGATCATTTGTTGGGGATGAGATGTTTTACATGGTTAGCGATTTCAATTCTTTCACGGTTTCATTCAGGAAAAATTACCGAAAAATGACTTTTTTTGGAGTTCTTAGTTCTCATAAGCGAATCGAAATACTCTTACTCATTTCTTTGACCCACAACCCTCTTCCAGCAGATAAGTAGAATATGCTGATATGTAGAACAGTAGTTTAAGTGCACTCGCAACAATCTGCATAAAATAAAAGAGAAATAAACAACATTTGGCTTATAAGCATCTCTGAGATAATGGGCAACAGCAAATAAGAAGAAGGCAAAGGGTTTTTTGGCAGGAAAACATATGACCTTCTTTTTAAAGACACAGTGAAAGCAGCATCTATGTAGACGCTCCAGTCTTCCATCTGGAGCCCATTTAACACAGAGGCTTCCTCCCACAGTCAAGAAACAGGAAATATACAGAAGGTCAACTGGTGATTCAAAATTACCCGTAGGAGTGAATGTGAGCATGAATGGTTGTCTGTCTCTATGGCTACCTTCACACTGCCAGTCTTCAAGATAAGCTCCCATTTTTTTTGTTCTTATGTTTTTTTGTGTGGCTGTTCACATTAGGTTCACAAATTAGGCCCACAAATTAGGCCTATATCAGGCTTATAAGCAGTTCACTGCCCTAACTCACCTGCATGCGCAAAAGAACAATAACAAAGAACTCATGTCATGTTTATAGTCTTTATACTGTAGTGTTTATAGTGACATTTGTAGTGTTTATAGTGATGTTCATAGTGTCTAAAGTTTATATACTAGCACTTTGAGATTTGATCCAAATGTAAAGTGCATTATAAATTAAATGTATTATTATTATTATTATATAGTAATGCTTATAGTGTTTATAGTATGGTGTTTATATTGATGCTTATAGTGTTTGATGGTGATGTTTATAATAATAATAATGATAATAATAATACATTTAATTCATAATGCACTTTACATTTGGATCAAATCTCAAAGTGCTACAAATGAAAAGCATCAATAAAAAATAAAATAATAACTATATAAAAACCTGACCAAAAAGCAGAAATGTTAATTAAAGTTATAGGTTCTGCTAAAAAGGAAAGTTTTAAGTCCTTTTATAAATGTGTCAGTCCTCTGTGGAGCCCTCAGATGGTCAGGGAGGGCATTCCACAGACGAGAGGCAGCAGAACAGAAGGCCCGATCACCCATGGTGCTGAGCTTAGTCCGGGGAAGGAGGAGGCGGTAGGAGGTTATAGTGTACATAGTGTCTATAGTGTTTAAATTGTAGTGTTTATAGTGATGTTTGTAGTGTTTATAGTATGCCTTGTCTTCATAATGTAGTGTTTATAGTGATGCTTACTGTTTTTTATAGTGTTGTGTTTATAGTGATGCTTATAGTGTTTATGGTGATGTTTATAGAGTACATCGTATCTATAGTGTATATAGTGTTTATAGTGTTTATAGTGTGGTGTTTATATTGATGCTTATAGTGTTTATGGTGATGTTTATAGAGTACATAGTGTCAATAGTTTATACAGTGTTTATAATGTTGCTTATAGTGTTTATAGTGTTTATAGTGTGGTGTTTATGTTGATGCTTATAGTGTTTTTGATGGTGTTTATAGAGTCAATAGTGTATACAGTGTAATGTTTATTGGTATAATTATAGTGTTTATAGCATGTATAGTAATTATAGTGTAGTGTTTATAGTGATGTATATAGTGCTTATAGTGATGCATAAAGTGTTAATAGTGAATATAGTGTTTAAATTGATGCTTAGTGTTATTAGCATGTAAAGTGTTAAGAGACTAGTGTTGATAGTTAATATAATGTTCATAGTGATGCTTATAGTGTTTATAGCATGTATAGTGCTTATAGTGTAGTGTTTTTAGTGATGTGTATAGTCTTTATTGTGTATATAGTGCTTATAGGTGGTCAGTCGACATAATTTATATAATATTATACTATATATAATATATAATATAAAATATACCGCAATTATTGTTGCGATTACATTCGAAATTAGAAGAAACATACGTATGTTGGCGAGCTATCACAGACTGACGCATGTCAAAGTTTACCCAGAATATCTGTTGTAAGTACATGTGCACGGCCACCAAATATCCTTTGTGAAAACTCGCAAATTATTTTTCAATTTAATTGTTGTATTAGTACAAATATGGTGCACATGAATCGACTCAATGAGATCTACTTGCATTATGTCATATTTTACGTTATCAATTCATAGTTTACTCACTAGGGGGACCTTTTCAACAAAATCACGGTTTTTCTGACACAACTTTTTAAACTTTTATCTAATTTGGTCCAAATTTGGTACATATGAATCAACTTAACAAGTGATCTGGTTTGGGTTTATCTTGGTTTACTCTAGAAATTCATATTTTACTCACTAGGGGGAGCTTTTTTTCTTCCTTTTTTTTTTTTTTTTTTTTTTTTTTACAGAAACCACATTATTTCAGTCAAACTTCAGATTCGTTTTGGGGAGGGATTGCTTTAACAACCCAATAAAGCTTTTGGCGTCTTTCATGGACCTTGCCGTTGTTTTGATTGCAAAGAATATACAATTGAGCCGTAAAAACTGATTCTTATAATGAACTGATGGAAAAAAAATTCATCTTTTTTTTTAAATTAGATTTTCTGAAAATCAAACCAAAGACGATGGATGAGTTCATGTAAAAAAAGTTGTTTAGCAGAGTGAACATTCTTGACCTCAATGAAGATGTGAGTAAAGGTTGAGGAAGTGAGGCACTAGCAGACAAAACTCAAAGACAGAACGTTGTTTACAGTTGTCCCTCCTTAAAGTTGGGAACATTTTTCTGTGCCTTTTCCTTTATGAGCGCGATCACCGTGGTGTGACAACAACTGAAGCCTCAATTACATCAGCAAGGTAAGAGACGGAGGCAGCCTCATCCATCACCGACGAGAGGCGAGCCGGTCTGAATTGGCAGCTGTCTCCTTCCGGGCTCTGAAGACCTGGGAGGCTGGTTTGAAATGAGAATGAAAAGCCAGCCTCGGCGGTGAGTTTTCAATGACACTCAGATTGTCTGAGTGGATTTTTTCTCCAAGGTCTTTTAACTTCACTGCTGACAAGTAAACAAAGCCGTCAACAAACCTGGTGTTCTAAACGCATTAAGTAACATCTGTGTTAATCGATCCGAGCGGAAAAAGACTGAACAAAAGTACAGCGCTCAGCCATAATATTACCACCGTCCACTTGATATTGTGTAGGTCCCATTTTTGTAGCCAATACTCGATGATACAGTGTGTGTTCTGACATCCCTCTGTCAGAACCAGGACTAAGCCTTCTTCTGTATGATCAGACAACAAGGGTTAGCCTTGGCTCCCCATGTGGATCGATGAGCCTTGAGCAACCCATTGAGTGACCCATTCACTGGTTCACCAGTAGTTCCTCCTTCCCCCTTTGGTGGGTACTAAGACCTGTAGTTCTGGAGATGTTCTGATCAAGACATCTGGCCATCACAATTTGGTCCTATCTAGAGATTCTTTCGCCATGTTCTCCGTCTTCCAACACATCAACCGCATGTCAAAATGTTCACTTGCTGTTTAATATATCCCAGCCACTAACATTTATCATTAAAATTATATGTTATACTGACTTCACCCTCTATTTGTTGGTTTGTTTTGTTTTCCACTTCAATCCAAATGTTTGCTCCCCCCACCAACATTGCACTCAGGTCAAATTCCAGTCAAAGCAAAAATAATGGTGTTAAGACTTTGCAGCAAAACTTCAAGGATACTAAGAGAGAACACACCTCTTGCGAGAGAATTTCAAAATCCTTCTATGAATATACCATGGCCCACCCCACTCTGGCCCTGACTGGCTGACCATGATGATGATGTCCCACATAGTCCCTCCTCCTCAGCGAGAGAACTTAAAAGAACTCACGCCAAGCCAATGAAAGGCGAAGTAGCATCCGCATAATACAGTTTGTGGAAAAATAATACGCTATCTGTGGATTAAAATCCATTTAAAACTATGAGTTGTACTGCTTACAAAAACACAAACACACACACAAACTGAAGCGATCACATGACCACCCCCGCCTCTTCGTCTTGTGTTTCAGGAAGTGTAGACCGGACTTTAAATGGACGGCGCCCCAAATCCCTGCTCCACAATCAGTTCCAATTCACCATCAAGTTGATCCGGAACTTCAACATGCCGTTAACCGTAATGGGCTGAGGTGCTGAGGTGCTGAGGATTGTGTGAGAAGGCTTCCATCTTCCATTTTTGCAAGATGTTTCTGTTGCCTCGGTAACAAAGGAGCAGTTCTAAGATTTTTAATGTCGTCCACGTCTTGCAGGAGTCATGGATGGCATGATTCGACCTCTATCACTGAGGGAAAAGTTTGAGTGAAAACCACAGCTTTCTGCTAATCCTGTAATGATGTGTTTACAGTCTGTGGGATCTTTGAGTGATGCACAGTTGGAGAAAAACACATCAGCCAAAAAAACATACTGCAAAGCAAAGGACTTCCCGAATTTTCCCAACATCCCAACTGAGGTGTCTGTGTGACTTCCATCATTAGAGAGGACATTATGGCATGATAATCCAGGCCAGATTTCACCGCACTTGAACGCACCGTCCATCTCGTTGGACAGAGGAGTGGGGAACTCAATCCCAGAGGGGAGCCAAAATTAAAGATGCAGACAACGTCGCGGGCCGTACACGAGTCAAATTGGTCAGGTTTAATTTGCGGTATTATGTCTATTTTATTCTTATTTCATTTACTTATTTTATGAATTCTGAACAAACCAATGGAATATAAAATAATCAAACTACAGATTCAATTCAGAATAGATCAGCACAAGTAATTTTTATGTCTTCCTCTTTATCAGTAGAGTTTCACTGAATCATTTCCAATAAAAGAGTTTCTTTTCACACGAACTGCCGGAAACTATATTTCTCAAGTTACAAATTACATCCCAAATCAATAATTTTCATAACATATAACATTATCAACAAAAAGGAACTTTGAATAACCCCTTTGTTAAAATTAGCGTTATTTACTAACGCACGCGTGCGTATTTCTAATACGTTTATTATTTAGCGTTCAAAATGTTTTCCTCCTCTATCTCCCCTCACTATCGTATCGTCTCTTTAAGGATTGACCTCAAGTTTATCAGAGTGACTGGATAAAAGCTGATATCTAACAACAGGGGAACAGAGAGAAACACTGGCGCTCTTGATTGACACACCGACTATGGTGGTGCATTCTGGGATTTGTAGTATTGTGCTGTATACCTGAGGACTGGTTATTATAGAAATTGGATATCGTCTCGAGCGCCGGCTTTAGTTGTTGTTTAATTGTTGACACAGGTTATCAATGCATGTTCAGAAGTAGGCGGGGTCGGGGTCCTACTGGCACAGCGGGTCCTAGCTGTGTGTAGTAGAACCCAGCCCATGCAACAGTTGTGGGTATGCACTACGATTTTTCACCAACTCAAAATCCCAAACTACAGAGATATCATCTCCACATACTGAACAAATAAACATATTAGTCCTCGTATACCAGAGACCGTTGTTGGCTGTTTGGGCTTGAGAGAATTTGAGTCTCGTTGATGTTGCGTCTCACTCACTGACAACTTTTCGGTCCTGGACAGGAGGCATTCTGCATGTTTATCGTCAGTTTTTCACCTGCTGCTGCTGGAAAAGGGAGCGGTGAGTAAAGCAAACAGTCAATGATCCACAAAGCCAGAACAATGAGTCTGTAAAGCTCTGCAGTGCTGTGGAATCTCCAAAAAACACACGTTCAAAAAAGAAAGAGTGTGAATATAAAGCTTCTGAACAGAAACTTTTTACCTGTAATTTTTAATTAGAATGGCAATGGATGAACAATATATATTAAAATGCTAATTTCTCTCTCTGCAAAGCCAATTAACAATAATTGTGTGATTGTTGTTTTAATTGTCATAGCTCCAGCTTCAAAACGAGCCTGACTATTTGAGGCTCATGGGTTCTCAATGATGGGAGAAGGATTGATATTAATGTGACCTGCAGTGAGAGCGGTTCCTAATTTAAGATCTGAACAGACTTAATCCATTTACACTGATGAGATTCTTCTTGAGATCCTCATTTTTAATTCAAACATGCGCCTTTCCATCAAGTTAGACCCATTTGTATTTTGTTAATTTCTCATTTTAGAGTTGAACCAGTAAGCCATAACATTATAACTTGCCTAATATTTTGTAGGCCATTTTGCTAACATCATATTTTGTACCATTTGCGGAATGAAAACCAGCACACCTCTGCAGGTGTGCAGATGTTCAGCATTAACTGTGGCTGATGAGAAAGTCCCGTTCAACAAGATTTGGTTTTACATAATAAAACGTACTCGATACAACAACAACAACAACAACAACAACAAACATGTTTAGTAAGGGTCAAATAGTTTTCTAAAAACATACTTTCTCAAAAGGTTGAGCTAATCTAATTAAAATCAACTAAATACCTTGATATAAATAAATGTCATCATGAAATAACTTTGGAAGTCAAATTCTTTTTCACTATTTAAAAACAAACAATTTATCATCGTATGTTACATTTAGATTGTCTGCAATATTAGATTAATAACTGCCCACAAATCGTATCTTCCCTTACCATAATGCATTTCTTCTGATTTGTAGCGGGTGCCATGACAGAGGATGAGGTACCCAGGATGTTTTGGGGGTTTTTTGCGCATCTTATTGATGGCCATTATATAAAATGTCAATCACAATTTAAAAAAACAACAGGCCTTTTTCTCCACTGGCTGATCACTAATGAAGGAGCTTTAAGTTTCCCCCTGAATCGGAATCAATACGGGTTTGATTCATGCAGCGCATACATTGGATGTACTATAAATAACTCAGTTTGAGGTTGAGCCTATGAGCATTCTGATTGATGGATGGCTGAGGCACTTCCTGAAAGTGGAACTGAAATAAAAGTCTCAAAAGACCAGCTCTCCAGGGGGTCTAAGAAAGGTCAGGCGCTTTGATCATGAGGTATTTCATTTTACATTCCAAAGGGATGATATCTTAAAATTTCCAACCAGCCATTGTGACACCAACAACTGGTCATGGTACATTGTCACTTTACCTGCATACTCTAGTTTCCTCTTATCTAAATTCTGTCACTTCCTGTCTGCTTCAGGCATCCACAGTAATACTGTCATCCCTTCTTATTGAGTCTTCTGCACTTTTACATGTTTGCATTGTGAGTCTTTTGCATTCTTTCATGTTTGCATTTCTGAGTCTTTTGTACACTTTGATGTTTGGTTGTCTGAGTCTTTTAAACTGTTTGATGATTGCCATCTTAGTCTTTTGCAATGTTTGATGTTTGCATGTCTGAATCTTTTGCACTGTTACATGTTTGCATGTTTGAGTCTTTTGTACTCTTCTATGTTTGGTTATCTGAATCTTTTGCACTGTTACATGTTTGTATGACTGTGTCTTTTGTCGTGCTGCTTAATGGTTCGCGAGAAACGTCATTTTATTCATTTATATAATGCGGTTGTAGTTGAATGACAATAAGAGTTGAGTTGAGTTAATTTGTCATAAAGCACACGACACCAACTGCACAGCTTGAAGTTAACATATGAAGCCATCTTTCCACTGTTCCAGCATTCAACAACTCTGGTTTAGTGGAAATAAACCAGTCATTCACAAGTTAAACATGCAAATATGCTGCTTCCACATGCTGGTTTTCTCCTCCATGTTCCTGATCTACTGGTTAATCTTGTTGAAAAAAGTTCTGACTCTGAGGAGTGAATTTAATTAGCGAAACTAGAGGGGCACTCTGCTGAGAAGACCCAGCAATCCCCTTTTGATTAAGTTAAACCCTTTCAAAACTCCAACAAAAGAAATGGACCATTAAAATCCCTACCCTTGGGATACTTGAAATGTTAAAGACAGTATAAAAAAATCAACCCCAACCCTTTGTACCGATCTACCTCAGAGATTAGGCTCTGAATCAGTGACCTCTTTTTCGCTTAAAGCCTTGAGTAGCTGTGACGCGATCCTCATTTTAAATTTTTTTAATCGTTGTCTGTCTGCTGTGTGGGATGTTGTGTTTTTTTTTTTTTAATTGTTTTTATTTGTATATAAGCGTTTTATGTTTTCAACCCTCTACATTTGATGTCTGTTTGTTTGATGTTAGCAAGATTTAAGAGAAAGTACAGGATGAATTTGCATGCAAATTTACCAAGAGGTAGATTTTTTTATATCCTAAAGATCATTCAGTTTTTGGTGAAGTTATGTGTGTCGCAGCACTTAAAATAAAATAAAAAAAAACCCAAAACAAAGCCATTTGGAAAAAGAAATTCAAAAAATGGTGGTGTGGGGTTTGGGCTATTGCTGCATTTGTTTCTTCTATTCCTTCGAAGTTCCGTTGAGGGTTCACTGGGTTAGACAGAGGCGCTGAAGTGGAAGGCGCTGAAGATGAGCAGCCAGGTACTCAAATAAGATTTTGAGAGTTTGTTGGAGTTGTCAGTAGAAGACATTAATGGAGAAATCTGCATGAATTTCTCCTAAACCAGGAGTACTGCTGGGCCCTGGTGGAGGTCTGTGCTCTCTGAGTGCTTTTTCTGGTTTTGAATTTCTAGTTTCTCTCCCTGTGTTATGCCACATATTCTGTCTTAAAAATGTGTTTGCTATATAAATAAATTCATCATTATAAAAAAAAAATTCTTCATTTAAGCACATGCTCGGTTTCAACTAAATCTGTCTGGTAGTTCTTGACAAACTGATGGTGGAAAAAACTTTCAGTGTTAAAAAATCTGTGGCGTCTTAATCCAGATCCACTAAAAAATGGAGAAACTATTCCCTGTCATATACCCATGTCCTTCGTTATATGTAGTCCAATGCCCTTTCAACAAGTTTAATAAAAATCTGTCATATTTGTGCAATCCTACTAACAGACAAACAGGTACCAAGGAAATAATTTCCTTGGTAATAGTAATAGTAATAGTAATAGTAATAGTAATAGTAATAATCTACTTAAATTTCCCCGGCTCTACGGACCTTTATTGAAACGCCTCCTCATCCTCTGGATTATAGCCCTTGTAGAAACTTTCCATTTAAGATTTTCTGCACGCAACTCTTGAATAAACTGCACAGTACCTGCTTTTCTAATATCTTATGTTTAACATACTTGGAAAAGCAGTCTTATTTTTTCTGTGCAGGCCATTTTAAAATGCAATTAAGTCTAATTGCCTGATGTATATGCCCGAAAAGACCCCCATTAACCTCTGTTGTACAAGGAATCCCCCTGATTGAACTCCTCAAATTAAATGTAAAGTTATATCCGGAAAATAGAGTTTTCGTTAAATAAAAAAAAAAGAAGCACTTTAGGACTAAAAACATAAATAACCCCCCCCATTCATTAAAACATGAACTATTTGGGTAAAACACAATTTATACAAGATTTATCTCCTTAACTTAAATAAATGGGACCAACGGTTGAGAAATTATGGTCAGAAAACTTTCATAGATACGGTTCCCCCTGGTGTCGCACAGATACAACTGATATTTTCCCAAAACCATCCTGTTCTTCCTCGCACTACAGTCAATTTCGGTATAACTTTTGAAAATGATCCATTAAATATTTTTTTAGTTATGTCCAGTGTTTTCTATAAAAAAAAGAAAAGAAAAAGGAAGCTTCCCTTACTGAGTAAAATATGAACTAGTAGAGTAAAATGTTACATATTTACATGATACATCTCGTGTCAAAACAAATATTGACTAAATCAGACCAATGGTGGAAAAATTATGGCCTGACAATTTTGGAGATAAAGGTCCCCCTAGTGTCTGAAATATACAACAGAATTTTCCCTAACACTCCAGTTCTTCCTCATACTACTGTTCTCTATGGGTCTAAAACTTTTAATTGATCCAAGACATTGGATCATCAACGTTTTTTTAGTTATCGCGCTAACACAAGGGTTCGGCGGAAGCCATGACGATTCCATAAAATAGTTTTTTGGTGATATAATTACTGCTTAAGAAAAACTATTTTACCTGAATATTCTCGCATCATTGAGAGACAGTGAGGTTTGGGTTTTGAAATAAAGGAAATGATGTATAGTAATAAAAACCTACGAGGATAGTAGGGGTCGTTCGGATTCTAAGAGGCTGTTTTCCTCAGTTCTTCTTTGACTTTGCTTGCGCTGACCCACATTTCCCGTTGGTTTGCCTCGGAGGACTTGGCTTTGTTTTCAGGGTTGTTTCCCTCCGTCTGGCCATTCCAAACAAAAAAGGCATTTTCTAAACAAAGCCATATGTTGCACTGGCATCCTCTCTCCACCATTCAGAGGCACGTACTCAAGCACTCATTTTGAACATGCCAACTCTGAGATACAGCGACTACACAAATAATTAAAATGCTTATAAAACCTCCAATATTCAGTCAGCATGAAATATAACCGGTCTTATTTGAAGGATGTGTTGGGTTTATTGCAAATCACCAGTAGAGACTGCAATATTGATCAGACCGGCTGTAAATAACCTCCTGATTAGTAAAAGGAAGGGCAACTTACATCCAAAACATCCATCATAGTTTATGGAGCGACCTCCTCGTTTAACTTTGTAAACAGACCTCAGAGTGGAGCTGCTGGAGTTGCAGTTTCGGTAAATAGGTGTCATTATGACTAACTGTTATGAGACCATTTATTTATTTTATTTAAAGTATTGAATTATATTATATTTCTGTTTAAAAATATCATTCCCAACAGCAGGGGTATATCGCCATCGCAAGACCCCGATCCCCTTTGTTGAACAAACAATCCCCCTGATTGAACCCTTTAAATTAGATGTGAAGTCATGTCCACAGTGTTTTTCATAAACAATGATCCCCCTAGTGAGTTAAATTTGACTCAAAAAGCAAAACACAATTAACTCAAGATAAAACCCGAGTTGATTCAAATGCACCAAATTTGGTCTAAATCGGACCAAAGGTTTAGAAATTATGGCCTGACAATATTGGAGAAAAAGCCCCGTGTACTGTCGGAATTATTCAACTGAAGTTTCCCAAAAATATCCCAGTTCTTCCTCAAACTAAGGTCTGTGTGGGTCTAAAATCTGAAAATGGTCAATGAAATATTTTTCGCGCTAACACGAAGGATCTGCGGCGGACACGGCAGCGATTCCATAATATCCCCGATTTTTTCGGGGTTATAACAAGTCATAAACTAATCATAAAAACAATCTTCATTTAGTAACTTTTTCTAACTGTTGTCTCCATGTTTGTTTTGGTTTGGTTTTTCTGTTTTCCCCCCTTCATCAAAGTTAAACAAACTCTGAAATTGAACCCGAGATGAGAAACGCGGAGTTTTCAGTTCTAGAACAGCTGATCTGAGTCGGTTCCATCAAACCTGGGTTTGTCAACTCTGAGTCAAACTCCGGCACAAGGACGATTAATAGGATCATGCCATTTGAGCAGAAACTTCTAATGCGCTTGGATGTCTTTGCGTTATTTAAAGTCCAAGTAATGCAAACATTTTCTAAAAGGTTTGTGCAATCTTGTAATTGCCTTTGTCCCACTAGTTGAATCTCATTTATAACCTCGGCTCTGCTACTTTGTGGCTCGGTCAAATATCATCCTTTAAACAAACCTTATTTTTCCTCTCATAAAAGGGCAGGTAGCCTTTTCAAACTTGGCTTTAGAGCCTGAGATGTCTACTCTCTGCCTGGAATGATTAAATCTTTGCTTTGGGCTCAACTGATGTGCAAATCCAATTTTTCCAGAGCCAGCGCCGCTCTACTTCACCAGAATGTCCTTTAAGTCCGCTGCCAGGGCCACAGCAATATTTAAACATTGCTCTCCTCGGGGCAAGCATTTTTATCTTGCTGGGTAGACACCAGATATCGGTCAGAGCATGAAACACCTCTCATGCTGTGAATGATGTCATCATTCATAGCATGAATGGGAACCAGATGGGATTTGGCCTTGCTGTTTAAATGCTTGTGTGGACTCATCCGTCCAGTAATTTTCAGTACCGGGTGACCGACTAGACTCAATCACCAATCATGCGGGCTTAGACTGATCAGTCAGAACATTATAACCATTACCAAGAAATCTCAGTTATTATATAGAATAATAAAATAAATCTCTTACTCATAAATAGCCATTACAGAATCACGTACTGAGTGATTGTTTTGTTGTTGTTGTGTACACTGTGAATAAAACATAGCGGTTTACACCATGCAATGAAATGCTTACTTTGTTTCCCTTTACATAAGACGGTAATATAGATTGAAATAGAAAATAACAATACGAGGCAAGAAATTAGTTAAAAACCTGAGTTTAAAAGGAACCTGAGTTAAAAAAAAAGTAAGTTGCTTATGAAGTATTGTCAGTATTGAATCACCTTTTTATGAGGTAAACTGTGAAATGCTATTAGGCATGAAGAACTGTGTTCAGTGCTTTGTTCCAAAATAAATAGAAACATCCAAGAGTTAGTTTGATGGCAGAGACTGCAGATTATCTGGGATAATCTGTGCCAGGAGGGAGGCTGAGGAATGTCAGTCCCAGGAGTCTGTGCTAAGGGGCTTGAAAGCGATGGAGTGCCAGACCACAGCCACAGCGCTCGGGGTCGAGAATTACAGAGGGTGTGCTGGTTTGGAGACGGGGTGGTCAACTGGACAAACAGACACAGCACTAGGAACAATCCAGCTGAGGAGGAGGAGGTTAAGATGGAGCAGGAGAGGCCGGGGTGAAGAGTAAGTGGTGGCAAGGTGATGTTCGAAGCGCCCTGAACTCAGCCTGCTCACCTGTCTGACCTCCAAGACCGACTCCTTCCTGCCTACCTGCCCATGGTCTACCCATCAGCTGTGGGTGGGCTTCATTTCTTCATTTCCTGGCTTTCCTGGAAGCAATGATTTAAAAACAAGAAAAAGAAATACTCTTAGGGCCCCTGGTGGCACTGGGGCCCCTAAGCAGCTGCTTCATATTTTATGTTTTGGCTTGGCTCCGGCGATCAAAGGCTATAAGCAGCGCGCTAGGGGGATGCTGGGACTCGTAGTCTGATAGCGTAATAATTTACCATCTTTCTGTGGTGAATTCTGCTGTGATTCAACCGGAAATCTCCGGAGATCACACCAAAACAGGAAACACATGCTTGATTCCATCTGTCGTGCCGGCTTCAGTTGAGGTGAAAGGGTTATGGAGCGGATGAAACTGGAGTAAAATCGTCTCGGGTGTCTTCACTTCACTCGTCTCTGCTTCGTGAGCATCAGGAGAGCCGAGGAAAATAGAGAGATTAGCAGGAGTTTAAATAATAGAAAAACACTGTAATGATTCTGGCAGGGAGCTGAAATGAATGAGTCTTCATTAAAGTAAGAAAATAATAAACCTGGTCTCATTCCCAGATGCCACCATTTTGGATCATGAATCTGTAAATCATCCAGACGCAGACGATACCCCTGTGTGAACGGATGTAGCTCCAATGGATCACACTTTTGTCAAAATGACACGATCAGATCGATTACAAAATGATTTAGAAAGCCAGAGAGTTAGAGGACGAGTCAAGGTTGAGTTTAAGATCTAGGCATTACTAACGCCTCAGGAGACTATAGTTCACATCCCATTTGAAAGGAGCAAAACCTCTCTGACCGTCTCTAAAACCTCACAAAATAGTTTGACAAACCAAAGAAGTGCAATCACAAGCACATACTAGGAAGATGAAAGGGGATAAAGAAGACGGGAAGCAAACACGCACAAATTTCTCTTCGCACTGCTACAACACAACACAAACTGCCCCTAGGGGAGCTTGATCATCGAACCTTTCTGGATAACCATTTCTCCACCGTGGGTCCGATTTAGTACAAATTCGGTGCTTATGGATAAATTTGAAGAGATATATCTGTATATTTATATTATTTCACACTAATAGTTCATATTTTACTCAATATGGGGAGCTTTTCGCAAAATACATAGTTATTCCGACATAATTTCCTTTCAATTTCCAAAGCAAAATAGGCCTAGTTAAACAAAATTACTTTGTTTTTACTTAATTTACCTTTCTCCTATGTTAAATTTTGCGTGCATTGTCACAAATGTGATAAAACTTAAAAAAACAGGAAATTAATGATAAAGCAATAGATCCAGATGGATGTAGGGAAGATTTCCCTCATCATCCCATTCCTCAGAAATCTTTACTTTTATTTCTGTGTGTAGGCCGTCTATTCAAACTCTCAGTCCGATATACTCTATTTCCTGCGGTCTTACCAGAACCATCAATCTCCTCTGATATTGGATAAAATCCTCCGACCTCCGATCATCTGGTCTCCAAAGCGCATCTTTCTTGAATAATATGACAGAAAATCGTCTCTCAGAGGACAACATGGACACAGGCTAATTGCTGCTAATTATTCCAATCTGTCAGGCTGCAAATTTTAACAGCATGTTAAACTGTCTCATTAATCTAAAAAAAACAATCCAGAGACAAAGGCATGTAAACCAAAGAATGAATAACAGACAGTAAAAATACAGGAAATCCTTTTTTTTTCTGCTAAGCTCGTTCTAGAGTGAACTCATCCTCCGCTGTTTCACACCTCAGCCTGAAACTCACCCACTTCCTCTGTCATCCTGACCTGTGGGGAGGCTGGCTGAATGAACGGCCACTGAAATTTATGAGGGAAAGGTATGAATAATGTTTACGTATTAATCATTCATGGTGGCCAGCCGAGCACAGAGGAAATTACCGGCTCTCCTCCAAAACATAAATTATCCATCAGATTCCAATCAGCACAGCAAGCGAAACCAAACTATCTCTGAAAAATAGAAGCGCGTGCAATGTCCAGTCTTTCTGACCAGCAGGGAGAGTTTCTTAATGTATTGATTTATGTTTCGGGGAAAGATCGTGTGGTTAAGATATAAAATGAATTACCATCCACGCAGTATGAGACGATGCAGCATTATCAAATAATTTGTGATATTCTTCTGAAGGTGACGCAATGGTATCGGTTTTATCGGAGCTAATTCCACAAATTAATACCAGATTACCTATAAATCTCCTCCCCATCATCCCTTCCCTGTTGTGACTGGTTTCTACTGAGGAGATAAACACGTTGGAGGTGATTTTTCCATCTGTCTTTCCCTGAGACACTGTCAGCTTTACTTTTGTTCTATGTGTAGGACCAGGTCCCGTTCCTCAACACTCTGCTGCACACCATGGTGAAAAACAACCCTCTCTAACCTTCACATCCATCTAATATTATCCATTACCATTATCCATTATCATTATTATATCCCTAAAAAGTTGGATATTATGGAATCGTCGTGGCCGCCGCGTCTGCCGCAGATTCTTCGTTTTATCGCCATATTATAGCTCTAAAAATATTTCATGGAAGATTCTCAAATTTTATACCTACATTGACCTTAGTGTGATGAAGAACTGGAGTGATTTTGGTAATGGTCAGTTTTATGTTTCCAACACTAGTGGGAGCTTTATCTCCGAATGTTTTCAGCCATAATTTCTCAACCGTTGATCCGATTTAGTCCAAATGTGGTGCTTAGATCTATCTTGTTAATATTGTGTACTCTCGCAGTTCATATTTGACTCAGTAGGGGGAGCTTTTTTTCTAAACAAACATTGTTTTCTATACGTAACTCAAAATATTTCATGGGTCATTTCCAAGTTTTATACCCATATAGAGTGCGTGGAAGAACTGGTTTGATATTTGGAGGGCTCGGTTATATATTTCTGACCTTATTGGAAACTTTATTCGCAAAAGTTTTTGGGACAGAAATTCTCAAGCATTGGTCTAATTTTGTCCAGATTTGGTGCATATGAATCAAATCAAGGAGCTCTAACTTGTATATATTGTTTTACTTTGATAATTCATCTTTTTACTCACTAGGGGGAGCTTTTTAAAAGGAACCTTAACCCTTGGTCAAATTCCAATGACTAATAATCATTTGAATCTACCTGAGATCTCTCTTGTTTATAATATATCATTTATGCCATACTTTAATCCAATAGTTCATATTTTACCAAAAGTACTGTGGAAATAACTCTACATTTGATTTAAGGGGTTCAGTCAGGGGGGTTGCTTGCACAACGAAGAGGATTGGGGACTTTTCGGGGACATACCATTACTGACATCGAAGACAGTATAGGTGTAGTTATTTTTCTGGTACTGACTCGATGTTTAGTTATTTTGTGAATTTTGTTAACTGGTGAGCAAAATGGTCGCGCAAGATGACAAAAATCAAATGCAAATGCAAATTTTATACCTTCATAGACCATAGTGGGAGGAAGAACTGGATTGTTTTGGTGAATGGTCGGTTGCATATTTCCACCACAAGGGGGAGCTTTATCCTCAATTTTTTGTAGGGTCATAATTTCTCAACCCTTTGGCTAATTTTGTCCACATGATATATCTTTACTGTCTGCGACCACAGCGTAAGTCTAGTTAAAGACTTTATGGAAAAGGTGCCAAGAACAATATGTCAAATTCAAAAGAAATTCCAAAAGAAAGAGGTGTGAGAAAGATCCATAGCCAATTCTAAGGCTCTGCGACGCCACAGATCCACAGCGACACACATTATCTGCAAATGATGAAGACATGGAACAATGGTGAACCTTCACAGGATCAGCTGACCTTCCAGAATTCCTCCAAGAACACATGGAAGTCTCATTCAAGAAGTCACAAAATATCCAGAGAAATCATCCAAAGTATTGTAAACCTTTCTCTGCTCAGTGAAGGTCAAATAAGACGCTGAGAAAAAAATGGCATCCATTGGAGAGTAGCAAGAAGAGACCACAAATAGCAGGATTAAGGCTTGTCTGATTTTAGCCCAAAAAAATACTCCATGATTTCCGTAAGAGCTTTTTGGAAAGTAAACTGAATTAGGATTTCTGTTCTCTACCAGAAGACTTAGCCGGAGGGTATCAGGTCATCAGGCTGTAAATTGAAGCTCTAGACAGACGTGAGAGCAGAGCAGAAGTTTTTGTCCAGTCTCAGGACAATACAGGCTTTTCTTTTTGTTGTTAATTGGCTGTGGGAAAAAAACGTTTTGGTGCATTGTCGCCACCAACTGGTATGGAGTGTGGATCAGAATATCTAAAAAAATTAAAGAGTCAAATAAAATAGATTAATAAATATATTTAAAAAAAAGAAATCTTCTCAACCAATCTCGTTATTCTGAGCTAATGGAGTAAAATGTGATAATTGATGATGATGGAGAGATTTTGGGAAATATTAAATCAAATTGTTGTTTTTCCTTTCTGAGTTTTTGAGTAATATGTCATCTTTCTTCTTCATATTTCTCACAGTGTCCCATACCATGTTCTACTGTTTCTCATTGTCCAAAGAATCAGCTCCTCAATTTGCCGACATTCCTTTCAACACTGTAAAACCATCGTCCTGTCCTCTCTTCCTTCCTTTGCTTTGGACACTTTTCTGTCAATATCTGCTTAATAATCCCCTTAATATCTTTTTCGCTTTAGCTAACTGTTAAATCAATACCAATTCTTTTTTGCAGCCCCTTTTGAAATCTTATCTGCGGTCTTGTTTCCTTTAACCCTTATATGTGCTGGAATCCATAAAAATACTACTGTGAGAACCATCATTTGAATTCTGTATAGTTTTTCTAATGATACTTTAATTGTATTTTACTGTAGACAAAAGTCTTGAGCTTGAACCAACAAGGAAATGTGAGCAGAACGGGGAGTTTGTGAGAAACAGTTTTCAGGTGTGGTATTGAGCCAGATTGATCTCAGATGTGACAGTTTCAAGTGGATGGAGAGTAGCTGGCGAGCCTCGCCCTCATATCAAACAGATAGAAAGAGGGAAGAAAACTGGAGTCAAGAGGTGAGAGAGACCTACCTCCATGTCCTAACACAAGCGCGACTGGGTCATGCAGTGAGACAATAGGTGGGTTTACATGGACAGCGTAATTCCGATTACATTCGGAAAAGACGTCTAATCGGAAAGAAAATGCTGCACGTAAACACTCCTTTCCGAATAGAAAGGATTAGATTTCATTCCTTTGCAAGGAGGTCGCCTAAATGCTTTCGGAAAGCTTTTCCGTTAACCAGTCGCTGCATGTAAAGGCTGTATCTGAAAGCTTTCTGTTTGAGTTGTATCTGCACATTCCCGGCGTCGTGACGTAATGCTCCGCTAAGTTTTTTTCAGCGAGCACCGAGCTTTTCGAAGCATTATCGGCACCTTATGAATGGGAATGTGGATCGTCTGCGTATGTCTGAAAGCGTTTCCGATTAGATGAGTCGATGCTTGTAAACCCCGGGTTGGAAAAGATCACAAGTCATGTAAACAGGCGACTGACATTGCAATTCGGAAAGGTTAAATCCGGAAAGGAGAAAAGTGTCCCTTGTAAACCCATCTACTGATCCACGTCTGAATAAATATCCTAGTCAAAGTTTATTCTACAATTATCATTGAAAACCTGCATTTCTTTTATGTTAATTTAGTTTGAAAATCACTTACATCTAAGAGTCACACAAAAGTAGAAGAACCAGATCTGAATATCTGTTGCAAGATCAAACTGATCGTATTTTAAATGTTTTTTTTACCAAATCTTGGCACAAACCTTCAAGCAGAAGGTGGAAAATGGAAAAATAAATGAATTAATAGGACCAGAATCAGATGCTTACAATAGACAGCACTATTTGTTTATTTTTTTGTACGTAAGAATATGCAGTACAAAAATAGTGTCTTTGGTGAACGGTGAATGTGTGAATGTGTAAATGTGTTATTAACACGTAGGGGTGACACTGTCTGTTGGCATTTCTTTCTGGGTGCCGTGATAAATACCGGAATATACAACAAGAAATAAAAGACAGTAAGCAACAATTAAAATAAAAAATTCTCGGCAAAAATGATTTCTTCACACCTCTGAAAAATATTCTGTCTCACCCAAAAAGAGGTAAACGCTTAAGCGGTAAAACTTACTGAAAAGGAAGGGCATCATAATAAACTGTGTGATTTTTTTTTTTAACACGGAACCATCTAAATCTTCACCAGAGTTGGTCTCAGAGAGAAGTCAAAAGGACAAGAGAAGACAGACAGGGTGAAAGTTCTTGCACGCTTTGCGTTGCCGGTCCAGCGACAAAGCTTGCACAATAATTAGTTTCACAGGAGCGGAGTGTTTAAGAACGATAAGCGCCGCTTTGGGTGAAGAGGAGTCAGCAGATGAGTGTAGCTGCTTGTTATCTGCGTGGAGCAGGGGGAACGGAGCACGTTGCTGCAATCACATAGAGAGACAGAGGTGAGGGAGACAGAGGTGAGGGAGACGGAGTAACGCCGCAAGAAGGAAATCACGAAAAAACCAAGTGGAGATCGGGATCTGACACACGTATTCCTGCAAATACTGCACCAGTGGTTTTGTAATTACTGTTTATGCCAATGCTGGACGGACTTCATGCCTGTGTTGACTTTTAAAGTCTTTTTGTTCATGCAGCCGACAGCTTTCATCATTTCCCTGCATGCCCACGAGAATACGTGCAGGAAAAGATCAGACGACTGTCAGCAAATGGTGGTTCTGATGTTCACACAAATTAGCATCATCGATACACGCCACAATCATTATTCATGGTGCGTTGCAGCTGCAGAGCTGCTCGCGATGCGGCACATGTCAGGATGCGCCTGTCAAGTAAGCCTGACCAGCGTATGATGTGAGGAAGTGGAACATGAGAGGGAAAGCTGAAGAGGCTGCTGGGAAAGATGTTCTGAGCTGCATGTTAAGATGATTCTCAAAGAAGCCATTTGACAATGCGAAACTGATGGAGGGTAGATTGGACGCGTCTGTTTTTCATAACTTAGATTTTAATTTACATGTGTGAAGTGGAATTACAAATTAATACTTTTATTTCCAAATAATTGCTCTCATAGGTCTCCCCACTTCTGTGCAGATTACTGATACTGATTTAAGTGCAATGTACTTCATGCAGAGTGCAGTATATTCTGTATTATATCTACATTCCTATACTTCTCTACGTGATACAGTTTGTTGTGTGTAAATGTTGCGGTCCTCCACTTAGTCCCTTAACTTGTGCACCTTCAGGTATAGCTCCTTAATTTAACACAATCTATAACAATCTATAATGACAATAAAGGCTATCCATTCCTTCTCTTCTATTAGTTTGGTCCATGTTCTACAAACAGGGAGCGCGAGGGGATGATGGTACAAAGGGAAGAAACCTAATCGGATGTCCAATCCTACTCGACTTGCTCCTTTCAACACGATTGAGCAGCCACTCCATTCCCAGTTCCCTCTGGATGTATCAAGAAGCACCTCTTACCAGGTGGAATATATAAGGCAGCAGGTAAAAGAATGTCCTGGGGCCTGAAAAAGATTAATATACATGAATGGGGATTTATATCCCTGAAAAGTCAGGGATATTATGGAATCGTCATAGATGTCGCAGATCTTTCCCTTGACTTGCGATAACTGAAAAATTATTATATAGATCGTTTTCAAAATGTATACCCAGGTGGACTGTAGTGTGAGCAAGAACTGGATTGATATTTTGAAGGTTGGTTTCATATTTCCCCGTCAAAGGGGAAAATATAAATCTTATATCCAAAGGTTTTCGGGCTGTAATTTCTCAACCATTGGTTCGATTTAGACCAAATCGGATGCATATGAATCGCCTCGAGGAGATCTATCTTCTGTGCATCATGTTTAAATCTAATATTCCATATTTTACTCACTAGGGGGAGCCTTTTACAAAAGAATACTGTAGACAAAACTTCACATTAAATTTGAGGAGATCAATCAGTGGGATTGTTTGTACAACGCAGGGGTTGGGGACTTTTCGAGGATATACCCCTGCTGTCGAGGACGACACCGTAGGCCTAGCTTTTAGTTTGATTTGTCTATCATTATTTATTCAGAATAATGGAAAAATGTGCTAGAATCAGCATCTGTATATTAACATTTAAGATTTCTACCCTTTGACTAAATATCTTCCAAAAACATGACATCTTTTCAATATAACTTGGAAACAAGAAAGCAAACACAAACCTTTAACTTAATAAAGAAGTTTCAGCAGCCAGATTTAGCTCCTGTATGTTTTTTCACTGTTGATGTCACTGCCTGGTTCTGTCTGAAACTACGGACGAGATCTGCATCCACAAAAGCCATTTTCTCCCTGCTTTAATTAAATCTGAATCTATAATCAGTGCCTGATTGAGAAAGTGCAAGCTTGTTACTCAATCAGGCATTAGGACGGCCTTTTTTGTAGAATCTGCACACTGATAAGAAACGTAAATTGTGTAATCTAAAGCCTAAAGATTGATGAACGAAGGATTTAATTCAATAAAGCAAACAAAGATCTGTTGATTAATTTATGTCAAATTAAAAGATTTTGAAAAGACAAAATACCGAGGACTCCATGTGACGTTCATGTAGGCTTGTTTATTTTATAACAGTGATGCATGAGGGATGCTGATACGCCTGACATTAAAAGCTAAATCGAAGATGGGCTATAATGAAGCACGGACTGGGGCAAGCTGACCCAGACAAGAGGAGGTGGAGGAAGTGGATGAACCCAAAGTAATTTCATTACAACTCTGGTAAATGACTCATCATAAAAGTGGTCACCATGTGCTGCAAGCAGTTAATTCGACTTCCATCCTTTATTGTGTTCCTCAATTACGTCCTCCTCTGCTCTTTCTCTCTCTCTGAAACCGTTACCTATTCAAAGCTTTCAAAACTCTTACAGTGATTAAACAAACATTGTTGATGGGAGTGGCGTTCCGTGGCTTTTCCATCTGGGCTTTCAGCGCTATACATCTGGCATCAAGCTGACCTCCAATAACTTTACATTTGAACTGCAGCTACGGTCTGTCGTCAGACTACATAACCAGCACATATTCAAAGGTACAGTAACATGTATCTGAAGGAATTAAAGTGTTAAAGGTCTCAGAATGATAAAATGCTGCCTCACAAATAGATATCCCTTATCTGACTTAACTTTCGTTACTAAATAATTAATTTGCAAAAACTGCCACATTTGCAGAACTTCTTGCTTTTGAATATCGTCGCCTCCACAACGCAGTTATAATTTTGAGAGGTGGATGTGAACAGAACCGGGAGAGAAACATTTTGTCAAGATAAGGTCTTCTTTGATTTCTTTCAGTAGCTCTTCTATAAGTATTGATGACATCATCTATTGAAAGAAATTTCTGTTGAAAAGGATGTTTTTATTTTTTTATATATTAGACCCTCTGAATTGACCATAAAATTACAAAACATCATAAGATGTTTTTAAACAGTAAGAAATATAACTGACTTATAAATAATTTCATGATGAAATTTTGCCTTTCATGAAAAACAGTCAACCTTTGGGTAAAGGGCGGTTTTCCAATTTCACTGGCCGATTTTTTGGGGTTGTATCAAGTTACATAATTCCGTTCAGTAAGTCCTCCCATGCCAAAAAATCCTACTTATGAAATAGGACTTTATCAATAGCCATGGCTCATGCCTCCTCATCAGTGGCCCCTTCGCCCTATGGTTCCCCCCCAAGGCTCTATCCTCGGCCCCTTACTCTTCAATATATAAGATAAATAGCGACTCAAAGTGTGCTCAACCAAGCAGTTAAACTGGACACTAAACGGCTAACCAAAACATCTCCAACTGTAGACTCCGATGTGTTCAAGTTTATTGTTGACTGCAGACAAAAAAAAAAAACTTGATCCCAAGCCTCAACTAACTTTAACCTTGCAGGGCTCCTCGCTTTATGCTGATCATCAGTCTTTGTTTTGCTCAAACTTTGCATTAATTTACCCCAATTTTACTGACACATGTAGAAAATTAGGCCGACGCTGTTGATCCTCCTACAACAGTCTGTAGTGACTCCAGCAGCAGCCTTGATTGACTAACTGGCTGTCTTAGCAGTCACCTTGTCACACATTGACTGCTTCTGTCCTTGCTACAAACTTATCTGGTCTTTCGACTGTTGGGGTCATCCAAGCAGGGGTTTTGTCAGACCGACATCAGCCGACGCTCAACGTGGAGCCACCCAACTGGAGTGTGTTCAAAATACTCCTGGTCAACAATTCTCCTGGGCTCGGTGAGAGGAGGGCAGTGAACGAGGGTTTTTCTCTCCCCATTGAAGATATGCTCACTCTTTAACTTCACAGAAGCGATAAGCAAAAACATGATTGTTGAAACGAAAAAAGGAAAAACATGTTTATCTGAAATTCACACAGGATTATATGATAACAACATTACATAATATCTTAGTAATGACACGAAGGCAAGCC
This sequence comes from Lophius americanus, assembly GCA_037951165.1. Taxonomy (NCBI): domain Eukaryota; kingdom Metazoa; phylum Chordata; class Actinopteri; order Lophiiformes; family Lophiidae; genus Lophius; species Lophius americanus. Next base: position 17,055,961 of record JBBDHG010000009.1, on the reverse strand, counting down.
AACTTTATTTGTATAGCACATTTCAGCAACAGGACAAGTCAAAGTGCTTTCCACAAACAATCAAAAACATTAAGACGTAGTTAAAACAGTTATGAAAACAAGCTTAAAGAAAATTAAAGCTAGAGTAGAAGGAAATCGACTGTCTACGCCCTTTTGACCTCAGACAGTATTCAGTGTTTTCTTAAACAGTCTTCTATATTGGAGACAGAAATGAGAATCATTTCAAAACTTAACGATCTAATAAAAGGCGGCAACAAATAAGAAAGTTTTAAGCATTAAATTAAAAGAACAGAGAGTTAGAGCAGTGAGCAGATCTGATCCAGATGACCTAAGAGGTCTGGATGGTTCACAACATAGCAGAAGATCAGAGATGTATTTCGGTCATAAACCCTTTGTTGCTTTGTAAACCAGCAGGAGGATTTTGAATTCAATTCTCTGAGGGGCAGGATGCCAATGTAGAGACCTCAGAACTGGACTGATATGATCCACTTTCCTGGTCTTAGTGAGGACTCTTTCTTAGGAAGACCAGTAAAGACGTTGTCACAGTAGTCAAAATATATGCATGAATTTGTTTTTACAAATCCTACTGGGTCATCAGTTATGCTATAGAGTTATGTAGATGTGTGTGTCCTCCTCCTCATCACAGATAAACTCACATTCACACCTACCAGCAGTCACCAGTTCACCTGCAGTATGTTGCATGTTTTAGGGTATTTTTTGGGGGTTTTGAATTCAGACACAAGTCTTGATATGAGCCGACAGCGGTAGCCACTACACCACCACTTTGTTGTCCTTTTCCTAGGACACACCTACGTTCACTTATACTCAGCAAATCTATGGAACAAGCAAAAAATCACTCACACACTCACACACTCACATCTACTCATACTATAGAGTCACCAATCACAAAGATTGAACCCACATAGATAGGGGAGAGAGAACCCAGGCTGGAATCGGAACCTGATTCTTGCTGTGGGTCAACGGTGCTGGCAGCTACAACACGACCGCACTACTACGCTCTCTTAGCTAAATCTACACTGATTTCCTCAGATGTGGACAACATTTCACAAATTTGCCCTTTTATACTAAAATAGCCTGAGAGAAAATACTGAAAATATTATTTTTTTATGTATTATAATTATTTGGCTGAAGGCTGGCCATATAAAAAATGATACTGTAGATAAAATTCCACCTTTTAAAACCACTGCACATTAAAACCATGAAATGAATCTGGATGATTTCATAATCACATAAATTCTGTTCACTACTTTGTGATTATGAAGAAAATCCACCGGCAAATAGGAGGCTGCTGTGAGGCCGTGATATTTGAGTCAGGATGACAGAATGACAGGTCTCCTTGCCTTGACCTGCGGTTAGAAAAAAGATTGAGACATGGTGGTTTTAAATTTGCTGTGGCAATTTAACACACCTCTTTTTATCAACTGAAACTGAAAAAACGGAGACACGGACTAGAAAAATATATTTACACCTCCTTTTTTTTCATTAGCAAAAACAACTGAAGCTGTGATTTCCAATGTTTTAATATCCTGCTTGATATGCATACGCGCTAATTCAGAATGCGTACATATAATGTCTCAGTATTCGTCCTCGTTGTGTTGTCAAAGCTCAGCCCGTGCTCTCTGCCTCTTCATCTCTAAACTGCTTCCACCTTCCACCGCCACTTGCACACAGTTATAAGGGAAGCATTCTGCAAGGACGGAGCTTTCATTCATGTCCATGTGATTTCCAAGGAGCGACAGATGATGTCATCTTCGCTGTCACTCATGACTGTGTCTGTCAGCCTCGTGTCCTCGCAGCCACATCAGGTGATTTTAAACACCCGTGCCTCATTTTCCCAGTAGATGGATTGTTCAACTGGACTCTGGGTATTAAAATAAAGAGGAAGCCTATATCAAGGGTGCATTATGGGTCCATTTCTTTGTTCCTTATTTAATGAAACACCAATATTTATACCATAACTACACCTACACTGTGATCTCTGACAGCGAGGGTATTTCCCTGATAAGCCCTCCAATAGAATGAAGAAAATGAGGACATAAATCTTAGATAGATTTCCTTGTGTCAATTAATATGAGTATATCCCCCGTAGCCACGAAAAGTCTGGGGTACATTGGAATCATCATCGCGTCCACCTCAGATCCTTCGTGCTTGCACCGTTACTCAAAAACTCATGGAACTCATTCATGGAACAGAACTGGAATGATTTTGGGAAAGGTTGGTATGAGTCCAACACCAGGGCAGATTTATCTCCAGATGTTTTCAGGCCATAATTTCTCAATCTTTCATCTGATTCGGTCCAAATTTGCTGCATATGGATTGACTGAAGAAGATATGTATTGTGTTAAACTTTTTTTTATAATAGTTCATGTTTTACTCAGTAGGGGGAGCCTTCTTTTTTGGACATAATTTCCTAATATTGGTCCGATTTAGTCTAAATTTAGTGAACATGAATTGTTTCGAGGAGATTTATCTTTTGGGTCCAAATAGTTTCGTATTTTAGTAAATCACAGTAATCAATTCATCGTTGCGATATTTCACAGTAAAAAGTTTTGTAATGTAGTAAATCCCAGTGATAATGAACTAACATTTAATATCACATTAAATACTTTCATACTGTAGTGAATTACAGTAATAAAGGTTACAACTGTTTAATACATTCACAGTAAAACATTTTTTAATGTCGTAAATCACAATAATGAATTCATAACCATGTAATATCAGAGTTAATATGTTTGTACTATGGTTAGTAACAGTAATAATTCACAACCATTCATATCAAAGTAAATAGATTTGTACCATAATCATTTCTGTGACCTATTTTACAGGGATTTTACAATTCACAGTCCCCACAAAGAATTTGTTGTGCAATCATCCATGAGTTAAGATTGACCGGAGGGTTCATGAACAGACACTTAAGGAGCTGTTCAAGGCTACTTCATATTCTCGCTGACATGGAGGCGTTGCATCGGCAGCTTTAACGTGGCACAAAAATCAATCCCCAAAGCGCTCATAACCTCTGCAGGAACCTTTCCCTGTTACACACCTGGGCCCTTTTCACACAAAGACCATGCAAAAGCATAACAGCAAGATCCTTCTCAATGTGACGTTTTCGCTTTTTGAATGTCAACACTTAGCAAGAAAAAATGTTAAAATTTATAACCAAGAGGTCATTGGGTTTCCAAGAAATCCGTTTAAAGGCCCAATCAGAATCAAAATGATCTGTATAAACACCTCTTCAGTCTGAACACAAACACTCAAATAATTCATATGTCTTCAGTTGCAGAGGGGACATGTAACACTATTCACAAACGTATGAAAAGAAAGACTGTACTGCATAAATAATGGTATGGACTATTTTCCTGGCTGCGTTATTTCTGCCCACTGTCAAGATTTGTTTAAAAGCAAGATGTTTTTTTCCGAGCAGAACTGGATCCCAAAAGAAAGTTTGTTTTTAATTCAGTGTTTCAAAGAATTGGTGCCGGAAGACACAATGAACTTAACAAATGCGTTCTAGAAAGAATTGAACAATGCCACAATAGATGGAAGTTTTGAATAATTATACACATCACATCACAAACTAGATCCCTCAGCAACTAGATGGTGATGTGTGACACCAATGACTTTCTGTATGATCCGGTATCAAGTTCATTACAGTCTAGTGTCTTGAAGTGTTCAGAAAACATAAAAAAAGTAGGCTATTCTTAATTATGGACCAGTAGTAGAAAGTGGGTTTTCAACCTTCACCTCCGGTGCTATACTTCCACAACTAAGCTGCCCACAAATAACTTTGGCGTGACACTTCAGGCGGTTGTCAGACTATGTTACAATCCGATATTCAAAGAGACAGAAACATTTATCCAGTGGAATAAAGAGGTTAAAACGAGGACTTTGTGATCAGAAGTGAGAGCAGGGAGCAGTGGAAGAAAACCTGGAGAGGTGGAGGCATGCACTGATGAAAAAGAGGAATGAAGGTGAGTTGCAGCAAAACAGAATACATGTGTGTGAATGAAGGGGAGGCAGGTGGAACGATGAGGATGATGGAGTAGAGTTGGAGAAGGTGCAGGAGTTTATGTACTTGAGCTCAATTGTTCAGAGCACTGGGGAGTGTTGGAAAAAAGTTGAAGAAGCGAGAGCAAGCATGGTGGAAAGGGTGGAGAAGAGTGTCGGAACTTGTCTCTGAAAGAAGAGTAACAGGAGTGAAGGGAAAGGTTTACCAGATGGTAGTGAGAGTCAGCTCTGCTGGAGGGTTTAGAGACGTTGGCTCTGACGAAAAGTCGGGAGGCAAAGCTGGAGGTGGCAGAGCTGAAGATGTTCACATGTTCTTTGGGAGTGACGAGGATTAACAGGATTAATAGGAGCACATCAGAGGTAAAGCCCAGGTTAGACGTATTGGAGACAAAGTCAGAGAGGCCAGATTGAGATGGTTTGGACACATGAAATGGAGGGATGGTGGTAGTATTGGTAGAAGGATGCTGGAGTTGGACCTAAAAGGAGGTTTATAGATGTGATGAGAGAGGATATGGAGTTGGTTGGTATGACAGAGGAAGATGCAGAGGACCGGGAAAGATGGAAGCATATGATCTGTTCTTTAAAAACATGGTAATGCAACCTTGAGGACTCACTCCCTCAGTAGATATGTAGGCCTCTTTCAAAGCTAATGTCAAGACAACAGTTCATTTTTGGACTATTTGGATTATAGACTAATAATAACAATGATATTGAATATTAAATCCAATTTATTCAATGAGATCCCCTAAAATCCCACAAAAATAAATAAATAAATAAATAAATATATATAAAACAATCTAATTTCAATAATGCAGATAAAAAGTGTTTTAGTTCCAGGGTTTGGGGGGGGGGCCTCACATATTTGGACACTTCCCCTGACTAATCAAGAAGCAGGAAACTATCCTCAGCTTCAACAGTGTATTTGAACCATTTGATGAAGAGTAAAATGCCAGAGGGAAAGCCGTACTGCAGGCTAGTTCGCATTTGTATGATTAATTCAGAAAGAAATCAGGTTCCCAGGCTCTTCAGTTCACCGATCTTAATTAACAGCGCAGAGATAACAAGGAGCGGGTTGCAAATGTGGCCTCAGAGTGAAAACTCAACCACAATATGAATTAGAATAATTCCCTTTTCAAAAAATGACATATGTCAGCTGATTGCCAAGGCACTTCGTTAGTCCTGCCTTACAAATAAAAATGCAGCAGTGGGCCAATAAATTGTCAATTCAACAGACGGATAATGTGCACAGATATTGGATTGCTCACACGTATCAATTTTATTGAGGTTTATTCCAATTTCAACACAAGCACACACATCCTAGGATTCTTGGCCGGCTACATTCTATCAGTCTCACCCTGCCTAATATACCATCTCCAGTTCATATCAATTTATACTTGAACCCTTTTCACACTGATACCTTCAAATTTAGTCTGAATGAGAATGGAGAAAGCTGCTACAAGCCTTTCCAAAGGTTTCAAAAAAAGCACTAGAGAATCTTCTCAGTCTATCAGTCTGTCTAATATCCAATCAATGTGAGCGTTTCATAAAACAATGCATGCCTGCATTTCAATGCTTTGTATTTTACATTCATGTTTGACAAATAGCTACGGCTGAATCTTTTATTCAGCAGCATGGAAATAAACAGATCAGCCAAAACATTGCTACTTCTGTCACGGGTCCTCTTTCTGACAGAAACAGATCTCGGATTCTTGAGGTTTCTCACATCTCTCTCAGTACCAGAAATCACTTCCTCACAATAGTCTTACAGTGGCTCTGCAATGGAATTAGACAACAGGTTCTCCTCTTTCCACTGTTTTGAAAAGTCCTAACCAGCGCCGACCAGGATCACCTAACAAGGCCTACAGTTTTGGAGCTGTTCTGGACCAATGGTCTTGCTCTGGCACTAGTGAAAGTGATTCAAATCCTTAAACTTGTGCATTTTTCCTGTTTCCAACACATCAAAATTGAGTAAAAAGGTTAATTATCTCCGTTATATAATCCCACCCACCCCCCAGTGCCAATGTAATGAGAAAAATAATTATTTTGAATTATACTGTCAAAGTTTATAATGTTATGGCTGATTTATGTAAACTCTAAGGAACTAAAAACATTTCAGCTCAGGTCCATAAAGAGTAAAAATAAGCCTAAGGCGTATGTAAATAATAAACATGTTCATCTATAAAGTTTACCTTTATGCTAAACTAAGCTGATTGCCGTTTAGCTATAGTTTCATATTTTAGTTGCAGATATACAAGCATATATATTACATGATAACTTACTCCTCTTACGACAGTCCAAATTGACTCTTCATAGAAATATTAATGTTGTCAGCAATATGCTCCAAGATAAGTTCCCATATTGATTCAATAATGAACATAAATACTAATACAGTTAACTAGTTTTTCTGAGCTCAGTAATAAGACAAGACAGATTTCTTTGTGTCAATTCATACATTAAGCACAATTGGATTTAGGGTTAGGTAGTAAAATGAAAATTTAAAAAAATCCTTTTTTATTGCTTTTTTTCCACAAAGCAATGCAGCTCTTCCATGCACTAAGGTATATGAGGTCGTAAAATTTGACAATGACAATCTTTTCACACATATCTGGTCCTGCGCTTTATGGTTTGGATTGACAAAAGTCTGAGCACGGCCGCAACATGGACCTTGTGAGATAGAATTTTCATAGTGCTGCCAATTTATGTCATAATCTAGTAACATGCAGCAAACCGGCAGGATGTTAGTGTTTTTTATTGTGAGCATAGAAGCTACAGACCTCCAGGAAAAAGATAAGCAGCTGCACAAAGGTGATTATGAGAGAGATTGTGTCTATGTATGTCATACTTTTCATAATGAAGCCAGCCTGAAGGCCCTCCAGGGATGCTTTTATGACTCACCGGAGGCTTGAGTTGCCAACTTTAGCAATAAAAATCACATCAAACATCACTAAGCACGTGTTATAGTGGATAACTAATTAAGAACGTAAACATATCACACAGAAAACAATGATTGAGGGGCAAGAAATATGCAATGCAAATACCCACCGGTGACATTTGAATCAGAAGAGACAAGTAAATGAAAGAAATAGTTTGTTGCATTAGATGATTATGTGAAAATTAGTCAGAAAGTTATTGGTTCTTTGACCTTTCAGGTCGATTGTGATCAGAGGGCATCAACCCTGAGCAGCAACATCATAAAAAACCCAATCGGAGTCCAGACAGTGGTGGTGGTGGTGGCCAATGACTCTACTGGGACTGATGGGGCTGAAGAAGCTGATGATGGTGGGGAATCTGCGAAGACTGGGTGGTGTTGGTGAGGTAGAGCAGCCATATGCAGCAGCATGAATGATCAAGAGCTCCAGAGAAAATCATTGAAAACTCTTCATTAAGAAAACAGTAGGAAGATGGCAGAACAGCAGCAAAACTGTAATTTCAATTTCAGTTTCAAAGAGCAGATCGAACCAGACAGGATGTCCGACACAGAAACAACATAGCGCATTTGCTGAAATTTCAAAACATATTTGACCGGATGCTTTGAAAAAAAACTTTTAAAAATGTTTTTACATGGTTTTTCTTCGAAAACTCCTTCCTGGGTTCCTATCAAGAGCTTGTGACCATAGATGAGGTTGGAAGCATAGATGGACTGTTAAATTTAGAGCTTTGCCTATATATATATATACTATATACTACTGATTTGGTAGAGAGAGGTATTAGGAGACAGAGCAGACTGAGTTAACTGGTTAGCACGCTTCACCAGACTTCACCTCTGTAACTTAATACCTGAACATATTCGAGAGAGTCCCAACACCTTCTCCTGATATTTGCTTGATGTTTGTTTTAGACTAAAACTGTATCCATATCTTTCAAACTGCAGCTTTATATCAAACCGTAAGTCTACAGTACACAGCACCTTCAACATGCAGCCCATAAAAGCGTGAGTGGTAACTATGCACTGTGACTGCAATGCCAATACACTTCATTAATGAAGAACTGCAGGGATTCTGAACAGCATGCAGCCATTCATACCAATCCACTGCTGAGCCTCGGAGCTCTGGCTCGCATTGATTTGCATTTAATGGCCGAGACCTGACAGCTGCTGTAATAACAATAGGGCTGGGGACTTTTATTGCCTCGTCTTCCCTATGTCTTTTGAAATTACATTTGCTTCCTCTGATGGGTTATTATCGAGTCATTTATTCAAATATTAAAATTAGTCACCAGGTGTGTTTGGTAGCATATTTAATTCCTTGATAGTTTCTACTGCCAGGATTATGGCGCGGCTGAAGGAACATATTACACCGAGAGCGGGATAAAAAAGAAAATCAGCCATGAGTCAGCTTGATTCAATATTCGGTTGTAGAAACAAAGACACTGGTGCAGGTGGCAGACCGGGGCGAATGTTCTGCTATGTAAGAAAACATATGCAAATACAAAAAACAAACAAATTAAGAAAACATCCTCATCAATTTTATAACAGAATATAAGTGCAGGATTAAGAGGCCGCGCTGCAAAACCCTGCAACACAACTCATTAAGAACCTGCTGCAAATACAAATACAACATCTGTGTATAATATCTGTTCTATTCTCCAAACAAAGCATTAGTAAAAGCAAGTCACTTATTGTTGTCCTCCGGAGATAACTGCCATCGTGTTTGTGTTTCTGCATCGCATTTTTCTTAATGTGTCGTGTTGTAATTTTTGCTGCTTGTCGTTCTTAGTGTGTTACATTGTGGCTTTTCGAGTGCTTTTTTCTTAGTGTCTTTTGTTGTGGCTTTTGCAGTTCACTTTTCAAAATGCTGCCCATGCGTTGTCAAATTGATGAAGAAGTTTCCTTAATTTGCATGTGTTTTGTCTATTTGCATGCGTTTTCTGAAGTGGGCAACCGTACTTTGGGTTTAGAGGCCCATAATTATAACTCATCACAATTTCAATAATACATTTTTGTGTATACTGCACTTCACCCAACAGTCAAATGTGAACAACACAATTTATGGTGTTATTCTTGACCTTGGATTGGGAAATTGACATTTGCCTGTAAATAAAATATTAGAGAAATACATTTCTATTGTACCCTTTACTAGTGTAAAGGAAGGGGCAAATCCAATATATCTTTAATGTACTATGAGAGCGAGATCCCAGATCTTTGCCCCCATCACGTTATTAGTTTGTGGGACTTACTATGTGACCTTTAGCCTGATTGCAGCCATGGCTTGGCATCACAAGTGAATCAGTTACACATTCTCTCGGTGTGTGAGAGGGTCAGGACTTCAATCTTTGGCAAAACGTACTAAATCAATCAAACCCATAAGGAAGGAATTGAGAGCCACTACGAGGCAAATAAATAACACACATGTAGTAGACGAATGACGGTAAACAGCCTGACACATGTTCGTGTTGTAGTGGTGGTGTAAAAGATCGTGGAAGATTTTGATTATGGGATTTTGCACGTTTGTGTGACATTTAACCCAAAGACTACTTCTTTTGAATTTAGATTAGAAAAGTTCACAGTGTATTTTGGTTTTGAGAAGGAACACATTGCTGAAATGATTTGTTGATTTTCATCAGTGTGGAGGCAGAGACGACATGTTTTATTCATGCATAAACTGACCTTTTAACTTGAATCACATTAAACAGAACTCCCAGCAACAATTCAAAACCTCAAGTGGATTTGTCTTCCAAGGGTCTGATTCAGCTTCCCTTGGCTTGAGGTAGTAGCTGTTCGCTGCACTTTATAGGACCCGAGGAATTTGACATGTTTTGCAATCAGGAGAGACTGATAATGAAGTAAAATTGATTACAACAGATGATATGTGGTAATTAATCAGTCAGAAAGTCTTTGGCGCTCATACTCTTCGTAGAGAGCGTGATTGAAGTGTATTTGGCCTGAGCAGCAGCAGGTACGACTCCCCCTTGAAGTCTGGATACTGGATGTGGTGACTGATGACTCTGCAGAGAATAAATGATGAAGCTGATGGATCTGTGAGGGCTAAGTTGAGATAACAAACTTGAGGGTGTTCATACCAGCTAGTTGATGCTTATAAAGAACTTATAACCGAGCTTTCAATTTAGCAATGTGGGTCACTATTTGACAATATCAAGATAACAGTGCAGATAAGTGTGCTCACTATGTGGCTGGCATCAGGTCCCTGATACCCTTTGTATCTAATGAGTTATAGCAGCTTATTAATGATTTGTAGAGTGTTTACAACTTAATTAGTAAACTACATACAACCCATTTATAAATCCTTAATACTTATTACTACTTATTGTAAAGTGGTACTGGAAGAGTTCGGCTAGATCAGATCATTTCTGGCAATGCATTATCTGTCCAGACAGCTGTCTAAGTCACATAAATGTCCCCTTACATACATTTATTTATTTAATTTTTTTTTATTTAAACTATATCCACATCCCTTTATCAGATGTAGATACAGTCAATAAATACAAGCACTGTTGATTTCCTCCTGTCTACCTTAATATCATTTTGATGCCAGAGACAAGAGAGAGAGCGAGGAGTGAATGAGACTGCCAGATTTTAAACACTCTGGGGGACTGGCCAGGTGTACCCAAGAGCGATAATGAGCTCCGTTTACCAGGAACCTCCACCTGCAGACCCCCATCGGTCTGGTTTTCCCCAACACCGGAGGGGGAAAAGACCCACAAAGCATTCCCTGATTAAGCATGGGGCCATCACATCCCTCCATAGAAGTTTTCTTTTTTACTTTATTATTTTATTTTATCTTCATCATTCATTCTTAAAAACTGAGATGGTTACTTGTTTCAATCTATTCTATTTTACTGTTTTAAGCTGTGTACAAGAATAACATAATGCTGTCACCCACAATCCTTTTCCCCGCATCATCATGCCCAGCCCTCAGCAACCTGGTACCAGTGTGAGGCGATTTAAGAGGGAAAAGGAGAGACGTGAATGCAGAAAACAGATGACATGCATAGAAGAGATGACTGATGTTAATGATAAGGAACTCGAGACATCCCTTACTGAACCCTCAATGTAATGGATATCAAGCCAGTATGACTGTTACATCAGTGACCATCTTATTAACCTCATGGGCACTGCAGAGAGTTGAGAAAAATCAAAGGGTTGTGGTAAGTGTAGACCACAAAAGACACGACACCAGAACTCACATAGATACCAATATGATTTGATGCCCATAGCAATGATAGATAGGAATTAATCTATCATTAATTGGAAAAGATGCTCACTGGTTCATCAAAAATGTAATCATCACCTGATCATCAGCCCGTAGAACAGCACCCACCTTCATGTGACTAGCATATACCTGCAACGAAAAAAGACGGTCAAATCGTGGTTCTGCTAACTCAGGGGCAATACACAGAAGTGTATTAACCTCTTTGAATGCCTGTTGGCAAACTTGAGACCAAGCAAATGTTGGTTTCCCTAACAGATCAGTTAGAGAAGCAAATCATTCAGAAAAAATTCCTACAAAATGTAGTAACCAGCTAGCCCTGGGAAACACATCAGTTCTTTCTTAGTGGTAGGTGGAGGATACCGTCCAATGCCTTGGATTTTGTGGCCCAACAAAGATATTTGACCATCGCTCTCGCAAACACAGTCTTAGCAAGGTTGACAGTGAGGTGCGCCACAGCGAAGCGGCGGAATAGAGCTCGGATGCGTTCCAAAAGACAACACCATTTATTAAAAAATTTTAACTACGTTGTCTAAATTGACTGTAAATCTCCGCAAATCCCCCAGGATTTTGTTCATAAGTTTCTGGAAGGTTCTCGGGGCGTTAAGCAACCCAATAGATATGAGGTTATAAGGTTACTGACCCTGTGGTGTTACAAAGCAGATATTTCATCAGCCCCCTCAGACAGTGGGACCTGCCAGTACCCTTTCAATCAATTCAATTTTGCTAATCTAGTTAGCATGAACGCATTGGGTTTGGAGACTGCATTCAATTTAATCGGACTCCACCATATTCCAACATGTAGTTAACCGCAACCTCCAAATACTTGCACTTTTCGGGTTTTCCATCGTAAACGCTCTGCATCATGGGCTCTGAATTCTCCACATCTATGGATGTTGGATAGGTTGAGTTTGTATGGGAATGTCCCCAAACAATTCAGAAAAATGTTTAATGAGCCTGCCTGGACGAGTGGCTCAATAACACATGCAGGTTGCACAGCGTGTCTGAGTTTTCTAAACGTCCTTGTAAAAGAGCATCAACACAAAGCATTCCATCTTAAATTTCTGAAACCACTGAGTGAGGGACAGAAACCGGAGACACCCTCCCCATCTAAAGAGCTAGGCTTGTTTGTGCCTGAGGTTGCACGGCTTCAGCATTTAAGGACGAGACTCACAACAGCAATAGGGTTTTAATAAAATTACATGGCAAAGCTGAGAGATTTTTCTGTGCTCATGAGTAGAAATGACATAATTTGGTTCTGAAACTTTCTTCATAACCTTCTGAGAACCAATGAATTTAGCCTGGAAGGGCAAGCCGACAATTGGCATCAACGCTTAACACCTGGTCTCCTGCACAAATACACATTGCTCAGTACGTCCACCAAACAATTTTTTCATTTCACTAGCAGAAGTTTTTATTTGTTAATCCACCTCCTGCATATAACCTATGCCGAAAAAACCTTTGATGTAATCATTTAGGTTTGTGGGTGGTTCTGCTCCTTTCCACTAATCATACAACAGCGTCAAAGGACCACTCACTCTGTGTCCAAACAGTAAACCAATTAGTGCTGAACCAAGTCCAATCCTGTGTGGCCTCATTAGCTGAAAGCATCATCCATGGCAAACCAACTTCCCAGTCACTCTCCATTTGTGTACAGTAAGCCCTGCAACAGTGACTTCAGGGTCTAGTGGGCCCGCTGCAATGTACCCTAATCTTGCGCCGGGTACGCTGAAGCCCTTTCGTGCTTAACGTGAAGATGTTTCAACACCTGGGAAAAAAATGTGAGGAAAAAAATGGAATCTTGGTCGAACTGGATTATTTTTGGAATCCCCAAAATGTGACTGAACTGGCTAAGAGCACGCACCACAGATTTTGTAGTTACTGCACCGGAAGAGCATCATGGATAAAATAACAATGAGGGCAATCTTTTTCCTCCTTTTCCAAGAAGTATTAGTCTGCCATTCAACAACAGGATGCTCCTGTTAAACTGTGAAGGGTAGGTCAGACAGTGTAAATACCCCCCTGTCTACAGCATCAGGATCTTGTTTTACACAACCAGATGCAGAATTCGCATTTGAACGCATCATTAAGCGTGTGACCGCACATGATGTAAACACCGCGGGAAGATTCATTCATCCTCATCATGCTCTTTTTTAAGCAAAGGCAGCAAGGAAATGACCGGAGGGGGCGGTGGCGACTCATCGGCGCAAAACACGATCAGCTGTAGTTTTAATTTCCTAAAAATAACGTAATGCACTCAATTGGCAGCGCCGGGCGCCAGCCACCTTACCAGTACACAAATCAGAATACCGCATAACATTAATGCCTATTCCCAACACGGTGACTAAGCAACCTTTGTCGCTTTGCTCTGAAAATGGCAATAATGATACCTGAATGAACAAATCCTATAAAGCAGTGTCTCGCAGAGTCTTAACCGGCACCTTCGTCTCACTTCTCACCAGAGAAACAAACCCACCTAACACAAACCGCAGGAAATAATTCAATTAATCAAGTGAAAATCTTTTTTCTCACCACATCACTCTGGGTATTAGAGGATAACTCCGGCACAGACACCGCCAGAAAAGGCTGAGCTGTGTGTTTGTGTGTGTGTGTGTGTAAGTCTGCTTTTCGACTTTCCTCAACGTCCTAAAACGTTGGCCATGGGGTTCAGGGACCAGTTCATACGCTTTTAATACTGCAGACTTAACCAAATAATAATTGTGATAGTCCATGACGGATAACGAAGAATAAGCCTCCTGCGCCTCACTAGTCAGGAGAAAAAAGTATTAGTAAAAAACTGCTCTCGCTCAAATTTTGGCAGCAAGCGTAAATTACCCAAAAAATATCAAATCACTCTCACTCACTCACAACGCCGAAGAAGCGTCAGATATCAATTTACCACTTTTTACTAAATCAAGTTTAAACTGAGACAACTTTGCCTGTTCGGACTAGAGGCGCATTTTTTTGATCGCTAATCTTTTTTCAACATAAGTGGAATGTTTGATTTTATCATTTTCCAAATGTAATAAAAGGAATTCTTTTTGTTGCTGAAATGTTAAGTTACACCAGCGGAGACACCCCAGTAGTGGCTGGATTAAGGGTTCTCTCCTGACTCACGACAAAAATTCCCCTTTTGCCAAAATTGACTTTTAAAATAGCTTTCACACTATCCTTCAACTGTTTTTCAACAATTCCAATATCAAAGTAATCATGCAAAAGAAGTTTTCAGTTCTAATTTAAAAAATTAGCTACATCAGACATAGCAGTCACAATAATTTATAGTTCTCCAATAAAAAAAATATAGAACACAGTTTTCTTAATTAGAATTCAAAACTCACCTGACACTCGCTAATCCGTGCTCTTCATGCAATTCCGATGGCGGGTATTTATTAAAAAAAAAAAAACCCTGACGCGCCCGAAGGAGATATGCCGCCATGCCTCATAGGGGAATATGCATCCATATAAACATTCAAGCTCCACGGACCAACAGTACCGGCACAACAAAGATCACACACGCTAAGCTTTATTTTTACTTTATAAAAACCAACCTTACCATATATCTCACTACACCTGCCCAAACAATTCCATGATTATGGTTCGTCCGCAACAAAGAACAGAGATCCCAATCCATTCGTACATTTCTGGACTTACCCAAACGCGAAAAAACTCAAAGTCATGCGAAAGAGCCCAGTTTTTGTCACGACAAAAGAAGGCGAGACTAGTTTATGATAAATGAAGTGTACATTTTATTAACAGGAAAAGAACCCCAACAAAAGACATGCTGCCCATGGAGTGTGTAAATCAGTGGTATCAGTCTCTGCCATTGGATGAGTGTGAAACGGTGAATGAAGCGTTGTAACGTGTGAAACAAAACGAACATGGCCGGAACCAACCGATCCCAACACGTAGCCCTGTATCGTGGTGCGAGTGTAGTCGTGAGGCATGAGATAGAGTTAGGAGTTAATTACACTGCCAGATTTTAAGCACTTTGGGGGACTGGCCAGGTGCACCCAAGGGCGCTAATGAGCTCCCCCTACCAGGAGCCTGCAGAGGGAAACAAACAAACCGACAGCGGGAAAATCCACACACAGCAGTCCCTGCTTAAGCATGGGGCCGTCACACAGCCTCGAACAACATTTTCTCTGCCGGGGCATAATTCAAAACCACTTTTCCACAAAACTTTTTATAACAACCAAGTACCAAAGTAGGGACTTAGCGGAGATGATTCCATAACATCCCAGACTTTTCTGCGATATAATGACTATGTTCATAACACATTCTCCCCACTTTACTGTTGGTGTGAGGAACTTTTAAATCCGACCTGTCCTGTGGTCTGGTGTCATGGCTCAACTAAAGATATCTTAAAAGTATAACTAGTAAGGCCTTACATAAATGAGGATGCAAGTATGCAGATGGCATCTCGATGTCAGTGATGATCAGCCAACCTTTTCATACAACTCCCACCAGTGAGTGTGATAACTGTCTGCAGTAATAAATCGCAGGGCTCTGTGGTAGATGCCGTCTAGGGATTTAAGAGGGTTGGCAGCGGCGTGAGCATTCAGAATGTCTCCATGATCCAGTTAATGGGATGTACCGGTACCTGTAGACAAAATTTGATTTAAGCGTTTGCACGCTGCACAAACTGTGTGCAGAAACTAAAAATCATGTATGGCATTAAGCAACACTGGGTACAAAAACCTTTCAAAAAGGAGCCGTTCACTGAACACGTTCCTGTTTTGGGTGACATTATGTTCCCTTGCAGAAAGTTCGGACGCTCACTCACTGTTTCACGGCAACTTAGGCATAGGATTTATGGCAGAATGCGGCATGGATTGTTGACGGCCGCACATTTTAACGTTCGACTGACTTTTACGAGCATGTCAATCTAGATCCACATGAAAAGAATATGCATTGTATCTATCGACCAATTTTTTTTTTTGGTCTGTCTGTCTGTCTGTCTGTCTGTCTGTCTGTCTGTCTATGTACCTATCTATCCATCTATCTATCTATTGAAATCAAGTTTGTCTTTTGGTTGGATGATGAACTGCAGTCTTTCACAGAGGACTGAGTGAATGTCATTGTCAGTTTTAATTATAATGTACAAATACAACAACCGGGGTTGAAAGTGCTGAACAGACTTGAAATACAAAGTCAAAAGGCAAAAATGCAACAAATAATATACTATAATATACAATGTACATAAATGAACAATGATAGAACATTAACAAGAAAACCCCAAAACAATAAAGAGTCAAAGTCGCCGGGTTCTTTTCGAAACAGATAGAGTTTGGAAGCAGTGGTGGATCTAGCGGGATGGCATTGGATGGCAGCAACAACCCAAAGAAGAGCCTAACTACCATCCCAGTTTTGGATCATCTCCCACAAATTTACAAGAGTATCCATATAATCATATATGTGAATATATGATATACAAAGCCAACCCTCAAAGCTTCCATAACAATATGTTGCTACCCCATTAAAATGTGTTATAATCCTCCCTTTACCTGGGGGCAGCCACTGCAACGACCAGGATGCTTCTATTTATGAACCTGGATCTGTCAACGTCCAGCAGGCACTGATTGGCCGACCTCAATGCCTTAACTGGGTATCTGAAATGGAATGGCATGACTGAATTAGCTGAAGAGATGACTGATCTACACCCACCTACTTAGAGTTACTGTCCAGCAGAGATGTGATAAAGCCGTTTTCCACATGCTAGGGTTACAGTTTGTTTTTAAAAGAGTTTCTTCCTCCATATTCACCATCCTCCAACAGCGCCAAATCAGTTACTGTGCGTAATTTTAAACCCACTTATAATATTAACATTAATAATATTAAGCGCATTATGAAACACAATATTATGCTGTATGATGAAAAACTGACTCAAATCTACCCGACAGAGGCTTCAGAATCAGCACCAGTGTTTTGGCCAAGGGTTTACTTTTTTTATTCATGAGAATGAATTTCATTAGTACCAGAATTGGTGCATATAAACCAACTTGAGGAGATCTATCATGTTTTTATCAATATTACCCATATTCTAAACTAAAAATTCACATTTACTCACTTCAGGAAGCTTCTTTCTTTCTTTTTTTTTTACTAAACCTACTGTAGAAATAACTTGGTTGCTTGATTGGGGACTTTTCGGGATATACCGTTGCTGTCAGGGACAATAGGTCTAGTTTCTATTACAATCTCCCCTGTCCTATTTCTCCATCACATGGTATTTTATATTTAAAAAGTTGTGAACTAGAAGAAGACTGTTAGTTGTTATGTTCTAGGTCAGTAATCTATCCTGTGTTTCAGTCGGGGCGCACTTTTAGTCAATTTGTAAAACCTCACCCTGGAGCACAGATAACAACTACCAAATTCCACCTAGAGTTACATTTCATGCTCATGAATTAATGTTCCCGTTCCCATTTTGAGCCTGAAAAACATGCTCCTCCACCGTACCAAAATGAAAAGTCAAATCAGTCTTGTCATTTGCAGCTGATTTCCTGAGGTCCCAGCTCGCTTTCCCTCTTTTCCCTCGACACAGTTAATGAAACAGCTCAGCTGTCCTTTTACAGAGATTCTGTTGGAACCAAATTAAACGAGAGAGTTGGGCCATTAATATGGAATCAAAAAACATCAAGCTGACTCAGATCAATAAATTAAACAGTGTATAAATTTACCATCTACCTCCATCTCGCTGCCTGAGATGAAATTGGGAGCCCTGACTGCCTTCAATAATGAGTCTGGAAATAAGGGATGTTCTGACAAACATCACTGCTGGGGTCATGTAAGAACTCGGAAATTGGACTTTGCTGTTCGGGTATCTGCATCATGAATACGGCAAAAATACAGCATGCTGTGAAACTGACAAGTGACAGTAGATGAGTGACAATGGCCTTTAGACAGGTCACAAGGGATGGTTATCATTTTTATCACATCCCTGAAATGTCAGGGATATTGTAAAATTATCATTGCGTCAGGTCATTGGTGTTAATGTGATAACTCAAAAACAATTTCATAGATCATTTTCAAATTGTACAATTTAACAAGCTTTAGTGAGAGGAATAACTTGATTTATTTTGGGAAAGTACAGTTGTACATTTTTCAAACTGGGACGAACTTCATCTCCAAAATTACAGTTTTTGGGGCATCATTTCTCAATCGATTGTCCGATTTAGTCCAAATTTGGTGACCATGAACCAACTCAAGGAGATCAATCTTACTGAATTCATATTTTACTTTAAAAGCTCATATATTTCTCACTACAGGGAGGTATTTTTATTAAAAACACTGTTTTTGGGCCATAACTCCTTAACCTTTGGTCCATTTGTCATACTTTAATCACATAGTTTTTTGAATGCTACTTCCCAACCACAAGTTCAATTGTGTCTACATATAGCCAAATATAAATAAAAGAAAAAAAGAAAAAAATCGGATCGGACTTTAACGAAGTTAAACACTATTAATCGTCATGATTTAGTCACCATGGGATCGTATCTTAAAAAAGATTGCTGACTTCATGGAAATTGTTAGGTTGGGTCATTATGGACTGTTCGAGATTATTAATAATGAGTCACAGTTAATTTAAGGAGTTCAAACAGGAGGATTGCTCGTACAAGAAAGGGGATTGGGTACATTTCGGAAATATATCCTTACCGTCAGGGACAACAGCATGTAGACTCTTTACTAACATGGGATTTTTCCGTAGACTAAATACAGTACAAAATTGTTAAATAAGACCTCTACATTTCAGCCGTCCACAGGGATGAGTCAAAGTTTTCACCTGGTGTGTAGATTGTGGTACAGCGTCTCGCTCAAGGACCCTACAATATCTTCACTGCAAGTGCTGTGGGATGGAACTGCTGACTCTCGGGTTGCGGAAGACCACCTTACCTACTCAGCTACAAGCGCCCCCCAAGTTTAGTCCGCCCTACGCTCAAACCCACTACTCTGACATTAAGAGTCTCATGCTTTACAACCGTGCTAGCTGGGCAACAACATTACTCAAGAAGCTGCTCATCAACACTCAAACTTAACGAAACTGCTTCCCATTATCTGGTCCAGTTAAAAAGACAAGACTTGAAACAAGGTGGCCCATAGTCACGAATGAAATTGAACTCGGCCAACGTGGCAAGATTTGATTTTGGACACGGAACGTACCATTATATCGATGTCTCCCGACACCTGTTGATGGGACGCGGTGAGTTTCAATTTTTATTAAAAGTAATAATATTTTATTTATTCAACATTGTGTCACTGTATTATATTAATGCTGCACAATACTGTTCATCGTCATCATAATCCGTGGAATTCCAACTCTTCCTCGGCTCAGCAGCACCTCTACTTTGTAATTACATTCTAAATATTTGAGCCAGGGCTGATGCTTACATCAATGTCAATAAACTGCTGATCGATAGCGACGACAGAGCTGTGGTCCCTGCCAGAAGAGCACTGCTTAAAAGCAAATCATTCATTAAAATAAAATAAGGTGGTGCAATTTTCTAGGCCATTGTTTTCCTAATTACAGGTTTTAATAGAATATAATGGGAAATCTCTAGCTGTGTGCCCGGCGCTACAATGGAGTAATCCATCCACCCACCAGCTCGTTCACAGCTCTGACAGAATGCAGCGCTCCCCGTCCCACCAGCTTGTGGAGAATCGATTGGCTGCGGCTGAGGAGAAACAAAAAAAAAAAAATCACGCTGCCGGTTGTTCACATCACACAAAATGCACACACAGGAACACACTTGTGTTATTGTGGAATGAATGTACACATAGATGCACTGTGAATAAGATACTCTCAGACGGTCTGTGGCACGTTAAGCACCAAAACATGACCTCTGACCTCAGTAGCTCTGCTTCACACTTCAGTAATTCTAATTTATCTTTAATTTATCTGTCCGTCAGAGGTGCTCCTTTCTAATCCTGTCCATCGTCATCACTAACAAAGAACATCTGAAGATCTCTAACTATGCCACCTCCAGTGCTGCCTTCTGTCTTTTGGTGAGAGCTGCCGTCTCTGAAGCATCCAACAGAGCTGCTCTAGCGGCCGTCTTGTAAGCCTTTCCCTTCACTTTTGCTGCTGCTCTTCTGTTACGGAGAAGTTCTGACACCCTTCTTCACCACCGCCATCCGGCCTGCACTCGCTTCTTCACCTCTCTTCCACAATCCCCGTTGCTCAAGTACTTAAAGTCCTGTAGGTTCTCCACTTCTACTCCTACATCCTCACGTTCCACTTGCCTCCCTTTCATTCACAAACATGTATTCTGTCTTGCTGTGACTGGCCGTCTTGCTGTGACTGGCCGTCACTCCTTTATTCTCCAGCACATACCTCCACCTCTGCAGGGTTTCTTCCAAATGCTCCGGCTGTCCCTACAGAACACAATGTCATACATCAATATCATTGTCCACAGAGACCCCTTACCTGACAACCAGTCTATCCCAAACAAAAGATCAAAAGATGCAAACAAGGAGATCCCAAACAAGAAGAGGCTCAGAGATGATCCTTGGTGCAGTCCCACCTCCACTATGAACCTATCCGTCACATCTAAAGCACACATCATGGCTGTCCAACTGCTCCCATACACATCCTTTACTTAAGATTAAATCCACCTGGCAAGGCTAAAAGCATGCTACTTTAGCTTTGGCTTCCATAACAGCAAATCATACACAGAAAACAATTAAAGTCCCGAATTTAACCTGAAAACAATGTTATTGTTTGGTTGATTTGATTAATTCATGTTCATCAAAGAAAATAGTCAAATTGCTATCTATCCAGACGGCTAGCTTAAGTTCTACAAGTGGTTAGCTAGCATCTCTAGGGCAAAGGGCGCTTGGCCAGCCAACAGCTCGGGGCGGCGAGGGTATTGCAGCTCCTGTCTCACATTTTTATCAGTCAAAGCAAAATGAAATAATACCAAATGTAACTTGTCAAATTTGACATTAGGTGGTTTTGGGCTCCTGCACTCGGCACTTCAGTGAAATTGATTATTCCACCAGTAAATATGATTTGGTAATGTAGTGTTATTTTATACAGAGTAGGTCCAGTGGTTCCACAGTCAGCTCAGCGTAGCTAGTTTTAAATACAGTGAAGGTTTCCTGGAATTTGCACTAAAATGTGATGCTGTGAAAAAGCTTCTTGAATGAATGTACTGTTTTATTTTGAATATTGCAGATGTGATAGAAAATTATTCGTTTGAGAACACTTGGACCGAAGCAGAAAAACAATTACATCGGTGTTAAATGATTTGACTTATGGTTGCCGAAGTAAATAAAGGTATCCGCTTCAGATGCTACATGGAGAGAGAGACTGAAAGCATCGTGTAACTGCATTCATTCATTTCACCTGTTTTTTTCAGGTCATTATCTTTGTTACTGTGACCCGTAACATATATGATGAAAAAAAAAATGTATTATGAATAAAATTTTATAAAGTCAAGCATTTTAAAAATGTTGCGTTCCGATTCTTTTGTCTCGTGTGTGTGGGCTGTTTCAGATATGATTCAAAAATAAAACTCATACGAAGTATTTGGTTTTTTTTATTTTTAAATATTCATCAGAAGCTTAATAAATGACTCAAAATATAACTTTTTTCTGTCAACGTTTTCAAGGTTCAGGCTGCACTTCCTTCATACCAGGTGAACTTCACGAGCTGTGGAAGGAAGGGACGAGGGACAAATACAAGCAACACATTCATTCGTAACTCAGGCAAAACATTTATTCAGAATGACTCACCATAATGTAGCATGCAAGTAAAAAGATATAAAGTGGAAAGAGAAATAAAGTGGAAAGAGAAAATGTGGTTGAATTTCTTTCACAAGTCTTGTCTTTTCTATTTTCGTATTTGTTTTACTGCTTATTTTATCTAGATTCACCAGGGAATCATCTTAATAATAATAATAATAATAATACATTTTATTTATAATGCACTTTACATTTGGATCAAACCCCAAAGTGCTAAAACTCCCCTTAAACTTATCCCCCTTTAACTCTTGTCAAAGTAGTTTGGGAGCAACCTTGATGTCGGAAAAGCAATATTCTACCAAGTATCGAGCCTGTAATGAAAATGTAAGGAGTACAAAAGTTCAGATATGTGTGTTTAAATGTAGAGAGAGAGAAAAAACTCTATATAACTACAGTAACAACGTGTACTTCACTACATCCTAACTCTGCAGTCAGGGGATGCGTGAAGGAAGGAAACACAGCAGGACAGCAAGAAGACATAGTCTCCGAAAATGGACAACAGAGTAAGTTTATGACAAATGATTTCCAAAAAAAGATCTACATTTAATAGTCGTCTACTGATGGGTGGTAGCGGATATGCTGACTCATCACGTAGAAATCCTTTATACCTTATTTGTGATATGATATCACCCTATAATCCATCCAAGTCTGCTTGTGAATGCAGAGTTAGGGTTGTGGATAGCTGCACACACCCCCACAAACACACACACACACACACACACACACACACACACACACACACACACACACACGCACACACACATACAAAAACAGACAGACAAAGCTCCACTTTCACTCATATGAATCTTATTTACACACTCCAGATAGCATCCTCTGAACTGAACCCGCGACCAAAATTGGAAACTTCACTCATGCAAGAAGAAGAAATATCTATTTGAAAACATGAACGTCTCATTCCGATCAGTAATCTGCTGTCTGCGCTTCCTTCCACCGCGTCAGAATCCCCTTCATCTTCCAGTCACTTAGTGCCAGTCCACATCCACCTCTTCACGTCTCCCTGGGTGAATTGTAGGGGGGGGGAAAAAGGAGGTGGAACTCTCACAGCCACCAGCAAGAATGGCTGCCATCAGATAAAACTGCTGGAACTCGACTCGGGCTTTCTGCTGGCGTCAGGGGATTTGATCCGGTGATTGAGAAATAAGCCGCAATTTCATAAAGAATGAAATGTCGATTTGGCTACTTTCATTTGCTGATTCACAGAGTCATAATCTGATAACGACAAGTAGATTTAAGTTCAGAATGTAAGAGTAAAATTAGGCAACGCTGCCTAAAAAAATCACAAAATAACTTCAAAAGTCAGGGAATATTATGGAATCGTCTTCGCCTCGTCTGCCACAGATCCTCCATGTTAAGGTCGTAACTCAAAAACTATCTCAAGAATCTTTTATCAAATTGTATACCGTCACAGACCTTAGTGTGAAGAAAAAGTGGATGAATCTTTTTGAAAGCTCGGTTGTATGTTTCACACTAGGGGAAGCCTATCTCCAAACGTTTTCAGGCCATAACTTCTCAACCGTTGGTCCAATTTAGTCCGAATTTGGTGCACATGAATCAACTAGTGGAAATCTAACATGTCTATCATGTTTTACTCTAATAGTTCATATTTTACTCACTAGGGAAGCTTTTTTTGTAATGTAAAACACTGTTTACTGGACAAAACTGAATGACTATTTCGTGGATCATTTTTTGAACTTTTATACCGTATAGACCTGTTGGTCTGTGGAATATCTCTGATACTAGATGGATCTTTAGCTCCTAAAGTCTACGCACCATAATTTCTCAACCAGTGATCCGATTAAGCCCAAATTTGGTGCACATGAATCGGCTCAAGGAGATCTATCATTTTTAACTTGTTTTACTCTAATAGTTCATATTTTACTCACTAGAGTGAGTTTTAGGGTGATATATATTTGGTGTTGGGGCAGCATTGGTTTAGCTATAGTTTGTACACCAGGAGGAGGGTTTTTTTTTCCCAAATCACTTTTTTTTGCATGACTTTTTTAAACTTTTAGTCTGATTTAGTCTATTTTTACCTCATATAAATCGGGTCAAAGAGACCTGACTTACTCTTGTCATATTATCAATAAATGTTAATATTCCACTCATTATTTTGCAAAAGAAAAACAAATTATTTTATCTTTCTGTCGGATTATGTCCTAATTTACCCAAAATAATGAACACAAGAAGATCTATCTTGTATACACATTTGTGCAATATTTGATTCCGGTTATGACCTCTAGGTCAAGGATTCCAACTATATTTGTCTTTTGTTGTGCTTTTCAGAGAATGCATGACATGAACGTCATTCTACAAGATTGTCAGATTTTTCCGACATGGACAAAAAACATTAAAACATGGCAAACTGTTTGTGAGTGAAATTCATTGTCTTCTGAAACATACTGTTCCATTAACCTCCGGTTGTGGGTTTTTGAACAGTTTCCTTTATTGCACTATAAATATGTTCAGAAAACATTTTCTATTATTGATGTTTAAGTGTTATATTCAGAGATATCTTTCCATGCTTCTGGGGAACGGAACACTTAATTTATTATAGTTACAGTGAAGGTTCTGCCACACAGTGTGAGAAAAGCAAAAAAAAAGAAAAGAAAAGGTGTTTGTTGTTCATTTGACAAACTACCTTATCTTGTCGGAAAAATAGTGTTTACTCAAA
Source organism: Lophius americanus (assembly GCA_037951165.1). NCBI lineage: Eukaryota > Metazoa > Chordata > Actinopteri > Lophiiformes > Lophiidae > Lophius > Lophius americanus. The sequence continues at coordinate 17,031,337 of JBBDHG010000009.1, read as the reverse complement.
AGAAAGAACAACCGGGAAACATGGAGCAAAAGGCTGAAAATGTAACGTGAAAATATAAATGATTTGTTCCCTCCTTATAAAAGAAAATTATTTCTCTCTAGATCCCAGTGTGTGTCTTTGCAAAATGTCAATCTGGCTTTGTTACTTAAGTAGGCCTACGCTGTCAACCCTGACAGCTAGGGTACTTCCTTGAGGCGGTTCGTCTGCGGTAAATTGAGTCCAAAATCAGACCAACAACAGTGTTTCCTAAAGAAGCACGTGAATAAATTATGAACCATTAGAGTAAAATGTGACGTGTACAAAGTAGATCTCCTTGAGTCGATTCATCAAATTGGTGCCAAATTGGACAAGCGGTGGAGAAATACTTTGGAGCTAAAGTGCTCCCTTGTGCCAGAAATATGCAACTGACCTTTACCCAAATCCAGCCAGTCCATCCTCACACTAAGGCCTATAGAGGGGCAACATTTTAAAATGATCCACGAAATAGTTTTTGAGTTATCGCAAAGGATATGAGGCAGTGCTAGCGATGAAAATTCCATAATACCCCCTCCCCCAAGTTATATCTCCGGGATATAACTAGGGGTAAAATGGTGAAGGTGGACCATATCAATATTTCTGTGCTTCTGTCAGTAAGTTGTTGATATTTTACACGAAACCCCAATTTTTTATGGACCCGCCTGTCGAAGCTCTTCCCATGTTCTTGTAAAGTGACTCAGACTTGCAGCTCATGGGTTTTAATGCTGGCCTCACTAATGGAGAGAGTGGCCTTCACACAGCAAAAATCTATAGCTTTAAAAGCTTTAACTCCATTTAAAGAGCTTTTTCAAATATATAAATATATATATGTCAGTGCCAACATATTTTTTCCTACATTTATGATCGTTACATGTTTTGGTTGAGCACAACTTACTTACAATAGCGAAGGACGCGTCCTCTCCCATCACCCATTTCAACTATATTCAGTTGTGTATAAACTGAGAGTTGATTAATGCTCAATTTAAACGCCTAATTATGTCCTCAGTAGTTTTTTGTAAAAACACTCCCACTAGTGAGTGAAATATTTGAACAATTATACAATATATATATATATTATTATATATATATATATATATATATATATATATATATATATATATATATATATATATATATATATATATATATATATATATATATAATCTTTTTTTTTTTTAAGTATTGTTATTATTATTATTAATTAAAGTTGTTTGGGTACTTTATTTATTTATTCATAATATTTACAGACTATTCTAATTTTATAGTGTGTAATGTTTATGTCTAAACCTTAAACAAGGATAAATAATGTCGATGAATGATGAATGAATAATGTCTCACAAATATTTATTTACTCTTTAATTTAAGGTTTTCGAAGGTAAAACCATGAAAAAATACGTTTAAGATAATTGTTGTACTAAGCGGAGTCCAACTTCATATTTTCGGTTGTAAATACTTATATATAACACTATTTAATTGCGTGTTACCTGTTGAAGTCACTTTTTGAGTTCATTAATCTGTTTTTTTGTGTGTGGTTCTGGGTTTGTGACTGAACATCAGCCAAACAACATACCGACCAGATGCAGGATAAAACACGTTTTCCATGTACTCGAACATAAATTTCCCCCTGTCTCTTCATAGCAGCACATTAAAACCTGCCACGGAAGCTCTGGCAATTCAATTCTCCCCCTTTCAGTCGTGAGCAAAACGATTACATGGCCATCGCTGATTTTATAATGACTGCGTTCCCCTCTAGCCAGAAGCTGTTTCTGCTCTCTCTCTCTCTTTGTCCTTCATTCTTCATATCTCCTCCTCTCTCCTCCTGCTCTTTCCCCCCGTCTCCATCTCTCTCTGTAACCTTGTGATTTTGCTTTAATTTCCATGGTGATTGAACCTGAGGTGAATTCAGAACGTCTCTCTAATTTATGTGGGATACGCTACATTCTTCACCCGCTGATTTAATATTCATCCTAACATTGGAGGGTGAACATATAAGAGGCGACATCTGAGAATCCTGTTCTCGGGATCGCTGGGCTGTATGGACTTTACCTTCTGAAGGGCTGACTGATGGCCTTGCCCCCAGGCAGATATCTTCTCCTTCCTCATTCCTGCTCCTCATGCTCAATCTTTCTTTCATATTGTTTTAGCCATCCAAGCAATGTGGCGCTGTGAATAACAACCTCCAGCATCCTGATCCAAATGGACTTTCCTAGATTTTTAACGGATTATGATGAAAATTGATGGTAATAAATGGTATTTAATATTTATGGTTCCGAAAGATTGATGATGATCCACTGAGCTTGGCTTTAGACAATAGGATATGGTTATTTTTGATTGCATGAGTGAACAAAAATATGACCCCCTTGTTAATAATGACCTACTCTCTCCCAAGGCTGAGACTTCATAGTTCATGAAAACAAAGGAATGAAGAAAATATGATTGTTTATTCCATCAGTTGATGTGTAATATTTAGTATGTTAGAATGTCTTTGGTGCTCAGTTTCGTCAAGGAGATTCTGTCCGAAGGGTACCCGACCTGAGCGGCAGCACTTATGTACCCCTCTTGGATTTTGGATACTGGTGGTGGGGTTGATGACTCTACCGAGAATGACGAGCCTCAACTAGAAAGCTGATGGATCCGTGGGAACTAGGAGGAGATGGACCCAGATGTATGGAGATAATCATAGTTAAATGATAGCAGCAAGGCTAAGCATGATGGGTAGAAAGTGTGTCCCGAGTGTGCAAAGAGATAGTCTTCCTGACTGAACATTTTAATTGTAGATTTTCATATCAAAGATAGAACAGAATGTTAGGGCCACATTGAAAAATGTAAGAGTATATGATTTTCTTTGTTTAAAGGTTGGATTTCAGTTAAATCATAGGTTTATTCCAGAAAGTGCTTTTAGTGGATATTGAGTTTGTTAAAGATGAAAAGAGGGAAACAGATTTTTTGCCACCCATCAAGTTCTCAAAGTTCCTTCTCAGATGAAAAATAAAATTTGTTCAGCGAGTTCTATGTCTACCCAGAATAAATGATGTATTTATATTTCGTTTTCAGCTGCTTTTCATGTTAACTAAATGTCATTAAATTAAAAATAAAATTCTGTTCATTATCATACCGCCGCATTTAATTGATTCATATTGTTTGATTTATTTAATCAAACAATGTTTTTAGGAAATGTGATGAACGTAGATCCATTCACTCAGGCAAAGTTTCTCTAGTGGGGCAAATGTTTTACTTCATTTTTTGCTCATGAGCGCATTTGAACTTACTGTTCAAATGTCGTGAAGCATGGCAACATAGCGTTTCACCGGTTGCCATGGAGAACGAGCCTCGTGCTTGAGTTTAACCCGGGAGATGATTGAACCGACTCAGATCAGCTGTTCTGGAACTTTCTCATCTCAGGGTTGATCAACCTTGTTTGTGTTCCCGAAGATTCATTATGTTGAGACCACTACATTTATTTCCACTGATTAACAGAAATGCTGCAGAGAATATTGACAGATAAGTGGTGGGATGGGATCGTAAGTGAGCTTGATTTTTAAAATAAGACTAAAAAAATTGCACAAGAGATTTTAATGTGTCTCTAATGATTGCTGCGTATCAATCCATGAAGTAATATACTTTTTTTTTACGTCTAAGGATCAAAATGTTCCATGTTGCCATGGTAGTGACCAGTCAGATTTCTTCAGTTCAGACTCAGTAAGGCTTCAATCTTAAAACTTCAAGTTTAATTTAGTTTAGTTTTAGTTTAATTATGTATGAGATTTCCATTATTTGTATGTAGTCTCAACGTTTTTACACTTAGATCGTGTTGGTTTAGGTTCACGTTTGAGTTTTCAGGAACTTCATTTTAATTGATTCGGTTTTCTTCACATTGACTCAACATGAATAAATAGATTTGACTCAAGTCGTGTAAAATTACATGGACATTTTATGTCATTAATTCAATATTTTTGGTCAGGGATCTTTTTTTTCTCCATTTATTTAGAACTTGGTATCGGTGTTTCAGTGACGTGGTATTAAGACGCTAGTGGGTATAATATGTATTATTTAAAATTATTTCAGATAAGGGGTGTTGAACAATTTAATACATTTTTGTATTACGTTAACAATAAAATTATTTGTTTAATCATGATTAAACCCTATTTTTTCATAAATTTTTTTTCAGATTATTTTATTTGTTTATTTGACGGGGACAGAACACAGATTCTTCGCTGTGCCAGGGCTAACTATTATTTCTGTTAAACACTACCACTAATAATATTTTTCTGGATGGAGTTATATCAAATACAAGAGTGGTGTTGGAAAGAATAAATGCATGACGTGTTTAGAATGTATCTATGATTAGGCACCAGAGGGTTTTTTTTTCATAACATCTTTGCTTTGGTTTGGTTATTTCTTAATTAGAAGTAGAATGTACTGAGTACAAAGGTGTCAGGGAGTGCTTGGCATTGCACACACAACATCTATAATGAATTGCAGACTTAATTAGCAGACACCCACATAAAGAACAGTTAGAAAGTCATGTCGGCTACAAAGTGAATGCAAACAGCTCGCCTGTAAAGCCTTGAAGCCCCCCTTCCCCCCGTCCTCTACAACGTTAAATTACTACAGTCCTGTCACCTTTTTAAGGCCTGCTAACAAAAGACCACTTATATTCCTGCAGCCTGTATTCCACGGCGACGCGTTTGACGACTGCATTGGTTGGCTTAGTTGTCACTTTTTCACAGATTTGCAGACTGCTGCTGGTGTTTTGTCTCGTCTCAGTAATTGCATCTCTGCTAACATTATTGAGGATTCTTCTGAGGATTGTTGCATACTGGTGGAATGCCGGCTCATCCCTCCAGTATGGTCGTACAACTTTTATTTAATCTAAACATCCATCTGGAATGGATGGACGGATTTGCAATTGTACACAACTGACGATGTCAGTCATTGCGGAATCTGCAATCGCAACAGGCTTCATTATACGCCCCATTGAATATCACTCCCAATAAATACGCCTACGCTGTCGTCCCTGAGTGAAATGGTATATCCCAGAAAAGGCCCCAGTCCCCTGTGTTGTACAAGCATTCCCCCTGATTGATCACTTCAAATTAAATGTGACTAAATAATGACCTTGAGCCGTACAAAGGAGTATTAGAACCAAACATAAGGAAAAAAATATATATCTCATGTATATCAAGTCAAACTATCGAGAATAAAGTGGAACTAAATCATGGGAAGATTTTTATTTCATTTTGCATTTCTGTCCCTCTGTCAGAGGCAGATGCATTAAGTTACGAGTGGACTGACGGATACAGCGTTTGAAACACAAAGATCTATTATTGTAGGTAGATGGACCATAAATGAGGTTCCAGGATGCCTCCTGGAACCTCCTGACTGAGGCTCAGTTCCATCGGTTTGGACGTCATGGTAGCCTGAAAGTGATTTCACGTGTGGTTTTTGCAGCTACGGACATGAATGAATCTCTCTACCTTCACACATTGCACATAATACTGGTTAAAATGTTCCATTTAAAAAAATATCAAACCCAACATCACATTTTAGCACACCCATTCGTCACACCGACGACAATACCCATTTCCTTCGCACACACACCTCGTCTCTGTCAGTCCGTCCAGCCTTGCCTCAAGGTCTACATTCATGCTCGCTCTCCTCGCTGTCACATTTCCTGTGTTATCTTTCCATTTTCACCTTCTTATGCTAAAAAGGCCATTTGTATTCCAGAGTCAGGTTGACGGGGTGTGCTTATCTTTTCAGAAAGCCTTTGAAAAGGGTCTGATTCTTCATGAAAGCAGGATCCCAAAGGCAACCTCTCATGACATGTGAACAGACAGAGTTCAGAGTGAAGGCTAACTGGACTGATATTGGCAGCCAATCCTACATTATTGCAGAGAAAGCCTGTGCCGTAAAGTATGGGGGGGACCATACATCAGAACGCAGGGATGGAAGCCATGATTTCAATTTAGAATAAACGTATATTCTCCTGCTCTGATAATGATGGAAATGTATGAGTTACTTGGTGTTATAGAAGAATGTGAGGGTTTTTTTAAAGGTTATGATGAAAATTTACAGGGAAATGTTGCTTTTTTTATGCCGATTATCTGTTATTACAATGTGCAAAAATAAAACTTTTTATAAATGGGGTCATAAGGGATGGAGGATTGATGGCCAGACAACAGACAGACTGTCAAGTTGGTGAAGTTCGTTTTCAGTTAGAAAAACTGTAAAAACCTCCATTTATACCCAGAAAAATTAGTCATTGCATAGTTTACATGTAAATACTTGAACCTAATATATTTTCTTAAATAATCAGGTTTTTAAAATGTATATATTAAAAGTTCCAAGAATCAGCATCAATGATTCAATCAATCAATCTTTATTTATATAACACCAACTCACCAGAACAGTTGTCTCAAGGTGCTTTCCAGAAATAGCAGGTCTAGACCAAACTCTTTATATAATTATCTTACAGAGAGCCAACAAATTCCTCCGTGAGCAGCACTTGGCGACAGTGGCGAGAAAAGAAACTGCCTTTTAATGGGCAGAAACCTCGAGCAGATCCAAGACTCAGGGTGGAGAGAGAGAGAGACGCAACAATATCAAAGCATGAATCTGTTGATTAAGAAAACCATTAGATTTAATCAGTTAAAGAATATGACCAAGGTTTAAATATATCACACTGTAGAACATGCAGGATTCAGTTGGTTAAAATTTATGAGATTGATTTGAATGTAATTTTCAGGAAATAAAATTGTTTTGAAGCGGACACAAAAACACAAAAAAAACACAAAAGGTTTATTAGAACTGTTACATAAATATAACTTCTACTCGTTTCATTCATGTTTTGATGACAAATATGCATCAGATACCATGGGTGTTCACCAAGGATGGAATCTAGCCCGGGGGCCAATGGCGCAGTCATCAGTTCGAAAAAAATCTGAGTGGTGACATCGCTGATTGGTTTGCTACCACTAATTCTGCATGTCATGTTCATTATAATGTCAACTTGTTGGTCGAAGAAAATGGCCAGAGAGGGCGCCGCTTTAGTTTGTGAAAAGACAAGACCTCTCTGCAGAGACGAATGCAAACGGTCAGAGGCGGGAGATGGAGATGGGGCGATCAGAAGGTGAAAAGACGGATATAACTGGATGGACCTGACGTCCGTTCACGTACTTGCTGCGAGTCTTCGTCTTCATCTGGATGAGTTGAAAGGACGGTTCGTCCAGGGCGCCACACAAGCTAAAACCTCCCCTGCATACAAGCTGACAGTTGAAGGGGGAATTTGAAATAATTTCAAAAGAGTTCAATATATATAAGCAGTCTAATAACTTAAAGAAATCAGCCGAAAAGTCACTGCAGATAACTTAGTAGAGAAAAACAGTAGAACAGGAAGGATAAAGGCTGGAAGATGAGTCTCAGATGAACATCACAAACCGGCAGGGAAGTCAGACACGCAGCATAAGGAACTTTATTCCATTCTAATGCTTTGCTCGGATCAGACTGGATAATGTTGATGATTCACATTCATGATCGCGGTGACCTGTATGTAGCTGTAATTTGAACATATCTGTTCTCAATGTCAAGTGTGCTCTCCAAAACCAACCCCATAAACATATTTGTGACAAATCTGGAGGTTTTCAAACTGAAATGGATGCACAAGTAACAAATTCATGTATGCAGCATGAAGCATGTGTGTATTTCCAAAGTCTCGCATGAATTCTGTTTGGTGATGGCACATGGCCACGAATATCCTGATTTATGTGTCCAATCTCTGACCACATGAAAGTCACTCAGATCTGTTCACACAGCCCTGAAAGAATCCAAGTAACCAAGAAGGGTAATGTCTTTTAGAATAAACATTTTTTTACAACTCCTGCTCTAATATCAATACGATATTGCCATGAAACCATCAAGAAAACACTTTTATTCAAGTTTGATGCCAAATACTACATTTTTAAAAGATTACCTTATCCTAATAACAATCTTCATAAACAGTTGTTTTTTTTATTGAATAGACATTGAATGCATCATGCAATGTATCTCAATGCAATGTGCTGCTACGTTTGCGAGCCCTCCTGCCGATGACAACAGTAAACATTTATTTGTTTTTATTTGATGTTCAAACCATAGCATTATAAGAGTCACTGGTCGCTCTTTAGGGATAAAATGAAAATAAAAGAACCCACTGGGCTACACAATCTCAAAAGGAGGACAAATGAGCGTCCGGCTCAAGGCTCCGCCGGTGGACGGTCACAGTGTTTCAAATCCGGACTGAGTGGCCCAACACCGGACAGATGGCCTCCATAGCCTACGGGTAGTGGGGGGGGGGGATGTACAGGCATCTATACATACAGACACAGCGACAGAGCAGTGGCAGGTAGGAATAAGAAAAAGACGTTACAACGTAAATAAATTGCCTATTCAAAGCCAGCTTTTACCAGCTTTGGCTCTCGGGCAAAATAATGGCCTCTCTCTCCCCTCAGATTCTGGAGAGTCGTTCATGCATTCATTACCTCGCGGCTAGACTGCTATACTCCCTATACATTAGTGTTGAGCAGTCATCCCTCCGCTGTCTGCAGTTTGTCAAGGATGCAGCTGCCCGCCTACTAACAGAAAGGATAGCGCAGCACCAGAATTGGCTTCGCTCCCCTGGCTTCCTGCGCAGTGTTGCATTGATTTTAAGATTCTGCTGCTTGTTTCTAAGGCTTTAAATGGGTTAGTGCTGTCTTTTTTAACCAAGCATTTTGCACCTGCACTCTCCAGTTAGAGCACAGTGGTGACTAAGCCAGATGCTGCTCAGTTCCTCAGTCCAAATTAAGAAACCAGAGGTGACCGGGCTTTTAAGTTGGCAGCCCCTTACCTATGGAACGGTCTACAAATTCACGCCAGAACTGCATAGAACCTTGATGTTTTGAAATCTTTATTAAAAAAAAAATCCACCCTTTTTTCCCCTCACATTCACACGTAGAGACAATTTAGTGGCATTAATTCACTTATACTGCATGTTTTTAGGACTGTGAGGGAATAGTTATAAATATGTGATAGAAAGAAAAAGAAAACACATCAGAAATGTGATGTCTGTCAGCTGATTTCTTGTTTCTATGATGAGTGTCTATATTCATAATACTATTGTGTAGGAGTCGGTGAAATGTGAGTGAGGATGATATCTGGTTGCATCTCTATTTCCTTGCATGTTTGGTTGTGTGTGCTGTGTGTACGTGTCTGCCTGTCTCTCTCCTGACAGCAGTGTTACACGCGGGCAAGCTGCAAGGTCCTGGTAAATCTCCCCTCGCATGCTCTCCTGGATAATGTTTTCTCAGAGATGTGGAAGCTGTCACGCCTTCACTGTATATATCATCTACGAGCAGCCCTCTGTTTCTTCAGCTCGTCTCCATTCTGCCACCGCCGTATCCTTCTTTGACTCTTCTGATCTGCTAACGTGTGCATTTTCCTTTTTCCTGTATATCTTCAACATAATGATCCCTCAAGGGAAATTACCTCAGAAAGAAAGAGAAAGAATATGGTTTCCACAGATACACACATGTTAAACTATTGATTTACAGGCTGTAAATGACGGCCTGATACCGTGTTCTGCTCGTCTTATAATGTCTAAGGCCTTGTTTAAAAAAGAAAAAGTGTACTTGCCACTTTTTAAGCATTAATTGGTATTTCTAAGACAGCCTTAACGAGGATGTTTGCACACATTTAGAAAAACTTTGCTGACGCCGATGAACATAATGGAAACTGAGGAAATCGGCAGCTCAGATGATGAGGAGTTAAATTACAGCCAGATTGTATAAAACAAATTCACACGGCACATTCAAAACCTGGTGCGCTTTCATCTGCTCCTCCTTTCTGTACAAAAAACAATCCTCTGTGTTGTACAAAAAACAATCCTCTGTGTTTTACAAAAAACAATCCTCTGTGTTGTACAAAAAACAATCCTCTGTGTTGTACAAAAAACAATCCTCTGTGTTGTACAAAAAACAATCCTCTGTGTTGTACAAAAAACAATCCTCTGTGTTGTACAAAAAACAATCCTCTGTGTTGTACAAAAAACAATCCTTTGTGTTGTACAAGCAATTGCCCTGATTGAAAATTCTCAAATTAAATGTGAACTTATGTCTGAAACACACTCTGGGTTTTTGCAAAAAAAAAAGGAGAAGTCAGTGAGTAAAATCGGAACTATTAGAGTATAATATTCATTTTTCTCATATTCAAAAGGTTAATTTGTACCAAATTTCGACAAAGTTGGACCAACTGGTCACCAATTTTGGCCGAAAATATTTAGAGATAAAACTCCCCATAATGTTGGAAACATATAACTTACCTTTTACCAAAATCAACTCAGATCTTCCTGACAATAAGGTTTATGTGGGTATCAAACTTGAAAATGATCCATAAAATGTTTTGTGTGTTTTCAGGCTAACAAATAGGATTAGTGGTGGACAGGGAGGAAGCGATGATGTTTCCATAATATCCCAGACTTTTCGTGGATACAACAATATAATCAGGGACATAATCAACAATACTAATACTTGTAATTGGTAGTCAGCTCCGTCTAACCATCACAAGCTCCAACCCTAGAATGCAGAGGAGATGACTGTACTGTAAATTATAAAATAATCATGGTTTGTAGAAATCCCAGAGAACACCAAATGGAAAGTTATTGGAGAACAAAGTGTTATTTTCCGTTCATTCGTCTCCAAGAAGGGTTTTGACGTCGATATACCGATATATTGAAGCTTTATCTGCTCCAGTGAGTACGACTACAAGGTCAGCAGCACAGAGGACGCCGCAGAAGTAACTGCTGTACACTCTGCCTTCTCCGGTCCCCTCTCCTGTCGCATCTTCACCAACGTCAAGGATTCTATCGTGACCTGTAAGGAACTTTGTCCTGACCTTATCTCTGTCATGTCAGTAGTGACGTTAAGGAAGACCCACACATGAGAAAAACCAATATTTACCTAGATGATGATTGATCGGAGGGTAAGGAGCTCCTGGAGAGCTTACTGTCTCTTTAATTGCATTAATTTTTTCCACAGATTTTCCTACGATTTAACTCCTATGATTTATCTGCTAATTGCTGTCATCACACATCCGTCCGGTTCTTATGCCACATAGCGAGGCAAGGTTCAGTTCCAGGCGAGGATGTATTTGGAACAGTTTTGTTTTCTTTTGTGACACATGCTTACACTTTGAAACTACAAAATAATAAAATGATGATGAATGGTGATATAGTGTAACATAAGGAGGACCTAATTGTTCTTTATTCTGCCATTAAAGCAGAAAACTAACAACAAATTGGACAACTCCGCTCTACTCCTTCAAAATAAGAGCTCTTAGCATTAACCGTAAAACTGCTCAGTAACAGGAAATATAAAATCAGACATAGGGGTCATCCAAACGGTGACACTTTGTGGCTTTACAGTAATGTCACACTATTTGCTTTTCTTCAAAGTGGTATGCAAAGTAGTTTGTTGTCAATATAAAGCAGTATTCTACAGTGGCCGACAAGGGAAAAGGCACTGCAACTTCAGAAAAACATTTGAAATAGATGAAGCACAAGCGACTAGAGAAAAAGCTTTGACTATTTGACAATACAGGGGCGTTACAAAAACCAGAACAAATTAAGAAAAACGACCTGCAAAATCCACAGCACAACAGAAATGTTTACGGAGGACGCTTAATAGTGTTGCATTCCCTGACGCGCTTTCCCCTCATTTAGGGAATAAAAGATATACAACACAAACATTACATGATATTTCATCCATCGTGTTAGTTTCGCTTAACTTTTAGTCATGTGACTTAGAATAAAACCTAATCAACATTATGAAAACCCCAAATGAACTCAATAATGACCCTAACATGCACACTACCTCAAGCTGAAGCAAAATATCTTTCGTATTTTGTACGCGTTGCCGTGGCGACAGCTGAAGTGAGTAAACATGATGTTGGTTAAGAGTTTTCTTCAGCAAAAGGAAAAGCACAGCAGTGCAGAGTATACTAGTGTCATTATTAAGTTTTGTTGTTTTTACGATGTTGATTAAAGTTTTATTCTAAGTCACATGACTGCATGACGCTAAGCGAAGCTGGCAAGGCTCATCAAAATGTCATGAAATGTTTGTGTGTTTTATCTGTTTTACGCACTAAAGGAAGCATTAAATAATGTCCTCAGTACACACGCCCGTTGTTTTGTGGTTTTTGCAGATCGTTTTTTTTTAAGTGTTGCGTCAAGGCCTTTGCACCACTCTAGTGTTGCCAAATTGATGAAGATGTTTTCTTTATTTAGTAATGTTTTGTCAAATTACATGGGATTTCTTAAGTTGCAGTGCGTTTGTCCCTGCCCCACCGAATTATTCAGTGTAGGTGAAATGAGAGAGTGGAATAAAACAATATATTCCTGCACAGATGTAAAGTTGTGTGATGTGTTAAAGGAAAGAACAAGCTTTACCTCAGAATCTTCACATAACTAATAAGTACCAAAAGAAAAGCTGCTTATATTCATGTATTCTTACACGGCTTGTTCCAAAAATCCGCACTGCTGGTGTTTTCTTTCTCCAGCAGACCTTGTCAAACAGACAATCCAGAGAGAGTCATGTAGTTAATCAAATTAAATGTGTGAAACTGACACCAGGGAAGTGTTGGAAATGGAAGAGAGATGCCATAAACCTTTCTGCAAACATATTAATCACTGTCAGCATAGTGGGAGTTAGACCATGCACACAGTGCCGAAACAATCTATTGAAACCCTTCATGGTTTAGTCTTTATTTTTGTGCATCTCATACTAATTTTATCAGATCTGCAAACTGAATTTAACATTAATGGAAGGCAAACTGAGTAAATACAAGCCACACGCTCCTTTAACTTCAGAGGGTGGAGATGTAGGCATTACAACATTTTTCACATTGTTAGAAATAAAAAGAGACATCTAAAACGTGCACATCTTGTTTAATCGTTTTTTGTTTTATGCTGAATTTGGTTATTTAATATGAGATTCACACTACCTGGGCACAAAAAGGTCACAATCCAGTGTCCTCCCAGTGCCGGTCCCAAGACCGGATAAATAGGGAGGATTGCATCAGGAATGACATCCGGAGTAAAACCTATGCCATTCAATATGCGGAACATGAAGCTGATTCCTAACAGGATCAGTCGGGCCTCGGGTTAACAAATTCCCTGGTGCTGTTAGCCAGCATGGTACCGGCCAATGAATGGAAAAGATGATCCGCTGTGGCAACTCCAAAAGGGAAAAAATGAAAGACAAAGATTCTTCTTGATGTGATACACACGAAAATTAGGAAATCTGGGACGGGGCCAATATTTTTTAATGGTTCTGCAGAATTATAACAACAACAGAGGCTGAATATATTTAAGAACCAAATAGATGTGCATGTTTTCCTTCAGAAACGAAAGGAAACTCTTCTCGGTGGTGGTTTCGATGGCTCTTTTGCCACTAAAAAAATAGTCGCGTTGGAGAGATAAGTAACAACTCACGCTTGGGACCATGACCACACTTAAACATTGAAAACAAGTTGTGACGAAGAGAAACTGTAAAATAGAATAGAATAGAACATATATACATAAAGGACATCAGTATTTGGATGAAAAGGGCAGTTTGTTTTTTTACTCAGTATATTTTCATATTGGTTGGTTGTAAAATGTTCCCAAAGTACTGGTCAGGCAGCGTTTTTAATTGTTTTATGAATAATTGAAAACGCTTTCCATTGTTCAAAAACAATGGAAAGTGTTTTTCAATTGCTTTCAATTCAAATCGCTCAATTGAAGCACTGGTCCTCCACACTGGTTCCCCCAGGCAGGCCCAGTTGTTAAAGGTTGTTAAAACGACCCTTAAACAAGGTTGTTTTAAATTTACCGAAATTTAAAAATGCAAATGTTTCCTTTTTTAAACAAAACTGTTGTCATGTAATTAGGATCTGAGAGCTCGATGGGGATTTGACAATTTAGCTATATTTAGGATTTAAAAAATACATACACAGGAACCTGCAAATTAATCCAATGAGATCTTCTTCTTTGGGCTGTTCCCTTTAGGGGTTGCCACACTGGATCATTTGTTTCCATCCTGCCCTGTCCTCTGCATCTTCTTGCATCACAACAGCCAATTGCATGTCCTCTCTGACCACATACAGGAACCTACTTTTAGGTCTTTCCCTTTTTCTCCTGCTTGGCAGCTCCATCACCATGGCAATCAAAAAGGGGATCAGAGGCGTTCCCCGATGCAAGCCCACCTCCACTTTGAACCCATCCGTCACTCCTACTGCACCGTTCACAACTGTCGTACCGCTCTCATATATACCCTGTACCACTCAAACATGCTTCTCCGTCACTCCACATTTCCACACTTAACTCTGCAATATCCCCTTTGTGGGACTAATAAAGGATTATCTTATCTTATCTTATCTTCTTCTTCCAATACCACAATACTATTATTAGTATTGTGGTATTGGAAGATTAGTATTATTATTATTATAAAATGGCTTTGGTTTTAGAGCTCTTCAACTGGAGAATGTTGTTTTTCATCCACACCTTTATCTCATCAACAAGCGTGGAGATGTTGACAGGGGATATGATTATGACGGTGAGGATGGAGAGGCTGCGGAGGAGCAGGTGTCAGTTTTTATGTAGATTTGCGTGTCATCAGCGTAGCAATAGAATGAGAGTCCACATCGACTGATGACGGCCACGGGGGAGCCTGTACAGTATGAAGAGAATGAGGCCAAGGACTGATCCCTGGGGGACTCCACAGGTGACGGTGTGTGTCCGAACCTTGAACTTACATGGGAAACGTATTCTGTTCTGTCGGTGAAGTAGGATTGAAACCAGCTTATGGCGGTGGCAGTAAGTCCAATGGTGTGATGTAAGTGATGTAGAAGTATTCCATGGTCAACTGTGTCGAAGGCAGCAGACAAATCAAGGAGAATCAGGAGGGAAGGTGAACCAGCATCTGCTGCCATCCGTAGGTCATTTGTGACTCTAAGCAGAGCTGGAGTGTTTCATTGTCCTGATGATAACCTCAACCTCCTGCTATGAGATTTCTGGGAAACACTTTAGAGGCTCGGAGATCTCAAACTGTGAGTAGCCAGACTGGATAGTGGAAAAGAGCTGCTTAGAATTTCCAGGATTGGTTTTGATAACGTTCGAGTAAAACAGTGACCGTGCCTCTCTAAGGGACTTTGAGTATGCCTCTTGGTATTCCCGAAAGACTAGCTTGTGGACCGTGAGACCTGAAGCCTTGTAACGCCGCTCGACGGCACATCCAGCTGCCTTCTTTTTCCGTAGCTCTCCAGGCTCCAGACTGCACATGGACACTACGTGAGCCTAGTGGACTAAACCTGAGGAGTGGGTTACCCTCTCACCCTTCTCCGTAAAAATACATTTTCAGTGAAGTGATTTTTTGTTTTTTAATAATAAAACCTCATAATGAATTGATGTTAAGCATCATGTTTTGCAGATGTTGGAAAAGAGTCTCATCTGTTAAACGCGAGTTGGTCAGCTAGAACAGCAGCAGAATTTAGAAATGTGGCTTTATTTTTCACCGGCTATCTCACACAATTCATCTCCAGCTGCAGGAGCTGCTTCAAACAGACCCCTTTTAGCCCAGCTTCAAGTACAGGAGCTTCTTCAGCTCCTTTTTTTAAGCACTTAAAGGCAATTGAACATCAAAGAAATACCCAAGTAACATAAGGTCAACTGTTCTGCCCCTTTAGAATTAGATTTAATTCTAAAGGCTAATCTCAAGACATAATTTCTTGAGATTATTAGTGAGATTGCAAGAAATGAAGTCAATTCTTTTGCACTTACACAGTAGAGACCAGAATATCGATACAGTAAATATCAAATTTTAGCACAAACACTGGGGACAAATAATAATAATTTATTATGATAATGTATTTATTTTAACGGTGACCATTGTAAACTTGCTGGGGACTACAGCTGGAAATAAGCCATGGAGGCAAAAGTTGCCCTCTAAAACCTTTATTGTTACAGTCTATTAATGGGAATTGTTCATGTTTCAAATTGGGACAAAATTAAACCAACGGTTGAGAAATTATGGTCTGACAATATGGAGATAAGCTCCCCCTACTATCGGAAATATATAACTGAACTTTCCCGAAAATACTCCAGTTTTTCCTCACACTAAGGTGTTTATGGGTCTAAATTTGAAACGATCCACGATGCAGTTTTTGTTTTTTCGCATTAACACGAAGGACCTGTGGCAGAGAGGGGAGGGATGGCAACGATGGCAACGATTTTTCCATAAAATCCCCAACTTTCACAGACACAGCTAGTATGCACCCGTTGGGATAGTATAGAGATGTCATCACAAAAACCATGACAAATAAGAACAATACCGGTTTGGCCCCTGTGTCAACCTGACTTCAAAAACTGAAGCTCATCCTCTGGGCTTTGCTAACAGCCTCTAAAGAACGTTAAACTTAAACTCTCTACTTTTATATAACAGATGACATTGATATCAGTCTTTTTGTGTCACTTCTGCAAAAATACAACATAAATCATATCTTTTTTGCAAATGTTGAGTTCTTCTTTCAGCATAAATTAATCTGGTCATGAGATCATCATCATGTTTATTTACATACATAAGGTATCAACACTGTTTTTTATCATTTTGTTATATTTGTAACCTAGTCTAAAAAAATGATCATTTATTTAGGTTTTAGACGGTATAGTTCACGACTGCTTCGATTTCGCTTACTGTAATTCCACCTTTAATTGCCTATCCTTGACTCTGTTCTCCATTAAAGCTCAAACGTTGTCTCCTGAATTCTAATGCGTCCCGTTCAGCCAGCTGCTCACTCTTTTTTTTTAAAGCTTTTTTGTCGCGGTCCAAATCAAAGTCTCCTGCATGGATTACATTTTCAAACGCGGTAAAGTGACTGCTGAATTGGCCTCAAGAATGTCTGAAGAGATTCAAAAATCTCATAGTTAGCCTCAGACATCAGTCATCATCGCTCAGCTCCATAGGTCATTATGCCGAATTCGCTCATTTTCGAGCACTGAAGAATAGACTTCAATGCTGGGACTGAATGTCTTTTAGCAACAAGCTAACATCAGCATTTTAAGATTTCAATGGGCAAACATGCAGATGTCTGATTCCATCAATTGATAAAGGAATCAAATACAGAAGTTCCATTAAGACAAGTTTGAGAGAAAGGTGGAGGCTGCAATACAACAACAACAAAAAAAAGGAGCTAAATCGTCACTGCGGGAGAAAAGTTTTTATAAAATCTGGATTTAATCGAGTGGCTGCAAAGAAAGCGGGGAAGGCTGTCATCACTGGGCTGCGTGTGTGATGTCAATCAAACTGCGTACACATCAGCCTGTCACCAACCTTGATTCTTGCTCTTGAGAAAATTGTGAGTTAAAAGTCACAAACTCAGTAGATTTGGTGATATATGAAACTAGAAAAAGAGATGCATGCTCTTTTTTCATTTCAAGGGAAGATGAAAAAACTTGACATTTATTGCTTGAGTACTTAATACTTAGATTACGTGAATAATGCCTTTTACAATTAATGTATTATGGTGTCTGGTGGTGAAAGGCCTGTAATGTTCTCAAATCTGTTGTGAAAGAAAATATAGACGACGTCACCTTAATATAAGTATGAATACCACTGAGTGATTTTCTGTTTAATTTTCTGTTTAATTTACAAAGTATTTATTAATACTTTGGATGAATAGGAGAGTTCCTTGATCTAAGTATACCATTTTCTTTTTATAGATCCTAACCTATGCTATTCTTATTTCATATTCCTTATACTCCTAACAAGTATTCCCCATACCAATCCAGTTCTTCCTCGCACTATCTATTAATGTATAACATTTGAAAATGATCCATAAAATATTTTTTTGAAATATGTCCGGTAAAATATAATACACTAAAGTAAAATACGACATTTACAAGATAGATCTCCTTGAATGTACTTTTTGCTTTTATTTAGTTATGGGTGCTTTTATTGCTGTACTCCTTGGTAGTCTTTGCCCGTATTTTAAAAGGAAAAAAAACGTGTGCAGTCACATATAAACACAGGATTTAATTGTTTGAAAACATCGATTGCTGAACTGACTGCCAATGAAAGTAATTTAAAAAATATGTGTGAATGAGTGTAATTTTCATTAGTGCTGCAACTACTTATTATTTTTCTGATTAAGTGAGCTAGTGATTATTTTTTACATTTACCATTTTTGACGACAAATGTTATTAAACAGTAAAATAGTAAAGTAAAATATCATTCCGAATTACCTGCTGCCAGAGGAAACCAAAATTTCAGGCCGTTTGTTTTATTAAGCCAATTGTGTACAACCTAAAGACTTTGCTTTTACCGTAACAAGACCTTGGAATCAGGGAATGTTTCCTTTGTAGAAGCCGCGCACAGTAGAGAAGAGAAAAGAGGCTTTTTCAAAACTGTCATTTTATAATTTCACTTAACAAAATGTCAGATTTTGCATAAGAACAAGTACTCTTATTCAAAATCCAGATCTGTTTTTGGCGTCTCTCCTGAACATCTTGGCGGGGTTACAAACACACCTGACACATCCCTAATCTAATCAGTCTGCAGTGTAAGAGCCTCGGCTCTTCAACCAGTCCTCGCCAGATTATGCATCAACAAACATGGTTGTTAGATCAGCTATGAGTTTTATTCTGTGCGTTATAAGAACAAGCTTGATACAAATGTGTGCGTGCATGTGGGTGTGTCTAAGTGGGTGGGAACAAGATGGCCATTAGGACCACATGAGGATTGAAACCTCCTCTAGCTTGCTTTGTGTTTAGGGTCCAAAGTTTTAAGCCAATGTATGTAGGAAAATACGCCAGGTTAGGAAAGTAATAGTATGTCACATGAAATGGATACCAGTCCAAGATCTTGGACCCTTCTAACATAAGCTACTTTACGCTGTCCATGAAAGAAAGGTTGGTCTGTTAGCTGTTGATTCCATTGTTTGGGGGTGAGCAAAGCTGGGAAAGATCCCTTTTTGCAGCCTTGAATGGTTTAGTCCTCCCAGCAGACCAGACAGAATTGGTTGCTGGATTCCAGTTCCTTGCACTTACTTGATGCTCTTGTTGCTTGATCATTAGCCAGGCTCCCCTTAGTGCTGCCTAAAAGTTGCTGTCTGTGGTTGTGGAATCAAATACACTAACATGGAGAGCTTACTTTAGCATGCTTCAACTGGAAGAGCGGGGGAATAGCACCAAATGTGCAGCTTCTTTTTTTCCAATTGGAGTGGTGTTCC
This sequence comes from Lophius americanus, assembly GCA_037951165.1. NCBI lineage: Eukaryota > Metazoa > Chordata > Actinopteri > Lophiiformes > Lophiidae > Lophius > Lophius americanus. Next base: position 17,012,047 of record JBBDHG010000009.1, on the reverse strand, counting down.
CTCCTTCCCCTGGAGAAAGGTAGGACAGATGAGGGTTAAACAAAAGTATTGGAGTCCTTGAAATAACCAGACGACCTCATCGGTCAAACATCACAGTGACCAAATGCAGTTGAAAGCTGCTGTTTTCAGGTGTCAGATCAAAAGAGAATTATGGGAAACAGAGTATATTCATGTACATGAGGCCAAACAGACGTATACATTGGCCTTCTGATATGAAATTATGAGGTGCTTATTTATAAAGTACAGTAATTCAAACTAATCTGAAGCCTGTGGTGAAACATGAGGCAATTTAAGACCAATCAAATTTAGGAGACTGCCTGCAGTGGCGCTCCTTTGAGGAATTAATACATTTAATGGCCAATGTCCCTGCTTGCAATTACAATACACAAATCCCCTTCTGCATCCAGATCAGTTGTCGGCGCTGAAGGGTGGCAATGCTTCCGGACAGACAGACAGGCAGGATTATATCACCAGCAGTGCAGGCATTGCCTATTGACCTCAAGTCCAAGTCAACTCTGTCCCTGATCTGGGGCCGAGCCAACCATCTGGAACTCTCACCCCTGCCCGGGAACCCAACCTTTCAATGTCTTCCGTACATACCTCCTCCGCAGTCGGTGCTGAGCCTCACTCTTGCTCTGCACTGTACAACTTTAGAGTTGTAGCTGTTTAATTTCAACTCACACTGTACCAATCAAATGTTTGCGGAAGCCCAGCATTGCTGTACTGACACTGTATGGTCAGATATTCTTACACATGAGTTCTCACAATGTACGAATCATGGGGCTCCTGCACCCGGTTGTCCCTATTGACAATTGTAAATAAAGTTTTTTTTTGAGAGCTCCGAGGCAGAAAGCCTTGAAGCAGAAAGAATGCTGTTTGCTAAAAACATGCTAACAATACAGAAAAAAGCTGTCTTGATTTTTTTTTTTTGCCCTCCTGCGGCATTTTCTAAGAAAAAAAAAAGAAGAGCCGCCGTATCCGGACTCGATGGTGTCTATAACGCCGTGAACATTATCGCATTAGAGGAGATTGCGAGGTAAGAGAGCTACTTTTCACTGTACAAAGTGCCAATTTGTTGGCAAGCACCCTCTCTGACACCTGTGAAACTTTCTTATTCTCCCTTGCTGTTCAGTTGCTACCAGCCACAAACTGGCTTGTACACCTTCCACAGGCGCAGTAAGAAAAGAAAGCGCTGACACCAGCCGATGGAGTCAAGAGCATGCCAAAATTTCTGACACGCCACGAAACTATTCGATCATCCCACGCTTGTTTAAGCGGGTCTTTGGTAATCATTCGGTGTTAGAAGAATCCATGGGATCTGCCTGTTGTCCATGATTTACTGTCATGGTTGCTGAATCATGTTTCAAGAAATCCTTTTTAGCAAACCTTGAATGGTTCTCTCATCCAGAGTTCTTCTCCTCAGTGAGAAGACTCCCAAAATGATTATTCATATGTTTACAGCTGCTCGCTTTGCACACTTTAGTTCTGCTGTTTTGTGTGAGAGCACACAAACTCTCCTCCTAAATGACTGCAGCGCCTCTCCGCTGACATGAGAATTACCCACATGGAACTCCTCCGGCTGGTAATGCAGCAAAAATACAATCAGATGCTTCCAATGAGCAAAAATGAGCATTTGCGCAGGCAAATTACTAATTATGATAAGCCCAGCAAAATTAACCATGAATGATGGGGAGGTACGGATGATGACATTCCGACGGCGATGTAAAGAGCCATTTATAGATCCCTGATGGTAACACTGATGAAGAAAATGATGCTACTATAAATTACTGGATCATTATAATGCAAATAAGATTCTGTATCCGGCATATTTTCTCATCCTTTACTCTGATCAGCATGTATGAGTTCAGTGTTGGGATTATGCAAATGGCAATTGAAGAAGCTAGCGTTTTCCCTGGCAGTCGACTTCAAAGCTTCCAGGACCGGAGATGGAATTAGTGCTCTGCCTAATCCCACTGGAGGACGGCGGGGAGGGGGAGCTACACTTTATAAATGCACCAGCAAGTTTAATCAGAGACAGAGAGGGAGGACAGGAAGAGGAGATGGGTAACAATAAGGTATAGGATGGTGACAAAGGAGAGAAGAGGAGAGATAAAAAGATGAGGATGAGAGAGAGGGTGAAGAGAATCTGAGATCAAGAGTGAAAGGGAGGAAGGGAGAAGAAAGGCAAGACAACTCAAATTAAAAAGCATTTTTATGGTCGAACAGGAAACCCACGATTTCACAAATTTGACCAAAGACAAATGATTTTCCAGCCAAGACATCAGGACGTCAGTAAAAGCTGGCTGGATTTTCGCCCTGACGTTAGGAGGCTCGTCTGCCCAAACACACACCCAGAGCAAAATTGTGCAGGTGCCACACTGAATCTTGCAACATAATTTCTATTATTAACCGAATCATCGGGCGATTATAGTCCAGTGGCAAGACCTTACTGAGATGACTTTGATGAATATGAAATGTCAGTATATAAATAAAAAATAATAGAAAAAAGAGACCATAACATGGTACGGAATGATGCACTGCTACACATAATTGTATTTTTTTAGTTTTACGTTTTCTGCACATTGGTTTGTGCACTACTAGAGATGAGGCATACAGAGGCGGACAAATGTATCTTCCCTTGATTTGGATGCAAACATAGCAGCTGCCATACCATCCATGTAGGTGCAGGTACCAAGGAGAGATGTTGCCTGAAATTAAAAGAAGAAGTCCTTAGTTGATCACATACAGCACAACATTGGGAACTTATTTCTCTGCATTTGACCCATCCCTGAGGGAGTAGCAGTTTGAAATGCTGGGAAGCTAGGGTTTCAGCATCTTGCTAAAGGACCCTACAACATGTAAACCCTATTGGGACTCGAACCATCAACCTTCTGATCTTTCCATTGGGAGATGGCTGCTATACCCACTGTGCTAGAGCCGCATCCTGATGAGAAATGGGAATATTCCAACTTTTTCAGTTTACTGTTGTGGCCTAGTGACCCTATTAGCTACACAAACTAATGCAAATATGTTGTTTTACGCGGTTGAAAGATGGTGGTGTGGGACCCTATGCTTTTAAGAGCTGACCTAGGATATTTCCTGAGGTCAGTTCAAGATGTCTGGTAATCAGAAAAACATCAGAAATCTGTGCAGACAGCTACTGGCCCTCAGATTAACGACTGAGTTACCCATGTTTCAAGAAGCTGCATTTAAAAAGAAAAGAAAAACATATGTTTTGTCAATGTTTTAGAGGCATATGCTGTAGATAATCTGTGCTTAATCAACCAGGACACACACTAGCCAAAGGAAGGATATAACGGAATGCAATCAAAGTTGTGGACTGATTAACAGAGATGAAAAGATGTTTCTATATGTGAAACTTGTCCAATTTCCAAGTCTTGCTCCATTGCATAGTCTATAGGTACCATGACAAACCCATGCACTCAAGCTATCTGGCACACACATAACATAAAAAGGTATGCACCTTTACCCTGGAACCTCAGATTAAGGGTCTGATTATCTACCGAGTGTGCTACCCGACTTCGAATCCGTGTTCAGGGAAAAAAAGAAGTAACTTGTAACATTACAGTTGAAAACTTGTGACTGAGGTTAGTCAACCACGAACTACACTAACCCAAAAGAAACGCAAGATGGATGCACTGTATTTGTTGAATGATCAACAGAAGAGGATAAATTATCCTATATAGGAAACTTGTTTAATTTCTAAGACTTGCTCTGGTTTGCAGTCAATCTACAATAAGAAAATAATGCACTCAAGTCTCCTGACAACCACCTGAGATCAGAACATAGCGTCCCTGAACGGGGACTTGAAATGGACCCTTGGATTTTACGTCTGACGTCTTGGGTTTACCAAAGGAAACATATGAAGGAATTCAGTCTAATTTCTGGACCGATCAACAGAGATGGAAACTCGTTCTTAAATAGGAAACCTATTGAATTTTGAAGCATTGCTCCTAGTTGCAGGCAGTCTATACGGTGCCTTCAGAGATCCATATGCTTAAGTCATATGAATCTCACAATCGGCAACAAACTTTTCACCTGAACAGGGACTTGGACCCTCAGCTTAAACATCTGATGTTCCCATGACTGAGCTACCCTGGCTTCAAGATTCTGCATTGATGGAACAGAAAAAGACACATTTGCTTGCTAATAATGTTTTTGGAGGCTTGTATTGGAAATAAATTGTGCTCGTTAACTATGACCAATCAATGCCTGAAGGAAGGATATGGCGGAATGCAATTCAGTTTGTGGACTGATCAACAGAGGAGTGAAGACTTCTTTATATGTGAAACATTTTCAATATCTAAGGTGTACTCCTGTTCACAGCCATGATACCTGAAGAACTCCTAGCATTCAATTATTTAACACACGGGAAGAAAAACTACAAATCTGAACATGGACTTGAACCCTGGACCCTCAAATTAAAAGTCTAAATCTCTACTGACTGAGATACCCAGGTTTAAAGTTTCTGCATTAATTGATCAGTAAAAGACTTGACAAACAATAGATTGCTACTTATGTTTTGAAGGGTTGTACTGGTACTAAACTGTGCTCAGTCAACCATGACCAAGACGTACTCAAAGGGATGACATGACGGTCATTCTTGCTCACATTCCATTATGTGTTCACCAAAGAAAATATTTGATGGAATTCAATCTAATTTGTGGACTGATCAACAGATTTTCCTAGTCTGATGCTCTACCGACTGAGCTACCCGGGCTTCAAGATTCTGCAATATTGATCAAAAAAAGACTTGAAAAACATTATATTGCTGCTAATTGTTTAGAGGGTTGTACTTGTCCTATAATCTGCAATGTCAATCATGAACATGACATACCCAAAGGAATGACATAAAGGTAATTCTTGGTCACATTCTATCACTTTATTGCCAAAAGAAAAAAATGATATATTTCAATATCAGTTGTGGACTGATCCATGGAGATGAAAACACGTTCAAATATGTGAAACCTGTTGAATTTTTAAGCATTGCTATGATGTACAGTCAGTCTTTAAGGTGCCTTTAGAGATCTCTGACGTCAATTCATCTTTCTCCCACTTGCTGCAATAAACTATTAGCCTGAACAGGGACTTGAACCCTGGACCCTCAGATTAAAAGTCTGATGCTCTACCAACTGAGCTACCCAGGCTTCAAGATTCTTTAATATTGATCAGAAAAAGACTTGAAAGACAAGAGATTGCTGTTAATTATTTCAAGGGTTGAACCTGAACTAAACTCTGCAATGTCAAACATGACCAAGACGTACCAAAAGGAATGACATGAAGGTAATTCGTCCTCACATTCCATCATGTTTTTTTTCAAAGGAAACAAATGATATATTTCAATATCAGTTGTGGACTGTTTCACAGAGATGAAAACACATTCAAATATGTGAAACGTGTTGAATTTTTAAGCGTTGCTACTATGTACAGTCAGTCTATAAGGTGCCTTTAGAGATCCGTGCCGTCAATTTATCTGTCTCCCACATGCTATTATAAACTATTCACCTGGACAGGGACTTGAACCCTGGACCCTCAGATTAAAAGTCTGATGCTCTACCAACTGAGCTACCCAGGCTTCAAAGTTTGTCAATATTGATCAGAAAAAGACTTGAAAAACATGAGATTGCTGCTAATCTTTTCAAGGGTTGAACTTGTCCTTTAATTTGCAATGTCAATCATGAAAAAGACATACCCAAAGGAATGACATAAATGTAATTCTTGGTCACATTCTATCATGTTTTTGCAAAAAGACACAAATGATATATTTCAATCTAAGTTGTGGACTGATCCACAGAAATTGAAACACGTTCCAATATGTGAAACCTGTTGAATTTTTAAGATTTGCTACTATTTGCAGTCAGTCTATAAGGTGCCTTCAGAGATCCTTGCGGTCAATTCATCTGTCTCCAACATGCTGCAATAAACTATTTGCCTGTATATGGACAATGGACCCTCAGACTAAAAGTCTGATGCTCTACCGACTGAGCTACCCAGGCTTCAAGATTCTCAAATATTGATCAGAAAAAGACTTGAAAGACAAGAGATTGCTGCTAATTCTTTCAAGGGTTGAACCTGAACTAAACTCTGCAAAGTCAATCATGACCAAGACGTACCAAAAGGATTGATAGGAAGGTAATTCATCCTCACATTCCATCATGTTTTTTTTCAACGGAAACAAATGATATATTTCAATATCAGTTGTGGACTGTTTCACAGAGATGAAAACACGTTCCAATATGTGAAACCTGTTGAATTTTTAAGCATTGCTCCTATTTGCAGTCAGTCTATAAGGTGCCTTCGGATATCCGTGCGGTCAATTCATCTGTCTCCCACATGCTATCATAAACTATTTAGCAGAACAGGGACTTGAACCGTGGACCCTCAGATTAAAAATCTGATGCTCTACCGACTGAGCTACCCAGGGTTCAAAGTTCTTCAATATTGATCAGAAAAAAACTTGAAAAACATGAGATGCTGCTAATCTTTTCAAGGGTTTTACTTGTCCGATAATTTACAATGTTAAATGTGACCAAGACTTAGCCAAGGGAATAACAGGAAGGTAATTCGTCTTCTGATTCCATCATGTTTTTTCCAAAAGAAACAAATGATATATTTCGATATCAGTTGTGGACTGATCCACAGAAATTGAAACACGTTCCAATAAGCGAGACCTGTTGAATTTTTTAAGAATTTTTACTATTTGCAGTCCATCTATAAGATGCCTTCAGAGACCCGTGGGGTCAATAAATCTGTCTCCCACATACTATCATAAACTACTCGCCTGGACAGGGACTTGAACCCTGGACCCTCAGATTAAAAGTCTGATGCTCTACCGACTGAGCTACCCAGGCTTCAAGATTTCCTAATATTGATCAGAAAAAGACTTGAAAAACAAGAGATTGCTGCCAATTTTTTCAAGGGTTGAACCTGAACTAAACTCTGCAAAGTCAATCATGACCAAGTCGTACCAAAAGGATTGATAGGAAGGTAATTCGTCCTCATATTCCATCATGTTTTCTTTCAATGAACAAATGATATATTTCAATATCAGTTGTGGACTGTTTCACAGAAATGAAAACACGTTCCAATATGTGAAACCTGTTGAATTTTTAAGCGTTGCTACTATGTAGAGTCAGTCTTTAAGGTGCCTTCAGAGATCTGTGAGGTTAATTCATCTTTCTCCCACTTGCTGCGATAAACTATTTGCCTGAACAGGGACTTGAACCCTGGACCCTCAGATTAAAAGTCTGATGCTCTACCGACTGAGCTACCCAGGCTTCAGGATTCTTCCATATTGATCAGAAAAAGACTTGAAAAACATTAGATTGCTGCTAATTGTTTAGAGGGTTGTACTTGTCCTATAATCTGCAATGTCAATCATGAACATGACATACCCAAACGAATGACAGGAAGGTAATTCGTGTTTAAATTATATCATGTTTTTTTTCTCCAAAGGAAACAAATGGTATATTTCCATATTAGTTGTGGACTGATCCAACGAGATGAAAACACGTTCCACTATGTGAAACCTGTTGATTTTTTTAAGAATAGCTACTATTTGCAGTCCATCTATGAGATGCATTCAGAGACCCGTGGGGTCAATAAATCTGTCTCCCACATACTATACTAAACTATTTGCCTGAACAGGGACTTGAACCCTGGACCCTCAGATTAAAAGTCTGATGCTCTACCAACTGAGCTACCCAGGCTTCAGGATTTCATAATATTGATCAGAAAAAGACTTGAAAAACAAGAGATTTCTGCTAATTCTTTCAAAGGTTGAACCTGAACTAAACTCTGCAAAGTCAATCATGACCAAGTCGTACCAAAAGGATTGACAGGAAGGTAATTCGTCCTCACATTCCATCATGTTTTTTTTCAGAGGAAACAAATGATATATTTCAATATCAGTTGTGGACTGATCCACAGAGATGAAAACACGTTCCAATATGTGAAACCTGTTGAATTTTTAAGCATTGCTACTATGTACAGTCAGTCTTTAAGGCGCCTTCAGAGATCCGTACGGTCAATTCGTCTCCCACATGCTGCAATAAACTATTTGCCTGTACATGGACACTGGACCCTCAGATTAAAAGTCTGATGCTCTACCGACTGAGCTACCCAGTCTTCAAGATTCTGAAAAAGGAACTAAAGAAGTAACGAGTAAAATGACAGTGCTGACGGTTTGAAGATATGTGCTGGAACTAAACTGTGCTCAGTCAACCACAACCTACACTTACAGAAAGGAAATATATGCAGGAATGCAATTAAATATGTGGACAAATCAACAGAGGAGTGAAGACTTTTTTATATGTGAAACATGATCAATTTCTACGGTATGCTCCTGTTCTGAGCCAGTATAACTGAAGAACTCCATGCACTAAATTATTTTAACACAAGGGACAAAATGCAGCACACCTGAACAGGGACTTGAACCCTGGACCCTCAGATTAAAAGTCTGATGCTCTACCAACTGAGCTACCCAGGCTTCAGGATTTCATAATATTGATCAGAAAAAGACTTGAAAAACAAGAGATTGCTGCTAATTTTTTCAAGGGTTGAACCTGAACTAAACTCTGCAAAGTCAATCATGACCAAGTCGTACCAAAAGGATTGATAGGAAGGTAATTCGTCCTCACATTCCATCATGTTTTCTTTCAATGAAACAAATGGTATATTTCAATATCAATTGTGGACGGATCCACAGAAATTGAAACACGTTCCAATATGTGAAACCTGTTGAATTTTTAAGCATTGCTCCTATTTGCAGTCAGTCTATAAGGTGCCTTCAGAGATCCGTGCGGTCAATTCATCTATCTCCCACATGCTATAATAAACAACTTGCCTGAACAGGGACTTGAACCCTGGACCCTCAGATTAAAAGTCTGACACTCTACCGACTGAGCTACCCAGGCTTCAAGATTCATCAATATTGATCAGAAAAATACTTGAAAAACATGAATTGCTGCTAATTTTTTCAAGGGTTGAACCTGAACTAAACTCTGCAAAGTCAATCATAACCAAGTCGTACCAAAAGGATTGATAGGAAGGTAATTCGTCCTCATATTCCATCATGTTTTCTTTCAATGAAACAAATGATATATTTCAATATCAGTTGTGGACTGTTTCACAGAGAAGAAAACAGGTTCCAATATGTGAAACCTGTTGAATTTTTAAGCATTGCTACTATGTACAGTCAGTCTTTGAGTTGCCTTCAGAGATCTGTGAGGTTAATTCATCTTTCTCCCACTTGCTGCAATAAACTATTTGCCTGAACAGGGACTTGAACCCTGGACCCTCAGATTAAAAGTCTGATGCTCTACCGACTGAGCTACCCAGGCTTCAGGATTCTTCCATATTGATCAGAAAAAGACTTGAAAAACATTAGATTGCTGCTAATTGTTTACAGGGTTGTACTTGTCCTATAATCTGCAATGTCAATCATGACATGACATACACAAACAAATGACAGGAAGGTAATTCGTGTTTAAATTATATCATGTTTTTTTTTCCAAAGGAAACAAATGGTATATTTCCATATTAGTTGTGGACTGATCCACAGAGATGAAAACACGTTCCAATATGTGAAACCTGTTGGATTTTTTAAGGATAGCTACTATTTGCAGTCCATCTATAAGATGCCTTCAGAGACCCGTGGGGTCAATAAATCTGTCTCCCACATGCTATCATAAACTATTTAGCAGAACAGGGACTTGAACCGTGGACCCTCAGATTAAAAATCTGATGCTCTACCGACTGAGCTACCCAGGCTTCAAGATTCTCCAATATTGATCAGAAAAAGAATTGAAAGACAAGAGATTGCTGCTACTTCTTTCAAGGGTTGAACCTGAACTAAACTCTGCAAAGTCAATCATGACCAAGTCGTACCAAAAGGATTTATAGGAAGGTAATTCATCCTCACATTCCATCATGTTTTTTTTCAAAGGAAACAAATTACATATTTCAATATCAGTTGTGGACTGTTTCACAGAGATGAAAACAAGTTCCAATATGTGAAACCCGTTGAATTTTTAAGCGTTGCTACTATGTAGAGTCAGTCTTTAAGGTGCCTTCAGAGATCTCTGACGTCAATTCATCTTTCTCCCACTTGCTATCATAAACTATTTGCCTGAACAGGGACTTGAACCCTGGACCCTCAGATTAAAAGTCTGATGCTCTACCAACTGAGCTACCCAGGCTTCAGGATTTCATAATATTGATCAGAAAAAGACTTGAAAAACAAGAGATTGCTGCTAATTTTTTCAAGGGTTGAACCTGAACTAAACTCTGCAAAGTCAATCATGACCAAGTCGTACCAAAAGGATTGACAGGAAGGTAATTCGTCCTCACATTCCATCATGTTTTTTTTCAAAGGAAACAAATGATATATTTCAATATCAGTTGTGGACTGATCCACAGAGATGAAAACACGTTCCAATATGTGAAACCTGTTGAATTTTTAAGCATTGCTACTATGTACAGTCAGTCTTTAAGGCGCCTTCAGAGATCCGTACGGTCAATTCGTCTCCCACATGCTGCAATAAACTATTTGCCTGTACATGGACACTGGACCCTCAGATAAAAAGTCTGATGCTCTACCGACTGAGCTACCCAGTCTTCAAGATTCTGAAAAAGGAACTAAAGAAGTAACGAGTAAAATGACAGTGCTGACGGTTTGAAGATATGTGCTGGAACTAAACTGTGCTCAGTCAACCACAACCTACACTTACAGAAAGGAAATATATGCAGGAATGCAATTAAATATGTGGACAAATCAACAGAGGAGTGAAGACTTTTTTATATGTGAAACATGATCAATTTCTACGGTATGCTCCTGTTCTGAGCCAGTATAACTGAAGAACTCCATGCACTAAATTATTTTAACACAAGGGACAAAATGCAGCACACCTGAACAGGGACTTGAACCCTGGACCCTCAGATTAAAAGTCTGATGCTCTACCAACTGAGCTACCCAGGCTTCAGGATTTCATAATATTGATCAGAAAAAGACTTGAAAAACAAGAGATTGCTGCTAATTTTTTCAAGGGTTGAACCTGAACTAAACTCTGCAAAGTCAATCATGACCAAGTCGTACCAAAAGGATTGATAGGAAGGTAATTCGTCCTCACATTCCATCATGTTTTCTTTCAATGAAACAAATGATATATTTCAATATCAGTTGTGGACTGTTTCACAGAAATGAAAACACGTTCCAATATGTGAAACCTGTTGAATTTTTTAAGAATTGCTACTATTTGCAGTCAGTCTATAAGGTGCCCTCAGAGATCCGTGCAGTCAGTTCATCTGTCTCCCACATGCTATCATAAACTATTTGCCTGAACAGGGACTTGAACCCTGGACCCTCAGATTAAAAGTCTGATGCTCTACCGACTGAGCTACCCAGTCTTCAAGATTCTCCAATATTGATCAGAAAAAGACTTGAAAGACAAGAGATTGCTGCTAATTCTTTCAAAGGTTGAACCTGAACTAAACTCTGCAAAGTCAATCATGACCAAGTCGTACCAAAAGGATTGATAGGAAGGTAATTCGTCCTCACATTCCATCATGTTTTCTTTCAATGAAACAAATGATATATTTCAATATCAGTTGTGGACTGTTTCACAGAAATGAAAACACGTTCCAATATGTGAAACCTGTTGAATTTTTTAAGCATTGCTCCTATTTGCAGTCAGTCTATAAGGTGCCTTCGGATATCCGTGCGGTCAATTCATCTGTCTCCCACATGCTATAATAAACTATTTAGCGGAACAGGGACTTGAACCGTGGACCCTCAGGTTAAAAATCTGATGCTCTACCGACTGAGATACCCAGGGTTCAAAGTTCTTCAATATTGATCAGAAAAAGACTTGAAAAACATGAGATGCTGCTAATCTTTTCAAGGGTTTTACTTGTCCGATAATTTGCAATGTTAAATATGACCAAGACTTAGCCAAGGGAATGACAGGAAGGTAATTCGTCTTCACATTCCATCATGTTTTCTTTAAATGAAACAAATGATATATTTCAATATCAGTTGTGGACTGTTTCACAGAGAAGAAAACACGTTCCAATATGTGAAACCTGTTGAATTTTTAAGCATTGCTACTATGTACAGTCAGTCTTTGAGTTGACTTCAGAGATCTGTGAGGTTAATTCATCTTTCTCCCACTTGCTGCAATAAACTATTTGCCTGAACAGGGACTTGAACCCTGGACCCTCAGATTAAAAGTCTGATGCTCTACCAACTGAGCTACCCAGGCTTCAAGATTCTTCCATATTGATCAGAAAAAGACTTGAAAAACATTAGATTGCTGCTAATTGTTTAGAGGGTTGTACTTGTCCTATAATCTGCAATGTCAATCATGAACATGACATACCCAAAGGAATAACAGGAAGGTAATTTGTGTTTAAATTATATCATGTTTTTTTTTTCCAAAGGAAACAAATGGTATATTTCCATATTAGTTGTGGACTGATCCACAGAGATGAAAACACGTTCCACTATGTGAAACCTGTTGAATTTTTTAAGAATTGCTAATATTTGCAGTCAGTCTATAAGGTGCCCTCAGAGATCCATGCAGTCAGTTCATCTGTCTCCCACATGCAATCATAAACTATTTGCCTGAACAGGGACTTGAACCCTGGACCCTCAGATTAAAAGTCTGATGCTCTACCGACTGAGCTACCCAGGCTTCAGGATTCTTCCATGTTGATCAGAAAAAGACTTGAAAGACAAGAGATTGCTGCTAATTTTTTCAAGGGTTGAACCTGAACTAAACTCTGCAAAGTCAATCATGACCAAGTCGTACCAAAAGGATTGATAGGAAGGTAATTCATCCTCACATTCCATCATGTTTTCTTTCAATGAAACAAATGATATATTTCAATATCAGTTGTGGACTGTTTCACAGAAATGAAAACACGTTCCAATATGTGAAACCTGTTGAATTTTTAAGCATTGCTACTATGTACAGTCAGTCTTTGAGTTGCCTTCAGAGATCTGTGAGGTTAATTCATCTTTCTCCCACTTGCTGCAATAAACTATTTGCCTGAACAGGGACTTGAACCCTGGACCCTCAGATTAAAAGTCTGATGCTCTACCGACTGAGCTACCCAGGCTTCAAGATTCTGCCATATTGATCAAAAAAAGACTTGAAAAACATTATATTGCTGCTAATTGTTTAGAGGGTTGTACTTGTCCTATTATCTGCACTGTCAATCATGAACATGACATACCCAAACGAATGACAGGAAGGTAATTCGTGTTCACATTCCATCATGTTTTTTTCCAAAAGAAACAAATGATATATTTCAATATCAGTTGTGGACTGATCCACAGAGATGAAAACAAGTTCAAATATGTGAAACCTGTTGAATTTTTTAAGCACTGCTTCTATTTGCAGTCAGTCTATAAGGTGCCTTCAGAGATCTGTGCGGCCAATTCATCTGTCTCCCACATGCTATCGTAAACTATTTAGCTGAACAGGGACTTGAACCCTGGACCCTCAGATTAAAAGTCTGATGCTCTAACGACTGAGCTACCCAGGCTTCAAGATTCTCCAATATTGATCTGAAAAAGACTTGAAAGACAAGAGATTGCTGCTAATATTTTCCAGGGCTGTACTTGTACTGTACTCTGCAATGTCAAACATGACCAAGACGTACCAAAAGGAATGATAGGAAGGTAATTCGTGCTCACATTACATCATGCTTTTTGCAAAGGAAACAAATGATATATTTCAATATAATTTGTGGACTGATCAACAGAGATAAAATATGTTCCTATGTGTGAAAGCAGTCCAATCGTCAGGCATTGATCCTATTCGCAGTCAGATTATATGGAGCTTTCGGAGATCCATGCGCCCTAGTTATCTGTCTTCCAAATGCAGTAATAAACTATTCGTCTGAACAGGGCCCTATACCCTCGACCCTCAGATTAAAGGTCTGATGCTCTACTGAATGAGCTACCCAGGCTTGAAGGTTCTGCATTGATTGATACGAAAAAGTCTTGACAAACATGAGATTGCTGCTAACGTTTTGGAGACTTGTAATGGAACTAAACTGTGTTCAGTCAAATCTGACCAAGTGTTATCCAAAGGAAGGACATGACGTAATTCAAGTCAACAACTTGAATTTGGTTCCGTCAAGTTGTGGTACAGTATCAGACTTTGTGATTGAGCTACCAAGACTTCAACATTCAGTATTCAAGGAACAAAACATGAAACGAGTTACATTTGAGTGCTTGATGGTTGATTTAGCTTTTGGTGACATGCACTATTGCCCATGATTTCATCTTGCCCGCATGCGACGTGGCACACGCATAATTTTAAAAAATTCTCAATGGTGACATCGCTGATCGTTTTTCTGGGGCTTATGCTGAACCTCATGCTAATTACTGTGTGAACATATGGGTCAATGAAGGTGGTTGGATTGGGCGCCCATTTAGTTTGTAATCAGACAGATTTCTACCTGCAGCGAAGAAATCCATCCTAAGAAATTGGAGGTGGGGATTGGCAGCGTTGAGCGCAGCGGCTAATTGAACGATCAGAATGTGTAAGGACGGATTTACGTCGATTGCCCTGATTTTTGATCATGCTGTGCCGTGCCGCTCCATCTCCTTCTTCATCGGCTCATAATGGTTCATTCCGCCCTGTTAGATCATACCTGCATGACAGGGTGTGTGCTTAGCCAACCAAAGCCCAACTGGTTGTGTCAGAACGCACAGGGATCGGAAAATATTAATAAAATATCTCCGGGGCTCAAACGCGTCAAGGAAATCTGAGTCAGGTTTGGAGCAGAAAAGCTCACGTTCTGTTCATACAATCACAAACTGTCAGTTGGAGTGCTGAAAGTGTCTTGTAGGTTTGTGCTGGAACTAAACTGTGCTCAGTCAACCTTGATCAAAGTACCGAAACGAAAGAGATGATCCATTGTGATTAAACTTTGGACTGATCAACAGAGAAGGAAAGATCTTCCTGTGTGTATATAAGTTTTCTCCTGTTAACTGTCAGTCCACTTCCTGATTACAAATCTCCTTATAATTGTTGATCAGTAGGTGGGATATATTCTGCAGAAATCGAACACTTTTCGTTAAGTAGATTTTTCAAGCGGGAAAAATGCGTGAGCATGAGAAAATTACTGGCTATGACATCGACCAAATTGTCATGGCTGGCTCATAACATCCTCAAAACAGCAGGTTGTTTTGGGGTATTACTCCTTTTCAACCAGATAACTTATGAACATATGTGTGTGTATATATAGGTATTTGCACATGAATACATAAATATGTATAAACCGGTACACATATATAAATAGACATACAATTAAATAAATAGGATATAATTATGCTGAAAAAGTCCATTCTCCAATGACAAATATATACTGTGGAGGAGTTTTGCTGGAAACAAAGCGGTGACAAACATATAGCTAATACTTATGAGAATGTAACTGTTCCATTTATGAATTAATGGCACAGCCCCTGACTCACAGATCAACCCTTTGGACACATCTATAGACAGATAAATCAGCCCAGCATGTCGGTAACTCTGATATGCACACAGTCTGAATCATGAATTTGCTGCTTCACTCTGCTGTATAACATTAGATCTCCTCCAGAGCCCTGTAGTAGTCGGAACGGCTGCTCCTGCCTGTGCTTAAGCAGTAAGACAACGTTGATGAATTTAACATAATTAGACCTGCAAATATCAAATCTGTGGCAGCAATTCCCTGCTTCTTGGTTTGAGGTTAATTGCCTTGGAAAACAAGAAAATCGAATTTCTTGGAGAATAAACTCACTCTATGGAAAGTGACGCACTTTTCTGCATGCCTAAGATGTGCTTGTGCGAAATACAGAAATATTACCATTTGTAGAAATGTGTGCATGTGGCAGGTTAAACCAATGGACAAAATTGTTGTCGATATAAACGGTTGGGGAAATTGCTGGACTGCAATTTCATTTGACACAATGCATTATGGGTTTGTGTTGCAGGTACAGCTGCCTGCTGCAGTCAGCTGAACGTGCAGGAATTAAATTATGTTACACACTGGCACTGTCACATGGACATTTTAGGGTACTGTTAAACTACCTGGGACATTAATTATTGTGATAGGGTGATAGCTCCCTGTGTTCACCTCTGAAACATGCTGTCCACTCACTTTGTTAACGTTTTTTTTTTCCGAAGAATTAACAACTATTGTGGTTGGGGTAAATATTGATCAACACTCCTGATGATACCACTGATGACATCACTCTCTCCAGCATGTCTCTCCCAGAGATATGCATATTTCAAACCTGTATTCATTTGTATTTCTAACATTTTAGGTCATTTCTTTGTCAGCCAACCACCCTGTTTATTGAACATTTATTAAACTTAAGCATTACTCTTATTTATATTTACAAACAGTAGCATTACGATTATTTTTTGGAACATAAAATTATTATTATAAAAATATAGCAATTTAACTAACTCACGCTCCTTTCTACTTTTTTTCTATACATATCAACATCATAGGATGCTCACCTGTTAGACTTAGATTGAAAATCCTTCAAATTTCCCAATATCAATTACACATAAGGAACAATTTGAAATAAAAACTAAAAGTAGCAAAACTTCATTAACTTGTCAAAAGATTGCATAAATACAGAAAGCTCTTGAATTCCTAAAATCAAACATTGCAGTCAAACACAATATCTGCTTGACCATCTTAAATAATGCTAATTGAAATTAAGTTCTACTGGAACTTCAAACTCCAGAAAAGTCAGCAAGCTTTACAGGTATTCCACAAACGAATCATGTAACTTCTTTTTTTTATATATAGCATCACAAGCTCCTTTTCTGGATTTTTTTGGCTCTAAATGTTCCATTATGGACTTCAGAAATACATTTCCCTGACAAAACCTTATCATCTCTTGCTGGGGCATCCTGAAGCAATATCAGGATGGATGAATGATGTACTCCGTCCAACAAGTTCTGGCAAGTTCTGGGTTTACACGAGGGTTTCCTCCCAGATGTAGGTGCCCAGAAAACCTCCAAAGGAAATCCCCTGGAGTTATCCGAAGTTGATGATCCAAATTCTAAACAGGAAATGGATCCTTTTGACATGAAAGAGCAGCTACTCTATTCTGAGCTCCCTACAGATGTCCGAATTCCTCTGATCACCCTACCGATTTCTCTCTGTCACTACCCAAAGCTCATGAATTAAAGCATAAACACACTTGTAAATCGAGATATTTGCCTGTCCACCATAATAGTCTAAAATACCTGCAAAGTATTTAAACTCATTAGATTGAGGAAGCCCCTCCCACCAAGCAGAGACAGCAATTCGCCTATTATCTGGAAGACCCATACTTTGAGGCGCTGACTCATGTCTCATGCAAGCCCCATTCACACTTGGCTGCACAGTGTTCTACTGGATTTTTTAAATGTTGTGTAAACCAGACAAGGAACTAAACGTTCCTAAAAAAGGACTTTTTCAATTGGCCTTCCAAATCTTACAAGAAACTTTCACTTCATTGTTGTGGTTTTCCATAATAATGGAACCTGTTCACCTGCTGGTGATTCCAGTGGAGGATCCTGCAGCTGCTTACCTTCTCTAGACCTGATGGAGAATCCAAGCAAACATATAGTGGATATACTTGTATTCAGACGGAAACAGACATTATTCCAAACCACTCATCTTGCTAGATTAACGATGAATGTTGAGGATTGGACAACTCGTGATAATTTGACAATAATGCTCATGTTTTGTTTGATGTTGCCACCGGGTGGCTACAAAAATCACTTACTGTCGCTTTAACCTTCAAAAGCAGTTTGCATTTGTCCTTTTTCAGCTGCATCAGTTGAGAGCTGCTAGAAGACACCCTCCCCCCTCAAGCCTGGCAAGTGATGGAAGAAAGCCCACACACCTCTCCTTTACCTGTTTTCCCTTTCTTCTACAGAGCTTCCCCAGAATGCATTTCATCTGAGAGATTGCCTCCTCCACGAAAGGTCATAAGAAGCGGGGAAGTGAGCAGGCGCTGCTCTCTGAACTGAAATGTCATGACTTGAATCATTATCTGACATGGGTTTTGAAGGCTCCAACCATGCTGCATCCCCTTTCCCCTGCTCCTTACAAATATGTGCATTATTCTAAGGCTCGTGGTTGTTACTCCATTCGCATGGAGCCTCGGTGGAATTGTTCTTCTCTTGCTTAAAAGTTCTGTGTTCATAAGACGACATTGTGAAAATCTGTCTTACCTTTCAAAATCGTCACTACAGATTTGAGCAACACTGTTGATTGATCTGCAAAGTTTAATTATTATTATTATTATAATTATAATAATAATAATTATTATTATTATTATTATTATTTTGTCTTGCAAGGTATTTCAGGAGTTAGGTTATTTTGTTTCTTGTATGTATGTAGGTATTCAAAAGGTGGCAATAAAGGAAATCGGAATCTGAATAATAGATCTAAGAATAAAACCATTAACTTTAGTGCAAATCAGATAGTCTGCCATTGTTTTTGCCGTTGTTGTGTCCACTCGTGGCCAACGAGCAGAAAACATACGAGCCATGCACGGTTTTCACAGAAATTGTATTTGGCCAGTTGACACGTTGATATCAATAGTGACACAGACAAAACTCTGAGAGACATTTTCAAATGTTTGCCTTCTCAGACCCCAAAATGGTGTTGTTCTGTGAACCAATCTTTTCAAATGGGACTATTTATATCCCTAGGCGTTTGAATATGTGCGTAAGTGTGTGAGATTTTCTTGAATATAATTTTTGAAAATATCAAAAAAGCATATTTCCTATAATAAATAGTAAAGATTAATTAGGCCTTCGCTGTCGTTCCCGATAGTAAGGGTGCATCCCCGAAAAATCCCATATCCCCCACGATGCACAACAAATTCCCTAAAGTTACATCTGAAAAAATGTGTTTTGAAGAAAAAGTTCCCCTTAATGAGTAAAATACGAAGTATAGGAATAAGATATGATATATATTCAAGATTCTGCTCCTCGAGTCACTTATGAGAACCAAATTTGGACTAAATTGGACTAATGCTTAGGAAGTAATGCTTGAAAAAGTGTTTTTATGTTTTTTAAAAGCGCCCCGTTCAGAGCAAAATATGATCTAGTCCAGTAAATTATGATATGTACAAGATAGATCTCCTCGGGTCGATTCATATGCACAACATTTGAACAAATTTGGAACAACGGTTGAGAAATTGAGAAACTTTTGGACACAAAACTCCCCTTAGTGTCAGATATATACAACCGACCTTGTCCAAAATAAATCCAGTTCTTTTTCACAGTAAAGTCTATAGTGTGATCAAATTTGAAAATGATCCCTAAAATGGTTTTCGAGTTATCGCATTAACATGAGGGATCTGTGGCAGCAGTGATTCCATAATATCCAAGACTTTTCGGGTATACAAACAGTTAAGTTGTTCAGTATTACTATTTAACATGTAATCGCTAACCTAGCTACCTTACAGTGCAAACAACACGCGTAATAGATAAAACTGAACAAAAAATGTATCTCACAGCATAAAGAAAGAATAAGGTAGACACAGCCAACAAAATTCCATCAGTAACTTGGTCACAAGAGGAGGAGGGCGGTCTGTAAAGAAAAGACAAGTGAGTCATAAAATGGGAAGAGAAACATGGGGCATGAAGTGACTAAACAAAAACCATGACCTTAAGAAACTTGATGAGCTCTATCGATGTTTTAACACTTCAAATCATGACATTAATAACCTCTACAGCGGTAAAGGGCGTGAGACACATACATATTCATATTTTAGCTGATTAACTTTGATGTATGAAGTGACTAGATTGCACTTTTGTGCATGGGATTATTTCCAGTTGATTGACTCGGCCTGGAGGAATTTGAATCGTGCATT
The DNA here is from genome assembly GCA_037951165.1 of Lophius americanus. NCBI lineage: Eukaryota > Metazoa > Chordata > Actinopteri > Lophiiformes > Lophiidae > Lophius > Lophius americanus. Next base: position 16,992,138 of record JBBDHG010000009.1, on the reverse strand, counting down.
TTACAATTTTTTTTACCCAAAAAACATTTTACATGTTGGTTATCAGAAAATGTTATTGGAAGAATATTAAAGCACTGGAGAGAAGTTCCAACAAAAGAAATATTCAAGCTTCCCTGCTGAACAGGATTGCATTCATGTGTTTTCCCACCAGAAAATCGGACAAATAATCAGAAAAAATGGTTGTTGTGTTAAAGGTCATGGGCTCCCCTGGCTCATTGAATGGAAGATAAGGCTAACAGTGCTGTCCGCTCTCACAGAAGAAATTGCTGGAAAGGTTAATATCACTTGTGGTATAAAAAAGGTGTCAGATACCCTGACGTCCCTTGATTATTAATTTTTTTATCAATTGCACACAAGTTATTATCTTGTGCGCAGAATTTAATTATTTTGTGTGCACAACTTATTACTACAAGATAAATTCAGCATCGCAACGGCGGGCATGAAAATGCCACTAGTGTAGCTGCATGTTGTCTTTCAGTATGCACAGTCAATTATGCCTGCTGATGATGATCCCATATGAATGTTTTTTCAGTTTATGGCATACGCACAAACTTTTGTTTCCGTCTGCTGCTTAGTGAATTTTAAGTGGTCTCATTTGAAGTAATGTTTTTCGGCATTGTGTAAGTGTTCTGACTTGATTGAAACAACCCACTACCTCCTCCGCCCTGTGTGTTTCTTACTCCAATTGTATGGCATTTTGAAAAGAGAAAATAAAACATTGTAAACCCTGGTCAGTCTATTATTTGTTATATGTTGGTTTCGTCCAACAAGACCCGCTTAGGGCACTTATTAGATTATCAAGTTTATTATCTTGTGGGCGCATGAAAAAACAAAGATTCTGGTGGGACATCAGGGGCACCATAGTCACAAAACATAGTGCGAAAAAAAAAATTTGAATTACAATTTTTTCAAGCAAATAGAAAAAAAGTTAAAATACAATCAGCACAAACGTTGCCATGCAGAGCTGTTTCGCTGGTTAAAGGATCGCTTACACACTGTTAGTCAGGTGGTTTTAATATTATGGCTGTAAATAGCCTTGTTTACCTCAAATTGCACGCCATAGTTCTCCATCAACTGATTGCACCTCTGCTCATGTTGATAAGGAATGTCACATTTGAATAATGCAAAGTCATGGATTTTGAATGGACAAGATAAGCAGCTCTTTACGTCTCCATATTCTGGGGGGTACATGAATAAAGTAATTGCTGAATAACTTGTCGAACATTTTCCCCTCCAAACATATTTTTCTTGTCTGAATCAGTAAAATGTAGTTTTTGCAGGCAAAAGGGCTCAAGAAGTGCTGACTACAGTGAGGATTGCCTACACTGACGTTAATATCGTCAAACTCTAAGTCTGCCCTGCAGTTTTGACTCGGCTCTCATTAACGGTGAGTTTGTCTGGAGCTGATCCACACTAATCCCCCGCTTTCATGGCATGTGCATGTATCTACGCCTCCATTATCGTTAGACAGAAGGCAGCCGCCTCTCTCTGATTCTAGAAAACAAACTGGGGACACGGTGTCAGACAAGTTTGTCTGCATTGGTGCATTTCTATATGTGTGAGGACCGTGTGCGTTAATAAGATAAGACTGAAAGTTGGAGGCTTCGCTGGCAGGACTGAAAATGTTCATTGTACTACACTCTCTGAAAGTTCGGTAATCAGGAACATCCTGGGGATTTACTAACCGTATATAACTAAAACCCGGTAAAGATATCAGTTTTATTTGCAGATGAAGACACTCTATCACTTAACTCAAATCAAGTCAAGGAGCCAACTCTTTATTTTCGAAATGGAACCAACATGTTCTTCCATGAGCGAGCAGTCGGTGACAGTGTCGAGACAACGCTGCCTTTGAACAGACAGAAACCTCGAGCAGATCCCGACTCAAAAAGGACCGGTTGGATTAAGAGAGAAAGAGAGACATAGAGAGAGGGCGAGGGAAATGTGGCAGAGAGGTGGGATGCATAAAAAGAGAGAGATAAGGTGAGGGACTGCAAGAGAGGGAGAGAGAGAGAGAGAGAGAGAGGAAGACATAGAGAGAGAGAGAGAGAGGAAGACATAGAGAGAGGGTGAGGGCAAGGAAGAGTGTGAGAGAGGGGGGTGAAACACTGTCCATCTCCCAATAATAATGATAATAATAAAATAATAATAATGAACTACTATAATATAATAATAATAATAATAATAATAATAATGTAATAATAATAATAATAATAATAATAATAATAATACCATTACTAATAATATTAATAATAATGTCATCAGTGAGCATCAACCAGGTCCAGAGCAGCAGATCCAGCCAGGATCAATGTGATCCCTCATGCTTAAAGTCCATTAACATGAATGGTACTGTATGTATTCTGTATGTGTCTTCTTTATGCATCAGGTAGCTCATGCCTTAAACTCTGCTCTCATCTATTACTCACCCTGCTGCACAGTAAACTAAGCTTTACAAAACTGGAGGTTTTATGACCGGAGCCACATGAAAATTGGACACAAATGCCCAACCTGATTTTCACTTACCATTAAACAGGATTCATGTGGAAATATAATACAGAAACAGGAACTGAGCGATCAAATCGAAAACACTGAGACCGAGGTGCAACAACAAACTAGCACAAAAGGTAAGGAACATACAGATGAACGCCTCTTTTTTTTATGATGAGCTGAAAACAGAAAAACTTTTACGTTTTGTTTAGAAAAAGTGGCACCTCTGCAAAACAATATTGTAAAAGGAATCCTCATGCACATATTCCCCTAAAAACGCTGAAAATGCTGCAGCATGGAAGGCCAGGAGCGAGACGCGGCGCATCTGTCCATGACCCTCACAGTAAAGGTCCAGAAAATTCAGTTTTCTTGTGGAAGGTTTAAACTCCGCAGCGTCTGCACCTCATAACAGAAAAAACTCACTCAAAAGTCTGCTTTTATTCATGTCCTTTCATCTGTATGTCAGTTTTAGGGTAAATACAGGCAAATGCAAAATCAAATGTTGTCGCAGTTCGCACAGATAATCTGTATATCCAGTTTGAGTAGAAGCAGAAAGTTTGGCATTTTTGGCAAACTGCTCAAACTGTTCAAAACCTCAACAAATAGTTACTATTTTATGTAAAGAATAAAAAAATAAAAAAATAAAAGTTATGCAAATGTCCCTTAAATACTTTGAGAAAGTGGAAAAACAAGAAACGGATGCCACCAATCGGGGCAGGGCAGACAATTACTATGGTGGGAAACAGAAGGTACGCTTCTGCAAAAAGCTTCAAATTAGGTGCTTCAATAACATCAACTTATCATCTAAGCCAGTGAAAGCTGGAGGAGGGTAAGTTAGTGTGTTTGTTTGTTTCAATGCAAGATATCTCAAAAAGTCATTAAGATTTTAATTAAATGTCCTTTCTATCTGGATGTGGGCGCTTCGCTTTCTTAAATATTACCTCACAGGTTGATAAATGTCTATCCTGTAACATTTATCCTGTTGGTGGTTTCCGCTTTCCGGATGCTTTCGGGGTTAGAGTGTTACCTGTCTATTTAATTTCCTGCCTTAAGTGTTCCTGCAGCTCCAACACGAGATCTGATCATCTGATAAGTATGGCAGCCTGACTAAAACAATAACATTCCTTCAGATACCATCACAGGTCGACCTGGGCCGACCCCCACGCCACGCTCTTTTGCTGCGGGCTGGAAAATAAAATAGTTGAAGATGAAGGAACTTGCTGTGCATCGTAAATTCAACATTCGTCTTCGCAAACATGAGGCTGCAGATGATGTGGACACAAACACACGTTAAGGGCTGCTTTTATTTCCCTACATATTATCTGTTAGAACAGAATGACGGGCCAGCTGCTGTGTCTTTGTGGATTCTCACCATTAAAAGGTACAGGGTGTAAAATTTAAGGCGGGGGGGAGCTGCTTGTTGGATAATAGAATAAACTATGGTCAGCTTCGAAAAAGATCTTTATATCTATGCAAGAAGCAAATCCTCTTCCATGTAGGTGAAACGGACAAATGCACGAATCCTAGAAAGGACTTCTTTTATCATTTTTAGTTCCAAGTGGCAGAACAAATGAAATGAAAAAAGTCTGTAACCTCGAAAAACCAACAAAACAATGTCAAAATGTCAGATTTCTCTCTCTCTAAAAAATCTCTCGGACTAGAAAGCTTGAATAAAATAGGCTGTGTGTTTGATTACATTCAGGTGTCAACTATTAGTGCAATAATGAGCAAATTAAATTAAATTGTTGAATGAGCTAAATCAGGCATGATGCATTATGGTACGGCAGTGTGCAGTGGGAGAGAGAAACCGATAGAAATAATTATCAACAGATTAAATAACTGAAGTTGTGTTAAGAAAAAAATGGTTTGTTTGTCATCAGCCACCAGCGCCAGTATCCCGACTCGAAAGGGGGATGTTCCATTCTGCTGCCAGGGCGGAAACCCCTCGATGTTAACCTGCCTGAAGAGACCGATCGCCAATTACTTGAATACTGTAGATTATTAATGGATTCCATCAGAATAGATAAGATTCGATCAACTTTACCATCATTTTGCATCGTTGCAGATTCTGTCAAATGTTTGTATTTTATTCTTTTTCCTCAATGACCCACAATTCATTTGACAGACAGGGGGGGCTTTGATCATATGGTGGTGTGGGTGATGAGCACTGTTGTCTCATACATAGAAGTTTCTGGGTTTGAATCCCCACAGGGAGAGTTTGTGATCCATTTTTCTTCTTCCTGTGAATGGGCTGGAGCCTATCCCAGCTAACATCGGATGAGAGGCAAGGAAAACCTACGATTAGCCCCCAATTCATCACAGCGCAAACGCATCTTCTTTGTCTTTCCACTGCTCCCTTATGTGGTCGCCACAATGGATCATCTGTCTCCGTTCATAGCTACCGCCGGTACCCTGCTAGCTACCGGTACCAGTGATGGTATTTGTTAACATTAACCTCAACGGATCCCGATTGGAAATCAGGTTCCGCATAATGATTTGAGATCCTTCCTCCATTGATCCGGGCTTGGGACCCCTCTGTGTTTGGGTTTTCACAGCGGCTCACGTAGAGACAGATAACCATTCACGCTCACATTCACATCAATGGGGAATTTAGAGTCGTCAATAAAGTGTCGTCTGAAGTGCATGTTGTTGGACTGTGGGAGGGGGTGAGAGTGGCCAGAGGGAATCCACACAAACACCAGGAGAACGTATGAACTCCACACAGAAACCGTTTGGGGTTGCATATCTTCGAGAAATAACCGGTTTTGAATTCTAACCATTGATCTCAAACCAACCTTACATTGTGATGTCAACATCGTTTTCATTTGCAGTGTGTGTCTTTTCTGCTGCACTGCGTCAAATGTGTTTCAACAGGAATCAATAAAACTGTTCCATAAATTTAACCTCGTCATGGTGAGCTGATATGTTAAGAAACAACAGCTTCCATAATGCTTACAGTGATAAACACGGAGCACTATCAACCATCCGACCAAGATCTGAATATTTGCGCTGTCACGTTTCACCGCTTAAGCAATATATCCTTTATTAAACCTCCAGCATCTCCCTGAGGTCAGATCATCTCTGACAGTCTGTCTCCTATGACGTGTGAGCGTACTGCCCTCTTCTGTTGACGGAGAGTACTGCATGCCAGCTATGATGATGACAAAAGCACACACTAGAGATCAAAGTAGACCTATGCCCCTGAAAGGTCCCCAGTCCCTTGCGTTGTACAAGCAATCCGCCTCATTTATCTCCTCAAATTAAATGTAAAGTTGTGTCTACAGTATTTTCTGGAATAGAGCTCTCCTAAGTGAGGAACATATGAACTACCAGTTTGATCTGTATGTGTGTGAGGGTGTGAGTGTGTAGGTGTATATGCATGCGTGTTCCTTTTTTTATGTGTGTGTGTGGTTTTGGCTATGTGTTTGTGTGTGTTTGTGTGTGTGTGTGTGGGTGTTTGTGTGTGTGTGTGTGGGTGTGTGGGTGTGTGTGTGTGTGTGTGTGATCAGCATCATGTTTGACTGCATGTTTTATCCACAAAAACGTACACACAAAACCATTTCAAGGATCATTTTCAAACGTTATACCCACCTAGACCCTTGTGAGAGGTAGAACTGGGTTGATTTTGGGAAAGGTCGGTTGCAAATAGCCGACATTAGGGGGCGCTCTATCTCCAGGCCATAATTTCGAAACCGTTTATCCGACCTAGTCCAAACCGGCTCAAGGAGATCGATCTCGTAAATCATATTTGTCTCTATTATTTAAAAAAAATGTATCACTAGGGGGAGCCCTTTTTTTTTTTTTACAAAAAAATACTATTTTTCAGATATACCTTCACTTTTAATTTGAAGAGTTCAATCAGTGGCATCACTTGTACAATGCAGGGGGTCGAGGGCTTTTCGGGGCTTTACCCTTTCTGTTGGTGGAGGACAGAGTAGGCCTGGTTATCTGTTTTTTGTTGCCGTACATGCCAAGCTCTTCATTTCAGCCATTATTCCACGTTGTGTAATACGGACACCGTTCTTTATTTAAGACCCATGCGTACTTCATATAAGATAAGAAAGATACATTTAAACATTTTAAGATAACATCTGTCCTTAAATTAACTGGAAACGCTGATATTGAGCATGTGATATATATTCTTTTTAGATTTCTTTGACTTAACAAGATATTCCAGATGAATTATGTAAAAACAAGTCTCTGTATCTCATCGAAATGTTACTTGTGCAGTGATTGTATCAATTTATGTATTTTGTAAATACTCAGTTACAGTTTAATTCAACATTTTTGACTTCCTGTTGGGTTAATGTCACGGCACCAAAAGAAAATTTGGTAGATCTTGATATAATTAACATATGTTACAGATTTCATACTTCTAGATCAAAAATAAGTCCAGTGTCGATAAAAAACGACACAAAAAAAAACTACACACACAAACAGTGAGCAGTTATTTTAATAGACATTTATTCTTTATTGTGGTCTCAAAAAGGTACAGCACAAACAAATGAAGCAACAGTGACAATATCTAGAAGTACTTTAGGCCTAAAGAATACAGAGTGTAATATCAGCGGTGACTATTTAAACCATCATGCAGGTCGTGAGGTCAGGGTTCAAAGCAGATTGTACAGCAGCGGGTAATTAACCTCGCCTAAAGTAATGAGGGACAAGTTATTCTCCTAATATCACAAACTACTGATTCATCGTCACGAATGGTGTCATCATTTCTTTCCCCTTTTTTTTTTTTTTTACAGTAGTGCAAAGCTGACGGTAGCAAAGCAAAAAGCAGGAGATGAAAACCTGCAGCAACGCAGAAGCAGCTGCAGAATACTGACAAATACTTTGATATTCAGAACTATTAGAAACACAATCAACAGTGCGAGCATGGCGGTGAAACGGTAAACGCTCGGTTAGGCGATGAGAACATATGTTACATACGGTGGTCACGTGATCGAGTGAGGCCGTGAAGAAGGACACGCCTGATGTTTGGTGGAGGCTGTGATAACAATCAAAGTGATGCTAAATAGATGATGAATCCAATGTTTTTGCTGTTTGTTTCTTGTTTGGGGGGGGGGGGGGGGGGGGGGGGTCGTTTCTTGTGCTTGAATGGTGAGAAAAAGCAGAAAAAACACATTTCTGTTTCGGCGCCAGCTATCTACATTTTTTTTTTCAGTCTTTCGTCTCTTGGTTTTCTTTCTTTCACGTTAAATATTTTGAGCTCTGAAATAGAAAAATTCAAATCAAGCAAATATAAATCCTTTCCCGATAATAGCTGGAGGGAATCGGACATTTGATGATGAGCTGGGACAAAACAGAAATGCGATCACGTCAGCCATGTTTTAGCTTCTCTGTTGTTGCTTTTAAACAGATTTTTTTTTTTTTTTAATTGAATTGTTTATTTGTATTTTACATTTTGAAAATCTTTGTTCTATCTCTGTATTCATTTTCAAACTGTTTTAGTTTTATTTTGATAAATAAAGATTATTCCTGGAAATTCCTTGTGTTTGAAAAAGCCGTTAATGTCTTAATGACAGGAATGACTCCACGGAAAATGCAAACTATTGCTATTACAAGTAGGGGTGGCATTAACCGTGGCATAATAATTATCTTTTTTGGCAATTGAAGCTTGTAAGGACATTAATAAACACAATTATGTAATTTGATACATCCACAAAAAGTCTATTAAAGGGCCAAATAGTTTTTCTAAAAACATGCTCTACCAACATTTTAAGCTAATCTAATTCAAATTGACTATTATTCAAGAAATACTAAATTTCATGATGAAATAATTTTATAAGTATGATTTTTTTTTTTATTGTTTAACAGCATCCTTTAAAAAAAAAAAAAAACATTTCTCATTTTACGGTACATTTAGAGTGTCTAAGAGATTTCATCATCTAATCACAAAAACATGCAAACAAATCATTTTTCCATAGTTTTTCTTTTTCTTAGAGAGGACATCAAAAGGTTAAGAATGAATTTTTTTGTAAACAGTGTAAATGAACAACTTTATATTAATTATTTTTTCTGCACAATGGAGCAGTTTCCCGTCACTGATTGGTGTTAATGTCGGATCAGAGCCAGACCGTTCCTGTGCAGCATTTTCAGGTGAGACCACATTAATGCTGGTTACTATTCTAAAGTATATAAACCGTTTATATTATTCTTCGTGTCACAAACAGGGTTTCCACCTAATGTGGACTTTGTTTTTTATTTTTTGCGTTTATTTCACTGAAGCACTGAATGAATGGGGTAAAATTTGTTCTTTTTTTAAACATTGCATTTAGCAGCTATGAGTTTATTAGCATTCCAGTTTTGTTTTTTTATACTTAAACAAATACATAATAGGCACAACATGGTGCAAACCAATACATTTAAGAATCCTGCGGTGTGATGAGTGTAAAATTATTGCTTTGGCTGATTTTAACAACATTGGACACAGTGTCACAGTCAGTGAATTTAAAATGGACTCAAACAATCGTGATTGTGTAAAACATTCATAACAGAATCTCTGCATGGAGTCAAAGCAAAAGCTAAAGCTTCAGAAAACCACAAAAAAACACTCGGAAGATGTTCAAAAATATTTCAAGGTGCCAGTGCTGTGGAAAAACATCGGACCCCCTCCTGGTTTTTGGGGGGGTTTTTTATCTCACACTAAACTGTGTCTCATCTTCAAATTAAATATAACATAATAAATCCTGAGGAAACACAAAATACAAGTTTAAAATGATAATGGTATATATTATTATTATTTCTCTGATATCAACTGGTTTGCCCCCTTTCCTTCTACGTTCTACTAAAAACTACCAAACGGCACCAATAACTGTTTCCATGTGGACTAGACCCGCCTAGCCCTGGTCTCTACCGGCCCATTTCAATCACATCACCACTTCAACGGATCATCTCCAGAAGCAAGACGTTAACTCTTCCTTCTAACCAGTAGAAGGTTAGAAGGATTAGAAGAATCAACAGAAATTCCAGAAAGTGATTGAAATCCATGCATCAGTCTGGGAAGAGTTCCAAAGCTGTTTCTAAGGTTCTGGGACTCTGCTGATCCACAGTGAGACACATTATCTACAAATGGACAAGACTTCGACAAACAGTGAACCTTCACAGAAGTGGACCACCACAAAAGATCAGAAGAAAACATCAAAGGACCTGTAGCCATCTATAAAGGTCATAGTTCACGGCTTCCAGAGACCGGGCGGAAAGACCACCGACATTGGAGAGCTCTGCTAAAACAGAGGAACACTAAGGCTCGTCCGAGGTTTGCCTCAACACACACCTTGATGATTGTCCGAGTTTTCAGAAGAATGTTGGAAGGGAATGTAAAACAAACACAGAATCTCTTTGCACTGTTAAAAAAAAAAAAAGTTTTTTTTTAAAATTCTACTAATTTCAGACTTTCAACCTAGAAATCACATTATTTCACAAATATATACTTATATTACAGCATCTTCTGACTTTCAGAATTATGAGACGCTATTGCTAAATGGTTAAAGCTGGTTATCTATGTTTTCATACCACTAGAATCTGTTATTTATACAGAATAAGTTTTTTTACATTCTTAGCAAAGGTTCTTTTTTTTGATTAACTAAGTAACTGTAAGCAGGTAGACATTTTTATTTCATTTAATGTCTTTTACATGGTAACCGTATTTTTTTACGGTAAAATTCTGGCAACAACATCTGCCGTTATTTTACCATTCATTTTACAGATTTTTTTTTAACAGTGTAGAAAAACATTCGACCTGCTGGCAAAAAAATGGAGGTTGCAGTGAGATCTTGAGGAGTTACTTTCTTTCTTTGGGGTCATGCCGACTCACCATAACTCAGTGAAATATGAATTCTGCTCTCTCGCAGAACCGTTTGAAGGAGAATTTCAGGTCATCAGTCTGGGATGACTCCTGCACCAAGTCCAGCTCTGAGTGGCTCAAAAGGAATAACTTTCGAGACTCACTCATTCAAAGTCTGGACCTGAAACCCATTGATATCCTGTGTGAGCCCTGAAAAAGATAATTTCATGCTCCTAAACCCTCCAATGAGGCCGCGCTAAAGCAATCTGTCAAAGAAGAGTGGGCCAAAGTTCCACCACAGTGATCTCTGCTAAAAAAAAAATGGTCCAGGTAGACATTAGGTTCTGGGAAATACTACCTTTACCAACTGGTGCTTTAGGTATTGAATAACCGTTTGCCTTTTTGCTTAAAGTTATCGTGCATAACTTGTATTTTGTGTTCACACATGTTTTTTTTTGTTTTATGTTAAACGTGGTTCGATCGATCGTGAGGGGCGTTCAGTATGTTTTTATCACAGCACTGTAAATCTGTACAAGAGAAGAAGAGAGCCCTCGTCATATCTGAAGAAGACGACGTTCAATATGTGCAACTCGACAAAAGAAGGACAACATTTTGCACATTTACAAAACTTACATTTGATCTCAGGTGAAACAGACAGCTGCTGTGATTGTATGATTCTCCACATTCGATATTTTGGCAAAGAGAAGTCTTAGGTGTTACAATCTATAACATTCTGCTCCCATCAAGAGAGAGGAACTGACCCTATATTGTTTGATTGAATCAGTGCCTAAAACACTGCTTGTACACTTTGATAAACAATTTAAACTTACATTATATATCAATAGCTCTCCATTTGAATACAAAACGCTCTATTTGAACTCACTACTAAGCCCGACCAACTGATTGCCATAATATGCTGAACTGATGAACTGATATTTTTTGGCTATATGAATATAAATTTTGTTTTGCCATGAGAATGAGCACTGGGTGTAAACGGCGGTGATACAATCGTTATGAAACATTAAAGCAACAGATAACGGTGCGTGGTTGATGTTGCGGCGCAGCCTCCTCATGCACGGCTACAATCGCTATGGTCATCTCTGATGCTGGTGGTATAACGCTGCAGTGAAGGCGTAGAGGCAGTGTGTGTGCATGTATGTGCGTGTGTGTGTGTGTGGGCAGTGTTTATGTGAGCTTTTGGCAGATACAGGAAGTGATGTTAGCTGGGAGGAAGTGGGCTTGGCAGGGAGGAGAGTCTCCAGCAGGTTGAGGAACTATCTAAGAAGGGTGAAGGTTTTTTTTTTTTTTTCTGATTTTTAATTGGCCTACCAGACACCCAGAGGAGATCTCTGTGGAGAACTGAGGGCGGAGGGATGGTCACAGGTGGGGGTTTAGAGGTTGACCAGGTGGAGGTCAGAGGCGGAGAAGTGGGGGCACAGAGCCATGTCCGGGTTCTTCAGCTGCCGCAGGATCCTCCGGTGGAACTTGGAGCGCACCCTGTTAAACTCCATGATGTCGCTGGGGTCCTCCTCGATCCAAAAGCGCTGAAACTCCTGCATCAGGTAGCCTGCCAAACAGAAAGGGTGAAGAGTTTTTTTCCTATATGCTCTTTAGATCAAATCTAATCAAACAAACAATGGTTGATGAATACAAATGAGACGCCAATAGTGAAAAATCCACAACCAATCATCAGCCCGACTGGAATTATCCTCATTGTTTTGGATTCTAGGCACAAAACTTTAATGTTTCAATTGAATAGAGTTCACCTGTATTGGCCTGTATTGTTTCACTATAGGTGACAAGAAAATGTTTGCAACACATAAAAATATAAGCAAAATTAAAAAGTTTTCTGAAAATATGCTTTACCAAAAGGTTTGGCTAATCTTAAATTATAAATATAAAAACATCGTCGTCATATCATATCTTTGTAAATCAGATTTTTCTTACTGTTTAAAAGCATGCTTGACTGAACGACTTACCATCTTAGGGTATATTTAGACTGTCTCAGATATTAAAAAACATATATATACTGTATACACAGTTTTGAAGAAGCTAGATTCCCATCCTGAAAGAAGATACTCACAGAAGGTCTGCTGGAAATGCAACAGGCTGGGCATCTCCGGGGCAACATTGTACAGGTGGGTCTTCAGAGCTCCGCTCACCAGCAGAGAGTAGGCCAGGTCTGTGATGTTGATGCCCACGATGGCAAAAGAATAGCTGAAGAGAAGTTAAGAAAATACGATTGTTACGTTTGTTTATTTTACCAATGGAGTTGGGTAACGTTGGGTTTTATTGAAGTAAATAAACACAATTTCCAAGTACACAGTACACACAATACCTGCAGATGACATTTTGGCCTGAAACACTCATAATAGAATCAATAAAGAGCAACATATAGAAAAAAACATTTACAATGTTTACAAAAAAGCAGTAAAACCTAGATCCTAGTTTAGCCTTTGTGGTGGTTGTGTGTAATTTATCAAACCAATTTATCAATACCAAAACGTTTCTTGTTGCTTTTCACTATCACCTCTTCTCATGGATGATAGGAGGAGGTGATAGATAGTTCAGGTCTTTAGATCACAAGTGTGAGATGTGAAATTCATGAATGTCTTCGGCTGTGTTCCGTTCATGTAGATGTTACCATGGTAACTCTTATCCCATCACTTCCTAATCTATATTTGTTTGTTGGTTGTCTGCTGGAAAATGAACCTGGGACAGATTATATTTCAGAGAGGGGTATCTCCTTAAACGTATACAGTGTGCTTCAGGAAAGATCTTATTGATTGTACCATCACTCACTCGCTCAGGATTTTCTGGGAAGTTTGTCTTTCAAGATGTTTCTTTGTCTTGTATGGTTTCTGTGTGAAAGTGTTTCCATATCCCAATTCATGGAAGTCAGACACCATTTCTTTAAATTTTGGCGAAAACAATCATGTTACTACGCACATATTCTCTTAATACGTTGTAACATTTCATCAAATCAACCTGCTGGAGGATTATTCTATGCCTACTGGGCCTACATCCTCTCTAAGCTAAGCATACTTACAAAGTTCCTCCAATTCCATTGTACCATTAATAGTTCTTGTCGGTCTCATACATACATGCATCCCTTTCCAAAGAACACATCCAAAAACCTCCTTTTGAGCCCAGGAAGAGCTCCTATCCTTAAATATTTACCTCCACAAAGCAAAGAGGTTGTTTTCACTCCTGTGCGTGTGTTTGTTTGTCTGTGAACAAGATTACGAACAAAAACTACCAAATGGATTTGCATGAAATTTTACCCAGAGGTAGGTTTTGGCTCATCCTGGAGGTGACGTTATGTGTTTTGCTGTATTTAAAAATAAAATGAAAAATAACAATAAACCATTTGGAGTAGTAACATCACAGTGTGGCTATTGCTGCCTTTGTTCCTTTGATTCCTTTGATGTTTCTTAGTGGTTGGAGCTGAGAGTTCAGTTTCAAGAGTTCCTTTGGTTCATTTGAGGTGAACTGGGGGCTAATTGGGCTGAACAGAGATGCTGAAGTGGAATGTGCAGGAGATGCCCGTCTACAGAGTATCTGAGAAATACTTACTGAGTTTGTTGGAGTTGTCGGTCGATTTAGAGACATCAATAGAGGAATCTACATGAATTTCTGGGTACTGTTGTGGGTTGGCGGAGGTTTTATTTAAGCAGGAAATGATTTGCTACTCTGCTGGACTGTCGTCATAATGCTGTGCAGGTATATGAGGACTTTGGGCGGCTTTTTAGAGTCAGTCCTTGCTGCTTATCAGTGGTGAGGCAGGCTGCCAGCAGAAGGCAAAAAAGGACACACAGCAGTATAACACCTCCCGATTATTAAAACATAGACACGGTGTCTGCTGCTCACGATCACAGACGCCCAGGATTGAGGACAAACCTCACACAGCTCCAGCAGCAGAAAACTAGATTTTCCCCCCTGCACACACACTTACTTACCCAATAGCTTTGTCGAAGTGCTTCTGTTCCCATTCAGGCTTGTTTAACTCACTGTGAAGGACACACACTTGAGTCACGTGTGAAGCAACACTAGGCACACAACAGTGAATTAAAACAATGCCTAGTGCAAAATCTTACAATGTGAAATAAGATTTTAGAAACTTGCTTCTTAAACTGGTTTATTTTGTGAAGACAAGGCATTTTTTTTCTCCCTATTATCCATAAAAGTTGTGTGAATAATGATAAAGATTTTATTATGATAGATAGATAGATAGATAGATAGATAGATAGATAGATAGATAGATAGATAGATAGATAGATAGATAGATAGATAGATAGATAGATAGATAGATAGATAGATAGATAGATAGATAGATAGATAGATAGATAGATAGATAGATAGATAGATAGATAGATAGATAGATAGATAGATAGATAGATAGATACTTCATTCATCCCGAGGGTTTTAATCATTATAGTGTTATGGCTGATTGGTGTTTTATGAAATGTTTGATTTTTAAAATCCCACTAAATTATATATATATATTTGCTTTTGGTGATTTTCGTTTGTATTGAAGATATATGTTCAAAGATCTTTTGAATAAGTCAAAAAGGGGATAATTTCATATTTTCTGCGTCCAAGGACACATGCCCTCGGTAATGGAAAAGCTCTATTTGTGCCTTAGATAGACAATAAACTCTTTCATAGATGTGAACAGGGATGAAAATGGCTCGTGTTTAGACAGGCCTAAAAATAAGGTGTGAATCAAGGAATTGAAGAAACCAGTTATGAGGGGCACGTCTCTGTGGGCCCTAAAAGCTATCCGTGAAATTTAATTGAATTCTCTCCACCAGTTTTTGACAACCTATTGATTGAGTGTACCCTCTGAGCGTGAAAAAAAACAACAACATAAAATTCAAATGTGGCAGAAACATAGTAGAGTGTTAAGAAATCATTCTTGTTGTAGTTTTACATGCATGAAACATCAGCTGGGCGCAAAACATCAACCCAAAAGAGAGAAAGCTTTGAATGCAGTGAAAAGAATGAGCGTGAAACCAAGTACCTGGGTTTTCTGTGTGTGCTCCTACAGTGCATGAGAGAGTCAGAGAGGAGGGCATGGGCAGA
The DNA here is from genome assembly GCA_037951165.1 of Lophius americanus. Taxonomy (NCBI): domain Eukaryota; kingdom Metazoa; phylum Chordata; class Actinopteri; order Lophiiformes; family Lophiidae; genus Lophius; species Lophius americanus. The sequence continues at coordinate 16,976,774 of JBBDHG010000009.1, read as the reverse complement.
GAGGTGCAGGTGAAGGTGGAGAAGAAAAAGAAGACTCTTCATTTGTGAAATGAGCCGGCTCACTGAGACACAGGTGACAAACAACAGAAGCAGCAGCGATTCATAAGAGATGGCGCAGTTAATGGCAGTAAGCTGTGGGAATGAAAATAATCAAGCAGAATGTGATAAATGCAGAGTCATGTATGAGGACGATTAAATTCAGGGGGATACACCACATTTCTCTGGGAGGGTGACTTTGCCTGTAAAGCTAGAATACTTTGGACAACATATAATTGGCAAAAAAGCAAAGTGTGGATCACAAAACCGAAATGGTAACTTAAAAGAGACCCATAAAACTGACATTTATCCATTTGGTGGCAAAACAACACATTCTATTACCTGATAGATAGTATTAATAATTGGAGGAAAATTAGACATTTATATGTAATATTACCATATTATGTTACTACTATGTAATAACAGTGCAACATTTTTAACTTAAAAAATGCCTCCCCTTTTTTGTCATGTGACTGCTTTCCCTGTTGTTTAAAGCATCCAAACAAATAATATTCACATAAATATGATTAGTAATGGTTGTATGTGATGTAGTCTTCTGTTGTTTATTTTAATAGAATTTTTTGTACATGGCACGATTAACTAATTCGCAGCACTGATCATTGACAGAGGTTTATTAGTACAGGAATTCTGATCATTTCTTGTGTGACTAATCCTTTAGATTTTGGGATATTCAATGCCACTGGTGGATCCAGAGGTGGAAACACAGGAGGCATAAGGACATAAGTTGAATCTGATTGGCCCCTTTTTGTGGTACCACATAGTCACCATCTTGCGACTGCCGCAATGCCAATTTACTTTATGTGGGAAGGATGGTAATAAGGACAGTCACCTTTTGATGCAGCTTGGAAGTTCATGAGAATCGTATTTATAAGTGTAAATTGGAAATTTCAATGTGACCTTAACGCAACCGAGGGGGCTGTTGGGTAACGCAGGAATCTGGACCTCTTTTTCTATAAATGAAAATTATGTGATGTATAAAAGGGACCACGTTATTTTACTTATTTTTGAAATGCCGCCCGTTTCTGTCCAGTTTCTATGGTAATGTCTGTGTTCATAAATCTAAAATAAATTTGCTTGACTTTTATTTTTTGTTTACTTAGGAGCTTATATTTCCCTCTATTATTATTATTATGATTATTATTATTATAATTATGATACATGTTTTATAATTATTAGTAGTAATGCTTTTATTATTATTATTATTATTATGATGATGATGATGATTATTATTACAAAAAAGTTTGTTTTGTTTTTTTAAACAAATCTTTTCGGTGAACCACAGTTTAAAATCCTAAAATGATAAATTCCCTAAATGTGAGAAATGGTGTTATTTTGCTAAACCTTTTTGGTGAACACTATGTGCTCTAACGAGGAACGGTGTCCGAAACATAATCATTTACGTGTCTTTTGTCAGAGCTATAGAGGCAAGTAAGAAATGACAGGAAAATATACAAAGATCTAAATGAGTATAGAAATGTATATATATATATTTCAGTCTTCGAGTACAATGCGTCCCCTTTACCGCCCTATGATTAGAAAAATCATACATCCGCCCACTGCTTAATCTCCTAATGTACCTTAATTATATTTGTATAAAGTTAATAGTAGATAGCTGTCCATAGGCAGTTACTGCAAGTACTTAAACATTTTATATAGGTTTCACTTTCTCCCAAAGTAGCTTCACACGCTACTACCCTGGATTAGTTGATTTCCTGAGGCAACATCGATCTGCTGGAGAGACTTTGTGCAAAAACAGGTGGTGTATTCCTTTAATTTTGCCGTACATAGTTTGATGTCGAGAGAGAGGATGGCGGACGTACTTGTGTTTTGGTTGTAGGGAGTCGTGGAGCATCTGAAGAGCCGAAGCCTTATCGTGTTCTGCGAAATACCTGCACAGAGACAAGATTCATAACAGCATCTAGTTTTGATTTCATTTAACGGGATAACCTCAGCAACCAATTGGTAGATTTTCTATAATCGTATCCACTTCACAGATAGTTATTTCCTCACTGTGGATTTTTTTTTATTTTGCAGCTCAGTGATTTTGTATTTCTTGCAAAAAGCGTATGCATGTAAAACCCCAAAGGTCTATCCGGTTAAACATTTTCTGTTGGAATGGGTTTCGATCAGAGCTTACAGCAGGTTGTGCAGTCCCAGCAGACCCATGCCTCTGAAATCAGTCTTAGGATCGCTGCCCTGGAAACCAATTTCACACCACTGCTTGGAGATCCGTCCATTAAGAGGAGAGTCTTTCAGCTCCTTCCATAGCTGAAACACACACCGACACACACACACACGCACACACACACACACACACACACACACACACACACACACACGTACACCATGGTAACCCATTGCATCATATTATTTCCTCTCTAAATAGGAGATTATGTTTGATTGTCTCTTTATGGACCTTCATGCCACAGATTTATAACTGTAAACCGAATCCTTTATAACTTAAAAATGTACGTAAACCATCTGATTGTATATATATTTAAACAATAACTTAAAGGGCTATTTCAACATTTTGGAAAATATGAATAAATGTTTTGGGGTTTTCTTTACAAAGCGCTTGATTAGACATTTAATAAAACTCCGATGTGTGTTAAATATGCCAGCCACCAATAAAAAAAAAGGGGGAAAAATTTACTAAATAACTTTTGAAATATTAAGATTATAAAAAGATAAACATTCATATAGCTAGTGGATAATGGATGTAAAATTGTAGTTAAAAAAATGCTGGCTTATTTTAATAATCCAATTGCTGGAGTCAGGCTGTTGAGTAACGGGACATGAAAGTTCCATATGCAGCTTTATCATTAATGTTCAACTTATAGAGTTCATTTTCAGCTTTCTTTTTTTTTTTTGGTTATAAAATGTAACCTTTAACCCATTTTTTTACAGTTCGAATGCTTCGATATTATTCATTCTTATTGCAGTATCTGATATTCCTGTGTTTTAGTCTCTACAAAATTGTATTTATTTTTCTGTGTGTTCGTGGTTGTGTGTCTGTATGGGGATGCCTTGCAGCTTCCAGGGAGAAATCAAGTTGTACAAGAAGGGTAGTCGATAAATATTGCATTATACTTGGAAGTGTAAGAATGTCATGTCTGCATATATGTGTTTGAATCCATGTGCTCCAATACTGAAAATCGAAAAATTGATCGCACAAAAAGAAACAAGGGCTCCGAGTCAATGGTTAAAGTGAAGTTGAGCCCATTCCAGCATCCGCCCAGTGAGAGATGGGATAGAGCCAGGACAGATAACCAGTGGGTCAGAGGAGGTACATCCCGATTAGAGATGAATATTCTTTTTCCTATGTTTCCGTCTTATTTACCTTCATCAGCATGTCCTCATGCTCAGCGTTTTCACAGTCGTACGGTTCCCTTCGCAGCTTCTCCACCTCAGCCACCAGACTCCTGTAGCCCACAATCTGCAGCAGGCTGGCCTGAAGGGAGATGCTGAGCCTGGAGACACAAGGAGACAGGAAGGGCTGTTTGTAAAAGTTTGGGATATTAAGGAATCGTCATTTCTGCTGCAGTGTCCACCACAGATCCTTATACCCCCATAGACCTTAGTGCGAGGAAGGAGTGGATTGATTTTGGGAAAGGTCAGAAGCACATTTTCAACACTAAGGAGAGTTCTATCTCCAAAGGGTGTCTGGCCATTATTTCTCAACCATTTTTCTGATTTTGTCCAAATTTGGTGGTTCGTAAATCATATTTTTCTCTAAAAGTTAATTTTTAATCACTAAGGGACGATTTAATTTTTTTTTAACAAAAAACACTTTTTGGGATATAACTATACTATAACTATACTATATCCAACATATTTCACATACAGGGGGGGTCTCTTCTGCAAAAGTATTTTGCGTTATTTCCCTATGATAGTTCATATTTCACTCACTAGGGGGAGATTTTTGTGGAAACAATATTGTCCTTAACTTCCGAAACATAAGTCCGTTCATTCATTCATTATCCATAACTGCTCATCCTGTAGGATGACAGGGGGCTGGAGCCTATTCCTGCTGACATTTGGGAAGACGTGGGGAACACAATGAGTCACTATGGGAGCTTATCTTAGAGCACAGTGCGGACTTTAAAGAAATAGTTAGGTTGAGTCACTATGGGCTGTCTAAGATTATTAACGAGACAGATTTATTTTGAAGAGTTCAATCAGGGGATTTGCTTTCACGACACAAGGGATTCGAGGTTTTTAGGGGATATGACCTTGCTGTCAGGCCTAGTTTCAACAGTGACCTGTCACACACAAACACAGTCTAAAGCTCTGGTTCCACTGTCGTTCACAATATAAGATCCGAAATGATCACCCCCGTGGAGGAACACGTTATTTATTCCCTTTCAAAGCCACACTTGGTCAAAGTGTTAAACACTCTGTAAAAGCGTCTAATTATCACGGCGCTCAGACGTAAGTGATAAAGTCATATAAAAGTGATAGGAAGTGTAGTCTCTCACTGTGGGTTGGTGTCAGGGTTAATCTTCTTCAAAGTAATGATGTCATCAATGCTTTTCTCCACTTTATCGGGATGGACGCTTAGGGCCGACTGCAGCAGCTGGAGAAGACCAGAAGATTGTGACGATAAAAAGGGACGGAGTGAGGAGTAGAATAGAGGGAAGCTAGAAAAATGAGCAGATCTCGATCGTAATCCAAATATTTTGAGGATATTGATAGATTTGAAAAGACACGTACCTCATTTTTGGAGTACCTCAGGGAGGACTCTGAAAGGAGATGGCAGTAAAGTGTCAGACAAACTCAGACAATGAGATTAAAATCAGTATTTAAAAGCTTGAAAAACGTCAGTCACATTCATTGTATTATTTTATATAATACAAGGACACTTTTTGATCTTAAGATACTTGACCCAACTTAAACCCTACAGAGTCAAGCATCAGAAAGCATGTAGGCAGACAGGCAGTGTGTTGGCACACCTATCTTGTGGGTCCTGCGGGCGCCAGGTTTGTTATTGTAGCAGATTCGCTGCAGCTCACAGCGGCCTGTAAACTTTCTGACGACAAACTTCAGGCCCCGCCACAAACATTTACAGTAGAGGAATACGAGGAACTGGGTCACCACTCTGGAGAGGAGAGGAGGAGAGAGGACAGGAGGGATTAAACAGAAAGAAAAAACATAAAACTGTACCGTATACTGCAGCTAAAAAATCTAAATTAACATAAAAAAACAAACAAATTTTATGAAAGAAATCCGACGAATATTTATTTTATTTATATTTTGTCAGTCTTATAAATAGCGGCGCCCAAAAGTCCTAATGTCTTTTTATTTGACATGGTCACATTTTGGGTTACTTTAAAATCATTTTATTGCACATCAACACAGTAATTGAAGTAATAACTGTCAGAGATCAAAAGACAAATAAACCTTTAAAGGGCCGTTTCACCAGTTTAACTCATTACAATAACTACTTAGTCCATGAAAACAGCGTAACTGTTACTATTTTTACTATTAAGCGGCATTATGGGAAACTTACATTTTAGATTTGATTATTTTCTATATATATTTTTCGAGAGCACCAGAATTATGGAAGTGCAACTCCTCATAATACACAATTTATTTTAAAATTGGTTGTTTTTATTCCATTTTCTTATTGCTTCTATTCCAGGTAAGACAATTTTTAATGTTGGTCATATGTATTTTGTGAAACAATATGACTTGTATTTTAAATTGATTTCTCTCAAAATATAAACAGATCAAACATAATAGAATAACCAGAGGCTTAATATTGTGTGATTCCTTCTTTGGCTGCTTTCCTTCAGGATCAGTAATATATTTATCTTTCTGTCTATCTCTAATTATTCTCTACAAGTCCCCTTTTCCCACAAATGCATCCTTCTTATTATCTTTTCTTTTGCATATAATAACACATTATACATCAGATTAGACCTATAGGGACTTTGCATAAAATTACAGAAATTACAGAAATCCATACGTATATTTATTTATTTATTTATTTGACACTGAAATCAAGAAGTTTGGGGGTTTTTTTACTTCCATTGGGGTAATACTTGGTTGTGACATTCTGGTGTTTTTCCCATTGATGTGAAAGTTTTCCCCTTATTTCTAACACAATATTTCCTTAATTTCTTGATTATCTGATATGAGACAGTGTAGAATAAAAACGGATTATATAAGAAAGGGGGAATAAAAGGTGTGTGGGGAGAGCAGACATAAGGGAAAGAGAGTCATGAAAGTTGTACAGCAATTCTTGGCTGCTGGGCTACACTTGCACCAGATTAAAGTTTGCTATTTTTACTGGTGACACCCGGAACAAAACCGCAGCTGGGGAAATGGGAAGTGAGCTATTAAGAGATGTGATTTCCACCTGCTTCTCTCTGCAGAGATTTCCTGTTATGTCACTATAAAACCTTCTACCCTCTGATTCTGTGAGCCTTTATTATTAATCACAGGGGATGAAACAGAGTTTGCGCAGCAGGAACCTTATGGAATGGAATTGAAATGCAGATTAAGAACCTTAATGTTTTTTTTGTTTTGTTCTTTCATCTATCGGCAGTGAAGTAAGTAGAATCAGTAAAACCTGCACTTTGAATAATCTACAATCCCCCCGCAGCAGGTAGCCTTGTCTGCAGGCCCAAAACTCTGTTATGCAGTAGAATTCCCATGTTTTTTATGCAGAACTTAATCATCCTGATGCTGAGAAATCACAGCTTTAATGCCTTCTTCCATCCCAGACAGTAAATAATGTATTTAAATAGAGATTAATTCCTCCTCCTACAGGCCGTTAGAAAGGACTGGAATCGTAAACAGCTCGTGTATCCATTCATATATGCATCATTCATGGGGAGAGAAAGAGTGATGATAGGAGGATTGGGGGGTTAAATAATATGTATTATACTCAGCGTGTTTCGACGAAAGCGGATGCATATTCACAGCATAATGCTGCCGTGCGTCACGTCTTCATCGACCTGCTAGTTAAAACATGCGATCTTGGGGTTGGAACAACATTTAAAAAGTTTATGTAGTGCTGGATCAACACGATGGCTGAACCTTTGTAGAGGGTAATAATAATTCTGATGAGACAAATATCAGATCTTGAACTTTTAACATAAATACTATGTAGTCTCAATGACAATATATCACTAACAATTGTCTGTACAAAAATGTGACCCTCTCCTGGACTCTTTTATTTCTCTGTATATCTCATACTAAGATCTTCAAACAAAAAAGTAACTTAAAATAAAGTCAACCAGAGTAAAAAAAAAAAAAAAGATACACGTTTTAAAAAATGATTGCATTTACTGAAGAACCCCAAGGTTATCTAATTCCAACAGGAGAAGATTGGGAACCACAGTGAAGCTAGAAGTGGTCAACCTTACAAAAATGTTCATGAGCGTGATGCAAAGAAAACATCCGAGGAACTGCAGAGATCTCTCACCTCAATACCGGTGAGTATTCATACATCCATTATTCACAATACACTGAGCAATATGGTGTCATGGAGACTGGCAAGGAGAAAACCGCTGGTCGCTTTATGCTACTGCAAACCTTTATGGCCCTCAGAGCTGTCGGGAGAATATTGTATGGACTGATGGGTTGAAAGTTGAACCGTTTAGCGGGCCGGGTTCCTGTAAAAACTACAGTCCAGCATGGAGTTTGAAGTGAAATGTTGTTGAGATGCAAGCTAGCTAGTTATTTCAACAAATATTTTATCCATAAAATAAAGTCATTTTCTTTTTTTTACATGACCATGCAATATTTATTACTAATACTAATGCTAATAATAGTCTTTTTAGTCCACTGTTTGTTTGTTTTACATCAACATTAGTCATTTTTAGTCATAAACCAACCCTGCTATGTTAAAACAACCCATTGCTGCAGGTCAGACACTTTTAGACCCAGCCATGGATTACCAAAATAAACCGATTGGTTTAATGTTAAACTATTAGTTTTAGAGTGATTGAGCACTTATGTAATAATAATAAATAATAATACATTTAATTTATAACAAATTTACATTTGGATCAAATCTCAAAGTGCTACAAGTTAAAAGCAGATATAAGCATCAATAAAAAATATAATAATAATTATATAAAAATATGGGCATTCCACAGACGAGGGGCAGCAGAACAGAAGGCCCGATCACACATGGTGCTGAGCTTAGTCCGGGGAAGGAGGAGGAGGTATGAGTGGGTAGAACAGAGGGATCGTGTTGAGGTTAGTGGGGTGGGTAGTTCTTTTAGGTAGGGGGTTGCGTTGCTATGGATGCACTGGTGAGTGACAATGAGGACGGGGAAGCTACGTGTCATTTTTTATGTAGATTGGCGTGTCATCAGCGTAGCAATGGAATGAGAGTCCATATCGACTGATGACATGGCCAAGGGAGAGCATTTACAGTACCAAGATAATGGGGCCAAGGACTGATCCCTGGGGGACCCCACAGGTGACGGTGTTTGTCCGGGACCACGCACTTCAAAGGGAAATGTATTCTGTTCTGTCGGTGAAGTAGGATTGAAACCAGTTTAGGGCGGTGGCAGTGATTCCAGTGGTATGATGTAGGAGTATTCCTGTCAACAGTGTTGAAGGCAGCAGAAGTAGGTAATAACCAAAGCAGAGAGGGTCATTGAAAAAGACCTACAGTTCTGGAGATGATCTGATCCAGTCATCTTGTTGACACAATTATTTTCCATACTTGCCCATTTACCCTCATTCCACAACAAATTCAGTACAAAATGTTGACTTGCTGTCTAATGTATCCCACCCACTGACATGTGCCGCTGTAACAACATAATCAATTTTACTCTGATTTCACCTGTCAGCAGTCATAATTTTATGGCTGATTAGTTTATACTGGGCTCTAATGTAGATGAATCCTAGATTCCACCGCTGACTACAGAGACACGAGCTGGCTTATAAACTGGTTTACATATATTCCATAATGAAGAGACTTCTCCACTAACCCACTCCAACCAATCAACACCACTTGCTAGTTTCACAATATCGATTGGGACGAGTTTCAATGGGAGGATAGGGAATACAGCAGTGTTTAGTATCAACAATTAGATTTGTGTCTAAAATAAGAGGATTATAATCTCTGAACATGGTCACATGTTTTACCATATGACAACAAGATGTGTGTATTTGTGCTCCGTTACCTCAGAAAATGCTTCATCTTGTCGGCTGTGACCTCTCCGGTGTCTTCCGTGCTGTTCCTGTGGAGCGATCACCTGAAAACAGATGGGGAATGTTTTCAGTTTCTAGATGAGGCCGGTTGGAACTCGGATCAGGCCGTGCGGCTCCGGAGCTGTCCACGGTGCTGAACCACCAGCGCGCGAAACAAGCGGCTCGGTTCTGTCGACTGAGCACGCACAATCCTTTCCTGGAGCCTTGTGTACGGCTATTCCAGCCTTCAATGTCACAATATGTTCAGTCCTGAACATAAACGCGGATGATCTCTGTTCTGATGAGCGCGGGCATAATCCGCAGCAGCTGGTGACGTCACAGCTGCGCAGGAAATGCAAGCGGTAAATTCTGCATAATAATAAACAGTATATTTTCTTACCTATGTCAGATAAAAACGGGAGAAACGGAGTTCGGATGCAGCGTTGGGTCTTTTCACTCGTCTGCAGACGCCCGCTTCTCCTCCATGATGATGATGATGATGATCAGTGTGGATGAGGAGGTTCTAAAAGCGACAGCGCAGCAACGCAGTGCAGAACTACAGGAATACTGATGAAGAATGAAGAAGACTGAAGAATAAAATTGAAGACTGAAGAATAATGAAGAAGACTATAGAATACTTATGGGAACTGTTTTACTGTTTGAACCTGGACAGTTTCAATTTGAACCTGGATTGTTTCACTGTATGAGCCTGGAACGTTTCATCGTATGAACCTGGAATGTAATTGTGAACTTGGAGTGTTCCACTCTATGAGCCCAGATTGTTCTACTTTAAATCTGGACTGTTTCACTGTATGAACCTGGAATGTTTCAATATGAACCTGGACTGTTCCAACATATGTAACCAGGACCGTTCCACCGTTTGAACCTGGACTGTTTCACAGTATGAACCTGGACTGTTCCAACATATGTAACCAGGGCCGTTCCACCGTTTGAACCTGGACTGTTTCACAGTATGAACCTGGACTGTTTCACCATATGAACCTTTGAATCTGTGTGCCTGACTTACCAAAGTTCCCCACCTACACATTAGTAGTAGTAGAATATAATAAATAGTAGTACATATTACTGCATTTTTACATTGAGTTGTCGTGGTCACAGATTGAGCTCAATGAGGGAATCCAAATTCTCATTACACATCTTTTAAACAATTCCCATCGTTTAAAAGATCTTTTAATAATTTTGTGAAAACCCTTTTGCTAATTGTCACTAAAACAAAGAGCACCATTCCCAATCAAGTTGCATATTTTGGTCTATTATTTGCACGTATACTTTAAAAGCTGTGAGATCAGATCATAAAAATGGTCTGGAAGAAAGTTTATTGAATAGCACTCAAGAATGCTGGGTCTTTGCAATGAAGCATACAGAGTAGTAATAATATTTATAATCTTAAAACCATTTTAAACAATGTATAAAAGCATGACTTTGTTTTAGTGGCGCTGAGAATCGAACCTTTGACCTAAAGATGTAACGTTGCTTGAGTTTGCAGGGGGGAATTCAGGACTTCTTGGGCTTCGAAGTAAAAACCCCCTCCACTACTATCCTTTTTTTTTTTTTATCTCTCTTTTTTATCTCATTTTATCTCTTTAACTCTGAAGACTTATTTATACAGAAACCAAACCATAACCCCCCTGCTTGAACTCCTCAAATAAAATGAGACTCCTTAATAACCTCAAATAGTCCATATCAACTCAGCCGGTTTCTATGGGTGCAGCAATATGCTCTAAGATAAGATCCCACAGTGAGTCGATAATAGAGATAAATACAGTTAAGTATTTTCTGAGCTCGCTAATAAAATAGATTTCCTTGTGTCAATGCATGAGCTTAGATACAATTGGATTTAATAATTGGATGGTTAAAGAAAATACACCGTCTGTAAACTCCCCATAGTGAGTAAAATATGAACCATTTGAATAAAATATGATATATATAAAAGACCAATCTCCTCATGTCTAGTCATTTACACCAAATTTTGACTAAATCAGACCAAAAATAGAGGATTTTTAAACCTGAAGAATTTTGGAGTCAAAGCTTACCTAGTGTCAGAAATATGAAATTGGTCTTTCCCCAAATCAATCCAGTTCTTGCTCATACTAGGATATACTGAGGTATGAAATGTATAAGTGATCCATGAAGTAGTTTTTCGTTTTTCGGGATAATAATTATCTTGTTAATTCCCTTATTAAAATCTTATTGTAAGAGCTAGGCAGAAGCTTTGCTGAAAGTTTGTTTGGTCTTGCCAGAGATAAAAGCTCTTTCATGACCCAGCTGTGATCAAACGCAACAAGCTGCAAACATCACAGACTTCATTTATAAGTTGGTAGAGCTAACATGGCTACTTCACTGCAGTGCAGCTCTGTCAAGACGCAATAAGCAGAAACATAATCTAATAAGGATCCTTGTTCCGATTACACTGATAAGTCGAAGGTAATTTGTTGTAACTAATGTAAAATCTCATTATCTTTGTCTAATTTGTCAAAAAAAAATTTCAACCATCATTGACGGCAGGTAGTTCCTGTAAAACACACAAGACCCGTTCAAAGAGTGCATCAAGAAATGAAGTAGAACCAATCAAATATTTAACATAAGTTTATAATAATAAAAAAGTTAAATCTCATTCTGCATGTTAACAAACGTTTGGCAAAGAAATCCTTGTGTTACATCATAATTTGGAGGTCAGCAAAATAAGATAATCTTAAAAACTATAAAGGCAACAAAAAACAAAAACAAACTTTGTGATTGGTCTACGCTCAAACGCAAAAACAACAATGGAGAACAGTGGTTTAACACGTATTTCTTAGGTATTTCATAAAATATAAAATATATAAATATGTAAAAAGCAGAAAATGTTGACTTAGTAACTGATCACTTTTGTTTCGGTGCATTGTTCGTGTTCAACACCATCACCTCTAGTGCAATTATTCTGACAAATGATGTTCTCACTGTTAGTAAAAAAATAAATTAAAAAAAACAACATCATAACTTAAATTATTAACCACCGCAAGTAACAATATGAGACACCATTTTTAAGAATTTACTGAAAATATTAAAAACGGGAAACTTTCAGAAAAAGAGCAAAAACTCCTGTACTTTTGTAACAATGTAAACCGAGAGCGTCTCCCTCAAAAACAGAGCGACTCCGCTCTTCAGTCACAGGGCAGCCACAGCGGTGAGGTCCGCCGTTCTCGGAGGGTCTTCGTGTGCAGGCAGGAGGCGGTCTGAGGAGCTCCCAGAGGCGCGATCAGCAGCGTTGTCCTCACTCGACTCCGGTAAAGACGAGAGTGCGGGAACGGCGTTGAACATGACGAACCCCACAGTGATTCCGACAAAGGAGATGATGTACAGAGTGGAAAACTGAGGAACCAGACAAGAGAGCGATTTCAGGAACATTTCATCATCTTGGCATCTCTACTCTTTATTCCTAGAGATTTTTTAACCAACCGTAAAAGTCAAAGCAATGGATGTTTTGCATCATGATAATCTTAAAATAAACCTTAGGCTGCATGAAATATTTATATCCCCAAGGTCAGTTACATACTTCCAGCACTAGGGGGAGCTTCATCAACAAAATCACAGTTATTGGAGGATGATTTCTCAGCCATTGGTCAGATTTAATCCAAATTTGGTGCAAATGAATCAGCTGGAGAAGATTTATATTTTATATATCATATTTAATTAAATATAATAGTTCCTATTTTACTCACTGGGGTGTTTTTTTTAGCTTTCTGTACAACTCAGGGTGTTGGGGGCTCTTTGGCAATATACCATTGGTGTCTGGGACGACAAAACAGGCTTATTTTCATTAAGGACAATATAAGCATGACTACTTCCTAATTTGCTGTTGTGAAAAAGTTATAAGTGTTTATAAACAGGTTTTCAAGGCAACAAACAAAAATGAATACATGAGAGCATCCTTTGACACCTCCAGATTTTAGCGCCCATGATACATTTAATGACACTCACTGTGTATTTGAAGAGATAGATGCCACAGAATAGGCTGAAGAGGTCGGCGGTAAGCAGAGAGAGGTTGACGGCAGTGGCACTCGTCATCTTCACCACCACAGGCATGAAGCTGTACAGAGCGTACATGCACAGCACGTACATCGCAAACAGCATGGCTGCGTAACACGGGGGAGATGATATGTCAATCAAGGATTCAAAGCAACAGAGATTCTGCTCCACTGCTATTTAATACATCGGCGAGACAGAGAGTTAACTTACCGATGTGAAAATCCCAAGTTATTGCAGCTATTGCTCGAGTTTCCAGAACAGCTCTGCAAGGACAAACAACCCAGAGTCAGTATGATGAGGAATACTTTTAGCCAATTAAACACCTGAATTAAATGTGCATAAATATGTATTCTGTCTTATCTTAATTTGTCTCCAAGATGTCTCTCCCTACCATCTTCTAACAGTTGACCCCAAGTACTTAAGCTCCTGCACCTTCTTCACCTCTACTCCTTGCATCCTAAGCGATCCACCTGCCACCCTTTAATTCACACACATGGATTCTGTCTTGTTGCGAAGACCTTGATTCCTATTCTCTCCTGAACACACCTCCACCTCTCTAAGTTATCTTCCACCTTCTTCCTGCTCTCACTAAAGATCATAAGGTCACCCACCAACATCATAGTCGACAGACACTCCTGCCTGACTTAATTTGTCAACATGTCCATCCTCATAGAAAGTAAGAAGGGGCTCAGAGCCAATCCTTGGTGCAGTCCCACCTCCACCTTGAACCGATCCATCACTCCTACCACACACCTCACAGCTCTCATACATATGCTGTACCAATCTAAAATACTTCCCTGTCCAGACTTCATCATGCAACACCATTACAACTCCCTCGCCGTACGCTTTCTCTACATCCACAAAGATACAATATAACCTTCTCTGTACTTCTCTATCATCATTCTCAAAGTAAAATATGATAAACGCAAAATAAATCTCAAACCGATTCATATGCACAATATTTTGACAAAATCGGACCAACATTTAAGAAATTATGACCAGAAAACTGTGATTTTGGAGATAAAGCTCCCCCTTGTAGCGGAAATATCCAACGGACTTTTCGCAAAATCAATAAAGTTCTTCCTGCTACTAACGTATATGTGGGTATAAAATTGGAAAAAGATTTGTTGGTTGCTAATTTTTTTTTTGCATGTCAAAATATAAATATAAGGAATAAAAAAAAAAAAAGGAAAACACTCACAGCTGTATGCCACTGATGAGGGTCCCAAACAGGCCCATCATGCCCAGGAACTCGACTTGGCTCAGGTTCTTCACCGTGTGCTCCTGGCACACGTTGGATACAGCATAGAGGACAGCACTGAGCAGGACCAAGCCATCTCCCAGCACCACGTCACTGGCTGCACAGAGAAAGAGAGTAGTGTCATAGAAAGACACTTTGTTCCAAAGTTGATATACAGATTATTGTTATTTTCTCAAACTAGGAAATCCTCTGAGAAAAAATATAAATGCGTTCCACAATCGCTGGCACGGGAGGTCAAAGTCCAACAAGGATGTTAGCCTATAAAACAGGATTTCTAATCCTTCAATCAAATTCATATTAACAAAAAAGTGGGGCTTGAACATGAGAACACCTGAACTGTCGTAAATGAAAGACATTTACGTAGACCGAGTTACCTGTATCCGCACAAGTTCTGGTAATTCAATTTTCTAAGCATAAAGAAATTAAGAAATGAGGCTTTGCTCAGCTTCCTTCTGCCTTGCGTGACTGGACTATGATCATTTGTGCATGTCAAACTTTCTCAGTGTATATGCGTGTTTGGAACAAAGAAGAAACTCATCGTTCACAATTATTACATATTTGCTTGATTGCTATTATGTCGCTTAACTGGAGGTGAGGCGGCTACAAAAGATCTGATAAGTTCACAGTACTTTTCCATTTAATTTGGATAATATTGCGTCCCTTTCGGGGATTTTTGGCAGTATTGATCGTACATCATACGGAGGGTGAAATTATTGTAAAAATAAGATAATTATTATACGTCCAGCAACACTGATCTGTGGTGTTCGGTTCTACTTCCAGCATGCTGCTGCTGCTCCTGGCTAACTGCAGTTATTGAGAATAACTCCTTAAACTGCTTCAATAATCTGTTTAAAAGTAGCTGGATGAAACATAAATGTCACATTTCCATCTTTATTTTCACACCTTTTTCTTTTAATTCAAATAAAAATTAAAAATAAATAACTTGAAGGCATGTGGGAAGTGCATAGCATTCCAATCATTCTCAAACAACAGAGAACATTTGCATGCAGGTTTTTCAAATATACACCAGGTCAAACAAATAGATAATTAATAATGATAACAAAACGCTTTGAGCAACCATTTTACTTTTCAAAGAACTTTTGTCCTACACAAGGGGTTTGGCTGCTCTGCAGGTTTGTTTAATGTCTCAGTGTGTGGCAATGGTTTTTCTTGTCCTGTCAAACTAGTTCCATGTCTAAGTGATGGAATTCTTGCTTACAATACAGTGTTATAACTGTATTATTACAAGAGGTGTTAAACTTGAATAACCTTTCAACATAAACAAAACATAATATACAGCGTTCATTTCTGACATATTAGTAAGTCATTAAAAGTTGAAGCCTTTAAAGACGGATCTGCATACAAGGATGGTCTAAAGCAAACAAGCCTGTCTTAAACTCCTTTCTGTCACTTCACAAACAAGCCCTGAGTCCGAGCCAGGAAACTCTGTTGGTGTCATCACTGCAAAAATATGTATGCGTGAAGTAATGGCACAGTAGGAACCATAATGCCCTTTTATCCACCTCTGAAGAACTACGTTATTCTCTAACCAGAGCAATGAGCAGAGCATCATGATATGCTCTAAGTAGAGATTGTAGCATTCCAACATGTATTATTAATAATAAATAATAATAATAATATTAATGTTTACCTTTTAATGTCACTGTGTTAGTCACAATATACAGAAATCACAACAATGTGAAATCAGTTCTCTGTATTTGACCCATCCCTGAGGAGCAGTGGGCAGCTCCTGTGAGGCCCCCAGAGAGCAAAGTGGGGTTCAGGGTCTTGCTCAAAGATCCTACACCATGAAGACTTCAGGGAATGTCCTGGGATGGCTCTGCCAATCGTCAAACTGGGGGACAACCCCCCTTCTTACTCTTTTATGAAGCCATTAAGGAATCAAATAATCTACCTGTCAACCCGAAAACGTTATCCGACATCCATTATTTCTCACATAAGATTAAGAAATCCATCTCAAGTAATCACCCTTGTACGCAGTAATTGTGCATCATGACAACTAGTTTTAATACATTTCCAAATGTATGAATGTATTTTTAGATTTAAGACTAAATTCCTCTTATAAAGGGTGTTCTAGTGTGTCTGTTTGTTTTGTTCTCTCGCACCTGCCTTTGGACAACAGATGGAGTTCAGCTAGGTGCAAAATCAGATGCAAAGAATCCTCCCTTTTTTCAGTCATATGCATTTGTGCATGGCCCCTCATATAAATAAACTTCATTTCAAAAAAAGTGACTAAAAAAAGGTATGGAAGGAAACATGGGACACACAAAGTTCAATAACTTCCATGACAACGAAATAAAAACTTTAAATAAAAAGGCATCGCTGCTGTCGTCTTACCCAATGTTCCCCTAAAGTCCAATCAGATTCACATAAAGAACTTTACAGGATATGAATGAAAGAGCGTCCTTACTGGATCCCTGCTCTCTTCCAGCCAGAATGTCGGCACCCACCATGGCCCCCACCCCCAACAAACACACCAACACGGCTACAAAGTGGACCAGCTTGTAGCGGGTCTTCAGGTAGCACCAGGAGAGGACCATCAGCACGGGGATCACAAAACAGTCCAGTAGCTGAAACACAGGTTTTGTCATGCGTTTTGACTGACTAACAAAAACATCCATTCATGCCAAAGTGGAACAGTAAATTAAAAAAAAAGCAAACAATGCATCACAGATGAGGAGATAGACGACAGAATTCTGCACATTGTTCCCTAAAAAGTTGCTAAAATCATTCATTTCTGGGCAGACCAATTTATTATTTTGATACTTTTATGTGCTTACCTGTATACTGGTGAGGGTGGTGAACTGGTAGGCCTTCACTACTGTGTAGTTTGCCTCCACATCTGCCAGACCCATGACCAAATATTTCCACCACTTGGTTTTTAAAATCTGCACCAGGTTTTGTTCACCTGTGAAGAACAACGAGGGTTAAAGCTCTTTTTTCTTCACACATTCATGTCTTATCTGTTGAGCCTCTGAAAGAAAACACAGTATTTCCAAAACCAGACAACAAATAGAAAAAGAGAACCCCTAAACTCTTAATTCCCTGTATGTTTGGGTAAATTTCTTATCTGATATTTTAGACAGCCATAATCTTGCTTTTGCATTTCATATAAAATTTTATTTAGACATGACTGATTCCACACTATAACTTGTGACCATGTGAGTTTTCTAAACAATAAATTGCAATGATGTTTCAATATAAACCTGTTTATGTGCAAGAGTATTATGGTCCTAAAGATATTTATAGCTTCTAAGGTTCTTCTTTTCTTTTTGCTTTAACTTTACTGTTTTGGCACCGTCTCACTGTTAGTAACCTAATTTTCCAGACCAAGCAGTCACGTTTCAGACCGAAAAAGCTTTAAATGCTTTCAGTGTTATGTTTAATGGTTAATTCTGTTGAAGAAAATAAATAAATAAACTTAGTAAACTCAGTTTGGTAATCTTAGGAATGCTCTTCCACGTATCCACCTTAAGCACCTTTAACATTAGTTTCATATGCGATTGTGAAAGGGAAGTGTGAAAGTAAAAAAAGTAACTAATAAATGAACCCCTAGAGTCTGGGGATCGCGCAGTCGCTCGTTTGATTGATTGATTGATGGCGTCGCAGCATTAATAAAAATATCTTAAATCCAAAAGAGCTCGATGGAGCAGTGACTTCAACTCGTGACCAAAGTGCTCTCTTGAAACTCTGTTTTGGTTGGGAGCTGATAAACGAATTTAAAACAGAGATATAGCATTATTAAGTTGACCTAAACATCGTATTGGCACCCGTTTAAAACAATGACAGCTGGAATAATTGCCTCCGCCAAAGGGAGGAGGTTATGTTTTCACCTCTTTGAGTGTGTTCATTTGTCTGTTTGTTTGTTGGAATTGTCGGTAGATTTTTCAGGGACAGCAATAACTCATACATGAACAGGGAAATATGCATGAAATTCTCCTAAATAAAGCCATCTAATTGATTCTGTCGGCAGTGTCTACCAAAGGTACTGTTGTGCCTTGGCGGAGGAATGCGCTCTGTTAGTTCTTTTTCTAGTCATATCTTTGTTCATTTTCATCATATTAAGAAACAGAGAAAGGTGCCTGGATAGTGGCTGGAGCTGAGGGCTCAATGTGCTGAGCAGAGACACAGAAGTGGAAAGCACAAGTGAACGAGGAGAGATAAATGGTTCTAAAGCCTCTAAGAGACTCTCAGAGAGTTTGTTGGAGTTTTGGTAGATCTGGTCATAATTTATAAATTAATGGATACATTTGCATAAAATGTTCGTAAATGAAGGGAACTGACTGATTCTCATTACAATAAAGTCTATCTTGGGTAGGTAATTTTGTGCGGTAATACATCAGTCAATCTGTCCTATACTTCTGCGAGTCCATGCTGATGTGTTTACCCACAAACACACTTAGGAAAGAGTTTTTGGCTGCTCTGAAAATGGTGACTGAAATAAATTGCTGCCGGTACCCAACCAACCCGAAATATTCGGAGCTCCGAGCCCAATGCCCAGTATTTCTATTTTTACCTCCTTCCCAAATGAGAGGTCCAGAAACAGGTGCAGCATCTGATTTTTTTCCCCCTACTTTTCCAAAGAGTGCAAGATGGGAATTTTTGGACCTTTTAAGTTAATTACAAATGAAGTACTGACAAAATATTGTAAAAGTGGGTGGAGGTGTGGGATGTTTGCCAAGGAAACAAGCGACACATCCTTGTTATTTGTTTATCTTCTTATTCTATTGAATCATTGCTTTTACAATTTGAATTGTTTTTTTTTTTTTTTTTATTGATTTTATATTTTGAATGAATGTCATTTTCTAATTTTTAGATTTTTACATTATTCTCAACTATGTTAGGATGTGATGAGATTTTTTTTAATCTCTTACCGTATTCATTATCTTTATCTATTCATTGACTGTTATTTTTATGTTTCTCACGTCCTCCTTTTATGATACCAACCTGTTGTGAGTCTTTTTGTCATCTTGTTTTCTGGTTCTGGTTTTCTTAGTTTGTCCTCTCTCTCAAAGCACATTGTAGACATTTTTATTTAATTGTGATATTTAGATTAAAGTTATACTAATATATTTCTAAGATCCAGATAAAGGTGAACTTAAGTTATTATTTTTGTCACTTTCTTTTATTTTGCAAGATCCCCTAACAAATGTTATGTTGATAGTGCAGATCATGTTTGACTTTGGGTTTAACTTATTAAAAAGGGACTTTTGGGCCTCGGTGGAGTTATGCACTTTGCCTTTTGGTTGGAAGGTTCCAACCCCTCGAACTGGGATTTATTTGGCTGCAGGATTTTGTTTAGACACTGGTTCCTATTGTGGAGGTTCCTTGAAAGGTTCCATAACCCAGGGTTTTAGTTCCTGTGGAGGAAACACTGAACACAGTTGCACAGTTTAACGTTCTATTTCCACTGAATCGAGTAGAAAAGACATCCATAGTGTCTCCTCCCACGTCCCATAGTGCAAGCAACAAGCTTCATAAAATGTTTAGTTTTATATATTAGATTAGGAACAGTTCAGTTCTAGGGACTTTAAAATAGCTCCATTGAAGAAGTTTGGCTGTAATGACTTGTTGTCTGGGAAGCAGGACAATAAAACTCTTCCTACAGCAAATTAAAGTTTGATTTGCATCTGAACATGTTTCATTTCTTGAAAGTGAATTCCTGAAGCGATATAATTGAAAAAAAACAAAAACACTACGTATCATCAGATTTAGCCTCATTGAGGAAGTCCATGTGATCTGACCTTTGCGGAGGCTGAGGATGGTCGTATAGACGAGGAGCAGCAGGGCGTAGTTCAGGAAGCTCTGCAGCATGGGCGTCTCCAGCCCGGCTAAGGCCAAGTACTGACAGCTCACTGCAGTGCCACAGATCAGCAGGGACAGAACCTGCCCCATGACGATGGTCTTCAGCAGTTGCCTGGAGAACAAGATCATCATGACAACTACAGCAGAGTTCGTTTTTAATACAAACTCTCCAATAAAAGAAGTGGGAACGTAAAAAATAATGATCTCTAGAAACACTTCCAATGAAAACCACGAGGAGAGATAAACTGGTGCTGTGAACAAATTAAAAAAGCCCCGGAAAACACTTGCAATATTTCTTATTTGAATACTCGATTAATCGCCAGAATAATCGATAGAATACTCGATTACTAAAATAATCGATTACTGCAGCCCTGAATTGCATCAATACCTTCATCCTCCAGGAACTGCCTACACACTCCGACCACATGAGGCCGGGCATTGTCCTGGACTAGGGGGAGCCAAGGGTCCACTGGACAAGTGTGAGGTCTGATAGTGGGTCTGAGTTTCATCGTGGTACCTTACAGTTGTCAGGGTACCGTTGGGTAGACCTTGGAGGTCTGTGAGACCTTCCAAGGATCTGTCTCCCCAGAACATCAATGACCCACCACAAAACCGGTCCTGCTGGATGATGTTGCAGCAGTATTACGTTTTCCACAGCGTCTCCAGACTCTCTCACGCCTTCCAAATGATTTCCGTTTGAACCTGCTCTATTCTTAGAGAATGGGGCTCCATTAGAGAACCTGCCAATTCTGCTGCTCCGGATATTGCCAATTGAGATGCACAATACCGGGCTGTGAGCACCGGTCCCAGTAGAGGCGTGGGCCTCATGCCACCCTCATGCAGTCTGTTGCTGCCTGTTTTGTCAGAAACATCACACCAGTAGCTCACTGGAGGTCATTTTGTGGGGATCTGGCAGTGCTCTTCCTGTTCCTCCTCACACTGAGGATCAGGTACCAGTCTGGCTGCTGGGTTGTTCATCATCTACGGTTCAGCTCTCCTTGAATACCGGCCGTCTCCTGGCATCTCCTCCATGCTGTTGACGCTGTGCTGCGAAATACAGCAAACCGTATGGCAACTGCACTCAGGGATAAGCCATGCTGGAGGATCTGGACTACCTGTGCACCGTCAGTGGGCTGCAGGTACAGCCTCATGTCACAAGAAGTGACAAAAACACCAGCAGAACACAAAACTAGAGAAGAGTCAGGCAGGAAAGATAAGGAGAGAGAAATGGATTGTGGCCACCACCTGCAGAACCATTCCCTTTTTGGGGGTTATCATGCTTTTGCCTCTCCATTGCACCTGTTGTCTATTTTATTTGCACCAAAAGATGTGAAACTGATTCACAATCCCTTATGCTTCCTTAATAGACAGATCGATATCCCTAAAGTTTGACTGTCTTGTTGTCATACTGCCATGATTAGGTGTTCCCATAATTTTTTTGAGTAGTGTATTTCTATCAAGTTAGCAAGACTCAAAAATAAGGATAAATACAGTCAACAATTTTTCTCTGAGCTCAGTAAATATAAAACAAGACAGATTTCATTGTGTCAATTCATATGAGCTTAATTTAGACACAATTGGATTCATGCTTGGGAAGTCATGGATGAAAGGCTCCCTCCAAATAAGTCAAATATGAACTATTTTAGTGAAATGACCAAAAAACAGTGATTTTCGTAAAAGAGCTCCCATTCGTGAGTAAATTATGATATACACAAGATCGATCTTTTCAAGTCAATTTACATGCACCAAATAATTTGGACTAAATCAGACCAGTTATTGAGTAGTAAAAGCGCAAGACTGTGATTTGGGAAATAAAGCTCCCCCCAGTGGCGGTAATATGAAACTTACCTTTCCCAAAATCAATCCAGTTCTTCCTGGCACTATGCAGGTATAAATTTGAGAATGATCCATAAAATATTATTCAAAGTATCGTGTCAACACTAAGAATCTTTGGGAGATGCAACAATGACGATTCCATTGTCAGGAACATTAAATATAAGCTGACCAAAAAAATAATTATTATCAACAATTTAATTATTTTAGTTGTATTAAAGGTCACAGGAAGGGCCAATTAAATAATTGACTGTAAAATTCAGACTCAGAGAGTCGTAACTCAGGTTTTAAGATATGCCCTTTTTTAAAGCATCCAATCCATCAACTTCAGGAGAAAATGTTCCCCTTTGACTAGTATATTCCACACACTGAACAGCATCATAGTGAAGCCTGAGCCTGGCATTAATTTTTTTTAAAAGTTCTATATTAAATCTTTGAGAACATGCACATGTTTTTATGAAAAAGCTGGATCAGAGCTCACCATGTGAAGATATCCCTCAAATTGTAGCTGTGAAAACCACAGGCAAGCCTGATTTTCCCCCATAGCGTCTCCTCTTCACCAACCTCCATGGCTTTGAGGGCTAAACCTAGAGAAAAGGGAAAAAAAGATACAGATTAAAAAACCTTGGCAAGAAATTAGAAGAGTTCTTGTCTTTCACACTCAGTGTCTTCATTAGACTACTGGAGGATAAAGTCTCACGATCGCGCCACAGGAATGCGATGCGTCTCATGTGGTCGATTAGGATCTTACCTTGTTTCTACGCTCAAACATGTATCGTTCAATACTTCAAACGAACTTCACGGCCATATCATTCCTTCGGGTTAATCTACATCACTGTACTATAAAGTTATCAAATTTGAAAAATAGATGAATATCATAGTAATGGGCGCTTTTAGAATGAACGAGTAAGCAAGTTTACCAAGAAGCTTGAAATAAAGTCACATTTATGACATTTGCTATAAGCCGAAACAAAATGTAAACACCAGTCATTTAAAAAAACATCTAATTTTGTTTATCTATGTATGAAAAACCGTAAGAAATCGCATTATTATTAAACAGTCCCGTTTTCCAGAGTAGTCTGGTCTACCATGCTTTGTGCGAGGATGACAGCGTCAACAAACGTTGCTTCCATAAAACAGCTAAACAAAAAAAAAATCACGTCAGTTTGGACTATGTATTGTAAAAAATTCGTGAACATACGTTTTTTTCTTCAGTCATTTGAGATGTGTTGCAATTCTTCGGCATCGTTGGTTTTTGGAGGTTTACAGGCACAACCATTTCACACTCCATGCGGGCCAACTTCCCGTCTGACTGAACCAACCTAGCCTCGGTTTATCTTACATCCGCCCCCAGCTGTCTGATTGGCTGAAGGAGAGCGTCATCAAATCGGCACCGTGCAATCAAAGTCTTTCAGGTGCTGATGAGTTTCCAATCAGATTTCTTCTTGGTGTCCTAAGGAGGCCCTCTAGTGACTTTGACAAAAAAAGAAGAATTCCGTGTCCCGTTCTTAATAAATCGTGGGAACGACTTATAATCTCGTTCTTAATAACGTGTTCCCATGAGATAATAAGTCGTTTCCACGCCTTATTAAGCTTTGGCCTTGAGATAAGCCTCCCGTGAGATAGTAATGTTGTTTCATACCCTAGAAATAATAGTCGTTCCCATGCCTTATTATTTTTCTTCAATGTCCGTAGTATTCACATCCTTAAGAAGAATTTTATTTGTCATTATATGACAAGCATACAATGGAATTACAAGGTGCCCATGGTGTAAGAAAGTAAAAACAAATAAATGAATAATTTAAAAAAACATTTTTAAAACTAGAATTTCTCTCCTCTCAGTCAACGTTAACAGTTAACGGGGGGGGGGATAAAGAAAATTAAAGAAAACTAATTAATATGAGTTGGGGGGGATTCTCAGGATTATCAAGAAGGTATCCTTTGGATAATGTGATACTACTACTACTACTACATACTGGTGGCATATAGTAGAAGGTGGGAACTTTAACTTTAACATTGATTTAGAGGCAGTTTTTAGCACAGTTTTATAATATCGATGAAATAGGGTACTCAGAACTGTACAGATGAGCAAAAATGCTGAATGAGTAGAAAGTTTCCATTCAAGCAACAATTATCATTTAGGGGGAACGGATTCACAATCCATCATTTCACAAGTCACACTGCCACCATTTTCTATGAATATGAGCTTTTTGGTTTCTTCAACATCCTGAGGAGATAGTTCCTTTTTTTGGTTTTGTGAAAACAGTTATTTATGACCCTACCCTACCACTGTGTCTCTTGAACAGAAAAATGTGACTTATACAACCCAAAACTGTTGAGTTATTACTCTATACCTAAGATGAGTTAATCTAATTAAACTGTTCCATGAAAGAAGCATGATTACTTTACAGCTCTAACACTTGCCAGTCCAAACTATTTAACATTATATGGCACATTTACAGGGTCTAAGATCAAATTAATGAATGCTCCGAAGAAATAAAATATGCAAATAAACATTTTTTCCCTTTGTCTTTTCTTGGTGAGGACATTAAAGGGTTAATTAACACAAATGTATTTAGGTGGAGTGAAATACTTCTTACTATTTGCAATCTATATTTTACACCATTGTTCAGACAGCTCATTTATTTGGTCTCCTTGATTTGTGATCATGATGGTAAAGCATAATCAGATTTCCTGTCCACAATTGACACTACAAAACACAGCATATAGCTCAACCGTCGCTAACAGCTTGTAAAATATTATGATCACCTGATCTGTCAAAATATTTGATTTAAAATCATACTCGCTGTCCTCCCCCTCCGCACTGCTTTTTTTCCTTGTTTGTTTAGCCACTAATATGGTGGTGGTTGTATTAGCCTTGCTTTCATGTGGTGATACGAGAAAGGGATCTATTCCCCTACTATGTATTCACGTTTCTGGACCGTGGGAGGAAACCACAGTACCGGGAGAGAACCCATCCAAACTCTACACAGTGAGGGCCCATATCGCAAGTAGATGGATTTAAAACCAGCACCTTCTCGCTGTGATCTTCTCTGTTCTTCTCCATCAGCGCAAGAAACAAGAGAACCCTACCTATAAATCTAAAACCATATCGGCATAGATGGCGCCAAGATTCTCAAAGCTCCGCAACAAATGGGCCTTTGGGACAATGTACAAATGGACAAGGCTTGTGAACACTGAGTTGATGGAACGCCATGAAAAAATCCGAACCAAGGAGAGAGGCTATGTCCAGGTAATGTTGGATCCAGCATTGAGAAAACAAATGTCCACGGTCATCAAGAAGAAGCTGTTAGCACGGTGCTCTAACTTCAACAGGTGGAAGCTACAATCACTATGAAAGTTTAAAGGAAAATTACCCAACAAACCAGGTGAAATGAAACATTTAAAGCATGATGCAGCCCTACCACTTATCATGGCTGCCACATACACTAAGCTGGGTGAGAAGATAGTAGCCAAACTGAGTTCACAACTCAATGATAGAGAAGAGATACAACAGCATATCCATGGGAAACCTTGAAAGTCTGCATAACAAAGACTTACAGCGCTGAGCACTAAGCCTATAGGAGACAAACCATTGAAGCAGAAGCCAATTCAATAAATGGCCTGTTCACTAAAGAACCATCTAGGGGGGCACTTTCTGCTGCAACGGAATGGCAACCCACCCATATGATATTATTATAGCATATAAGGCTTTATGGAAGAGATTTATTCAACGTGACAAAACAAGACAAAATCAAATAAGGTTCAAACAATGTCCTAAAAACATGCTTTACCAAAAACTGTTGAGTTGTGACCTTATAATAAAGGTAGGGATAGAATCTACCTACATTAAATACCAATAATCCTGATAAATCCTTACCCTCGCTGTGATACAGTTCATATTTTTTCATCTTATAAATTTGAAATCATTTCATATGTAAGATTTTTCTTTACTCTTTTAACATTCTTGAACAAAACTTTCGACATTTGATTGTAAATTTAGAGTGTCTAAGATATTAAATCAATAAATACCCTTTAATTAAAGAAAATAGATAAAGAAATCATTTTACTTTGTGAGGTCGTCACAATTAATGCGATGTAACTTGCAAGTGTAAGTATTTGACAATTAATTTTGTATTTATGATTTTGATATTACTACATATAGGGTTTCAGTAGGTCCTCCACCTTCAATCAAGTAGGACTCACTGATGAATTAGAAGATATGGAGAAGTCTCGTCTCATCTTCTTCCGCTTATCCAGGTCTGGGTTGCGGGGATATGGAGAAGTAATTCAAATATTTAGTTCTTATGCACGCAAATATTGTCTTTTTTCAATCAATAACTTCCTTTAGAATTGTCTTACTTGCCATGAAACCACCACTGATTTACCAAACGGTCTTTGTTTTCCTTAAGTGAAACCTAACCGCCTCCATGTTTGTTGTGAGAAAGTACTAGTACATGATATCCACACAGAGAAAGAATAACATCGTCAAAATGTCCTTGAAACTCTGCAAATATTATTTTATTCCTTTCCGGCCTTGCATGTGTGAGTGTCGACAGAATTTCCTTAAAGGATAATAAAGGTGTTTTATGTGACTGTAAGTAATAATGCGGCTGTGGTAACTAGTTGTAACATTATTTGTTCAATCAGTATCTAAATACCGGGGTAATTACCTGGTGTTCAGTAAACAAACAAATATGCAATCAAGGCAGTAATGAATTAATGTGTTAATTTACTCCAACATACTGTCGTTAGTGAGTTTCCTGCACTTACTCATCGGGGATGCAGAGAAATTAAGTGACACTTTTTATACTCTAAAGGTTAGTAATGTCCCGTTTTTTCTTTAGAGAAAGAAAAAAGTTCTGTAGCGGACTTTACAAAAATCAAAAGTAATTTCAGAATATATCAATCTTTGAACCACAATTTGAAAGACACTGAGCAAGAAGTGCATCCGAGGAAGAATGCTGGGGAAGAAGCCACTGCTAACCATATTTATTTTATTGATGAGAGGGAAACCCAAGTCTGGTAATTACGCCTAGATGCACTTAATTTGCGCTTATAAAGTAGTTAAAATGTTTATTGCTTGTCTGATGACTGCCTGTTGGCTTAGTTATGAATGCATTTCATTTGTCTGGTCTTCAAACAATTATATTGTTTCACGGATGTGTACCTGATTAGTTAGTTTAAATGCACTTCATTTATCACTTAAAAATGGCACCATTTCTGTTTGGCTGTTAACTCCGGCTCATTGCATTCTCTCATTTGTAAAGTAGCCTGTTTTAAACGTTAACATTTTGATAAGATGTGATGAACAACAATGATATACCACAACCCATCTTATTGGTCTTATTTGGTCATACATTTTAAGTTTTAAACATTAATTCAACATATATTTTCAACAAGCTGATGTAGTTGTAATTAAAATTTCTCTCACTTTTAAATGGCTGCTTTACCTATTCAAGATAATAAAATGATGCAGTAAAATGGTCTTGGATGTTCATTAATGCACAAATCCTTGACATTTACAGATAAAATTACATTGTGACTCGAGTTGCGATGGTTTGTCATATATGTTTTTTTCTCCCCAAAAAGTTTGTGAACCAAACAGTAAGTCGAGTAAAATGAAGGCAGTTGAAAATGTTTATTTAAGAAAAAAAAATATTTTCAGGATTTAGATTTTTTAAATTTCTTTTCTTATATGTCTCAGTATTTGTATTTAAAAGTTTAAAGTTTAAAGTGCATTATAAATTAAATGTATTATTATTATTATTATTATTATATTTGGCTGAAAAATATTCCTTAGAAGGTGCCCGTGATGTGATGATAAGGTTAGGTTCTTCGTTCTCACGGAGTTCACGCGAGATTTCACGAGAGCATAAGTTGAGGGAACATGGCGACGTCTAATTTGCTAAAGGTAGGAGCCACTTCAATTCAATTATTTCTATTTAACGGGTGCCGGGGTGCTTGTCACCTTTGAAGTGTGGTGCCATCGTTTACCTCCAACCTTAGAAAATATTCCTGCGCTCGTAAAGGAGCGTGTTGTGGGCGTCGGGAGTAGTTTAGTTACATCTGGCTAACATTAGCTGCTTACTAGTGATTTAGCTGTTAAAGAGAACAGCAGGAGATAAAAGAGAGGTAAAATCGGAAAGAAAGACATAGATTCCGGACAGGCGGAGAAATGCAGAGACATAAAGAACCGAGACGTATCGTTATCTCAATCTGCCTTTTAAAAACATGAGTAAATGGGGTGACGCCAGCCCCAAATCTTTATATCCTCTGTCACTCAGTGGTTTTAGGAATCTGCAGCTGAGCAGCACCTTAAAATACTCACTAAAGGGCTGCCAAAAGCTACCAAAAGCTGCTAAAAGCAACTGTCGCAGTAGTTTGTGTGCAGTCGGTCAACGTTAATCTGCAGCTGCTACCAGGCTAACTAAGATTAGCCTGGCACTAGCCCTTTAACGGTAGCTGATTTAGGTCGAATGTATACCGTAAGTTTGGTGACATAGAGACACAGGCAGGAGAAAATGACAAAATACAAGACCTTTGTAAGGAAAATGAGACCGTTCAGACCGGTTGTGATTTAACGTTGAGTCTCAACTGAAATGCATATCCAAAATAAAATTAAAAAAGCCCCCCAACTATCAGGTGTGTCTGTATAAACCCGATATCTATGGACAGGGAAATCCTAAAGTAATAATAATAATACATTTAATTTATAATGCACTTTACATTTGGATCAAATCTCAAAGTGCTTTTCCAGTGTTGTTAACATTGTACCAGTTACAATGTGTGAATAATCTGTGATTAAACACACACACAGATATATTTCTGTCCTGGCCTTTTCTTTTTCTTTTTTTTGATAAAGGGTTAAACATATTTATATTAAATAAAGTCCATGAAACAAAAGAAATCATTGGATTTGGTCAGAAACTCTTTGATATTTATTGCATCAAATTTGATTCATTCATTCATTCATTCATATCCTCAACGGCTAATCCTGTTCAGGGTTGCATTTGATAGAACTATCACCAAGGACACGATAGTCTTCAGTTTTTGTGGGATAGGGCATGGGGGGTATTCCAAAAGTGGGTTTAGTTAAATAATGTTAATTAAATTGTCTCAGTAAAAACCCAGAATTTATTGACCCTGAGATGTGGGAAACTCTGGGTTTTTCATTCCGGAAAGCGAGGAAAGTTCCATTCTAAGTCGCTTACCATGGTAACTTTGTGACCCTAACCTGCTCATTGGCAGGTTTTATTAATCAAATCCAGTGTTTGTTCCTCAATCGTCCTCTTGCTGGGTCTGAAGCAGAGCTATCAGACGTTATGTGTCAGTTTCTCATTTTTCATATTATAGATTTATGCTGGGTGAGGACTGTGAGTCCCAGATGGGATGTGCTTTTATTCCCAGATTTTTCTGAAATATATTTTCCTACCCTAAGTCTCAGACATCACACACCACAGATCTCTTCTGAACAACTGTCTTTGTTTTGCTCTCTAGTTTTGTTTTTTTCCAGATGGAAACTACTTCTACAACATCATGGAATATTTGTTGCCAAAGCTACTGCAGAAAAACAACACAACTGATAATATAAATGTGTTAAAACCAGCAGTCAAGTGTTTAAGTGGGTTGGGTATTGCTTCTGCAGCAGTGCATGAGATATTTCTCCTGATATGTTGGAAATGAAGGAAACCTAAGGATCACAGGGACTTTGGCATTGGCCAAATTGTGCTTGCTAGATGACTGGGTCAGAGAATCTTAGAAAGTGTTGTGGTTTTTTTGGGTCGTCCGTGGTTAGTACCTATCAATATGATCTTAGGAAGGACAACTGGTGAACTTGCATCAGGGTCATCGGCATCTGACGTATGTGTGAAGCAAAGCTACTGTCGCAAAATGCTGAAAATGTAAAGGTCGGTTGTAATAAATGAGGTGGAAGAACACACGGTGAATCACAGGGCAGAATGGGCTACCAAATGGGAGCTACACAATAATAGACAGTTGGTTTTAATGGTAGAACGGCATAACCAAATCATATAAGCAAGCAAATGTGCTCTGCTATCTATTGTATTGATATGCTTCCTCAAAGATTTTCTTTCACTCTAAACGAGGAAGATAAACGGATCAACCCCCATTGTATGTTATGTTTGTTGGCAAAATATACTCTTATCAACTGTTTGAAATTAACAAATTAATCTACATCAGTGTAAATAACAAAATACATTTTTCCCAATCAATACAAAATAATACTTCCAGTGCCATGGCTATATTATTCAACCCTCTCAAACAGATATCTCACAACAGAACATATTTGCAAATAAAAACGTTTTTAAAATACTGTGCCAAAGGTAATACATTACATGAACTAATTATAACATTCTAACTTCTCACAGGTGAAAACATTGATTATATTGTCTCAGTGGAACCTGTAATTGGTTGGGTTGTACTTTATTAGGCAGCAAGTAAACATTTTATCCTTTTACTTTTGCCCACAAACTGGGCAAAAGTAAAAATTTTGATTGCTAGATGACTGGATCAGAGCATCTCCAAAACTCTAGGGTTTTGCAGATCTGGGGGTGTTAGTACCTACCATAGCGCCTAAAGAAGAATAACTGTTTTACTGGCTACAGGTTCCTGGGCACCGAGGGCTCTTTTATGTGCATGGTGGGATAATTCTGGCTTGTGTTCCTCAAGAATCAATCCCTCAAGAAAAGGTATTGTAGCATGAATATTGAAAAATTTGCTAAAGGTTCTGGTAGAAGCCTGTGAGGACACGTTATGTTGCAGAGCTGCTACTATGCCAAAGGGAGACCTTCACAATATCAGGCAGGTGGTTATTAATGATGTCGCCTTTTCTGATAAAGCTTACATTTACACAAGGGCTCCCTGTCTGAACATAAGAGATTCAACACTGTTGACCCAAAAGGATGAGAAAAGTCCCTCCAGTAGCACAGAACAAGCTTGAAAAGACATTTTTGGGAAGGTTCTCTGAGGAGTGATGAAGGAAACGTGTGATGAAGGAAAAGTTTTGGCCCTATGGATCAGTGGTATGTCTGGAGGAGGAAAAACAAAGATTAGGCACAAACACACACCCTGCATCATGTTGAGGGTCAGACGGATTCCTTCAAGTATCAGGAAATCCCAAAAAAGAAAAAGCCTCGCCATCTGTGCAGAAGCTGAAGCTTGTGCGCCACTGGACATTCCAAAAGCAATATGATCTCAAGCATACCTCAAAGTTAACCTTGACGGGGTTTCAGATGAAGTCCGGGAACATTCGATAGTAGCTGTAACTGTCATCTGACTTGAATCCCATAGAAAGTTTTAGAAGGATTATAATTGGGAAGTTGTAGCGTGTAAACAAAGGAATATTACAGTACTGGAGGACTTTGCATCTGTGGACTGGGCGAAGATTCCTCCAGAGGCACATGAGGACTGGGCTAAGTTTCCTCCAGAGGCACATGAGGACTGGGCTAAGATTCCTCCAGAGGCACATGAGGACTGGGCTAAGATTCCTCCAGAGGCACATGAGGACTGGGCTAAGATTCCTACAGAGGCACATGAGGACTGGGCTAAGTTTCCTCCAGAGAAACATGAGGACTGGGCTAAGATTCCTCCAGAGGCACATGAGGACTGGGCTAATTCCTCCAGAGGCACATGAGGACTGGGCTAAGATTCCTCCAGAGGCACATGAGGACTGGGCTAAGATTCTTCCAGAGGCATATGAGGACTGGGCTAAGATTCCTCCAGAGGCATATGAGGACTGGGCTAAGATTCCTCCAGAGGCATATGAGGACTGGGCTAAGATTCCTCCAGAGGCATATGAGGACTAGGCTAAGATTCCTCCAGATGTTTATGTCTGTTAATGCATCACGTTTGTATCGGGTCATAGCAGCAAAATGGTTTTTACAAAGTAAAATAAACTCTCGTCATTAAGGGTTGAATTATTTAGAGATAGCAGTAGACAGCAAAAGTTAAATTTATGTTAGATTTGGGGGAAAAAAACACTAAATATATAAGATGATATATTTTCTGTAGCATGGAGCTATTTAAATAATTTTTATTTTAGATTTCATTATTCCAGTCATAAAATAGTACTGTATATTTGCCAGCAAACTTGAAATACATTCTTGGTTGTATCTATTTTCTTCCAACTGTGCCAATGTAAGGACAAGGTTGGCTAACATGGTATAAAATGCCAGTTTGGTATGTTTTCAACCAATCACATATATTTTTTAAATCATTATCTTCATATCTTCTCAGGGCCTATACAAAAATTGCTGTTAAACTGCACGGACTGTGGATACACTTTGTTCTGTTGAACATATTGCAGAAGAAGAATTTCATCACTCAGAGTGATCTATGTTCCTACTGTGTGTATGACATATAAATCTTTTGCCACCTTTAAATATTATTCCTATTGACATCAAAGCATGACATAAATGCAGCATCAGTATTTTAACAGTGTGTATGAGGTGCCACAAAAAAGAAACGTGACAGGACAAGGAGACTTCTGTGGCAAATCCGATTTCAGCTGGGGCTATGCATTTCTTCATCCGCCTATGCATATACATCTATCAGCCATTACTCTATAACCACTAAGAGATTAATTGAATAACATCTATTTACAATCACATTTTCATTGGGTTTGATATAATATACAGCAAGTGAACATTTTTTGGTCCTCAAAGATGATTTGTTGAAGCATGAAACAAAAGTGTGTGGATCTTGGTGACTTTGACAAGGACAACATTTTAATGGCTAGACCACTTGGTCAGAGCATGTGTGAGCACACATGTCTGTGTTATGTGTGTCTGTGTGTGAGCACGCATCGGGGCGGAACTCCGCCATGCGCGATACAGAGAGCCAAGGAGAATTCTAAACGTGCGACCATGTACAGACAGAAATTACATGAAGTTGTGTATATAAGATAAATAAGATGAGGCTATTTAGTTTGTTTAATTAAAGGACGTGGTACAGACCTGTTCTATAGGAAAGGTATCCTTAAATGACTTCTGTTGTGATCTGGTGCTATATAGAAAATAAAAATAGATAAAATTGCCGTTGGGATGGCGGGCCACTCCCTTAATATAATCTTAGTGGAAACACTGCAAAGTAGAGCAGCATTAGTTGATACATTAATTTTTTTAAATTTAGTCAGCTGAGCTGAAAGTAAAATAATAACAGTAATACAGTTTTTCATCATCGTTTATACACAAATGACAGTTTTAGCTTCTTAATTAAGGGTATTAGGTGCTTTTCATTTCCTTATCATTTAAATTACTTATAATAATAAATTGAGCTTCATTATCAGAAAAAACAGGACATATGAAGTCCCCACCCAGAGACTCTTAATTACAACGTTTTCCACTCAAGTAACTCCTTTATTGTGAGGAGAAAGGTCCTGATGATAAATTATCTATAGCTAGAGAGGAATTGGCAATGAGTATAACTTTTTTTTCCCCCAGCGTTAAACCTTACCTAGAACAAAAAGGTCAGGCGCAGTCTAAATCTTTTTCTTCATTTTCATCCTGTCTCCTTCAGAACAAAGGCTCCCTTCAGTTTGAGGATAAATGGGACCTGATGCGTCCTATAGTGCTGAAGCTGCTTCGGCAGGAGTCCGTCACCAAACAACAGTGGTTTGACCTGTTCTCGTAAGTTTACCTCAAAGTTTACCTCAACATTCACTTTGTAAAATGATTAAAGGATGTAATTCCTCTAACATTTTCCCATCCTGTTTGTTTCCACAGAGACGTCCATGCTGTATGCCTGTGGGACGACAAAGGTCCAGCCAAGATCCACCAGGCCCTCAAAGAGGATATCCTAGATTTCATCAAACAAGCACAAGCGGTAAGTCTGGGAGTATATCAGCATTTTTGTGACTTCAAATGATTCTGTTTCATTCCTAAACTGAAGGAACGTTTGCCTTTCCGGGAAAGAGAAATTTCTGGTAGCTACTTTGCATTCTCGGCTATTGAGTCTTCAGTTCAATGTGTATTCTTTTGGTGAAAAAATACACATTTTTTGGTTCTACTATTGATATCTCCTCTGAGCCCCCTCCAACATTTTTGCTCATTCGAAGACGAAACCAAACCACACCAAGTAGACCGGCTTGGAATTAAAACACAATGACGCCTTGTCTTACAACATCCGGTTCCATCTAATTGGTTGAATAATTGTTACAGGCTATCATTATGCAATAATTGACTTTTAAATTTCTTCTTCTTTCATTGATTTTTGGTAGATTATCTTTCATTTTTGATTCATGGAATATTTGTATTTATCCAAATCCCTAATTTTATTCTGAAAGCCATTCTTCCTCTAAACTGATTTATCAATCCAGTCTCTTTATTAATGTGTTCAGAATAAATTCGGTGCGTGTGATTCCAATAAACTTTCACAAATTGCGCCTCAATCAAGATCAGAGATTTAATAATTGTGATCATTCTATTAAACGTTATTTTGTGATAACTTCAGACTCAACCTGTTTATAACTGCATTAGAATTATTTTGATGAAAGAGCCACATGATTATTCCTGTATATGATTACCATCATGGATAATAACAATAAAAATCATGATTTATATTGGGCTAAACTATTCATTATAATATTATCTAAATGTAAATATGGCCAATTGGGATATCCACATTGGAAGAACTACATTATTTTAAGAAGGTGTGTACTTACCTTCAGCAAAGAAGCATTGTGGTCCCACAGAGATGCCTCCGCCTACATCTTCTCCAGATATGCATACATTTATTTGGCACAAATAATCCTTCAAATTACCTTCTGTCTTTTTTGAGGGGGAGAAACTGTAAAAAAAAAAATTAGTCCAAAATTCTCTTTTTTTAACTTTATTTCACACTGGGACTTTCTTTTTTATTTCTCAGAGATGAATGCATGGATCTTGATTAAAACATGTCAGGCATATTTTGGGTTTGGTATCTATGAGTGAATGAAAAGAAGTGATCAACATAATAATTCAGAACCAATAGATTTTAATATGCTGTTGGGAAAATAATATTTTCCATTGAGGTTAGAAGTTTTTTTCCACCAGCTAAAGGGTAGGAATTTTAGAATTAATGGGGACAATTGAGTCTCGGTAGAGGTTGTTCTATTGTCTGCCGCTCTAGTTTTTGTCATAAACTATTCATCTAGTCTATCTGTCAGTGATCCTGTTAGATGTTAATCAGTTGAGTATTTTTCTCTCTTTCTAAGCGGGTGTTGAGTCACCAGGATGACACAGCATTACTGAAGGCCTACATCGTGGAGTGGAGGAAATTTTTCACACAGTGCGACATCTTGCCCAAACCTTTCTGTCAACTTGAGATCACTCTGATGGGCAAGCAAGGAAGCAACAAGAAGTCTAATGTAGAAGACAGCATTGTCCGCAAGGTGAGAAGGAACAGGAGTGGGCAGCTAACGTGTAAACCTCTTTGTTTGCTTTAAAACCCAAATAAGTCTTTTTTTGCGTGCCTGAGAAGTTAAATTACTGCCAAAAGTTTGCAAACAAACAAAACACGCTTTACAAATTTTCACCATTCACATACAAACATAGTGTGTTTTTCAAATGCAAAGAATGATTAACAAACTAATGCTTTGTGTTCTTAAACACATAAAACGCGTTTTTACAAATTAACTATTATTCACTAACAAACATGCTGTGATTTGCAAATAAAAAGACTGATTAACAAATTAATATTTTCTGATTTGCAAACACAAAACCTGCTTCTCAAACAAATACTAAACACATTTCTCACACATCATGATTCAGAGAGGCTTACAGAATGTCTTACAATTACAATAAAGTCTACCCTACAACGACAAAAAGCAGAAAAGAAATCACAAATGTCCTCAGATTTTCTCACACATGTGTAGTTTACCTGTCACAACATCATATGCTTTCTTATTATTTGTGGGTCTTCACTGTGGCGATTTCAGCTGATGCTGGACACGTGGAACGAGTCCATCTTCTCAAACATTAAAAATAGGCTACAGGACAGCGCCATGAAGCTGGTCCATGCCGAGAGGTTGGGAGAGGCCTTCGATTCCCAGCTCGTCATTGGAGTACGAGAGTCCTACGGTGAGGAAACCATTAACACAGTTCTCTTTACAATCTAAACATAAACACTGAGGCATACAAGAGTATGAGTGGATTCTCTGATAGATTATTGTTTCTTGAACCAAAATCCTTTTGGTAGCTTGGAGATCACGACACATTCACCTATTTTTTTTTTCCCGGTAATTTGATCATCAGAAACTGCATTCTGA
The DNA here is from genome assembly GCA_037951165.1 of Lophius americanus. Lineage (NCBI taxonomy): Eukaryota > Metazoa > Chordata > Actinopteri > Lophiiformes > Lophiidae > Lophius > Lophius americanus. The sequence goes on along the minus strand of JBBDHG010000009.1, from coordinate 16,940,346 downwards.
ATCTAAAATCTGTGTTGTCTTTACTAGAGTAGTATATACACTCTACTAATGAGTCCAAATGGCATTTAAGGTGTTTTCAGTCAATATTTTAAATATTGAATCTATTGAGTGATCATCAAGCCGCTCTTTGGTTTTCTTTTTTTTCTTTTATTTATTGAGGTCTCTTAAAAATGCTGAACTGTGAGATGACACATCTGTCCTCAGAGATGCTGAAGACATCTGTTGACCTCTCCGTTTCTTTTTGTGTGGCTCCGTGTTTCCATGCCCCAACAGTCAATCTGTGCTCCAACCCTGATGACAAGCTTCAGATCTACAGGGACAACTTTGAGAAAGCTTATATGGATTCAACTGAGAGGTTCTACAGAACGCAGGCACCCACCTACCTTCAGCAAAATGGTGTCCAGAACTACATGAAATATGTGAGTAGGACTCCTGGATGTGTGTAAACCTTTTAAAAAGACTTTAATAGGAACCTCGATGAAAACAGCAAAGTGAAACTGATTCCAAACTGAGGGAGCAGCAAAATTAAATGACCTTTTCTAAGTTCAGTACTGACTTTAGGGATAGAACAACGGGAAAAGTCCCGGAAACGAAGACAATAACATCCTATGAATTTTCAAGTGCTATAGGTCAGCAGATAAGGTAGAAGCAGTACCAATAGTTCAGCCTGTGATTGGACAAAGGCAGACCATCCAACCCGGAAGGGGAAGGGCTTTAAAACTAATTATAATCATGGTAGGCAGTGTCCAATGTTTACAACCATTGAGAAGTTACATGCATGTATAAAACATAACCGTGGTCCAGCACAGACATAAAGTTTGTATCAACATGTCGTCTTTAAGCTTGGAAAGAATGGCAAGACTTATGTGAAAAAGTATTTTCTTGTTCTTTTTTTTTTACAAGTTGCTGAATGTGAGGGGCAAAAGAGAGAGATAATCACCGACTACAAAACCTAGATGTTTGTATTGAGATACTGATTAAATCTCGGAACACTTAAGAGTGGTGTTGGCTGGAAGGTCCACTGACTTAGATTTTGAGTTTGAAAGCAGCGCGGGTTATTTTTTAATTTATTAGCATTTAAAACCAATTTTAAATCACACAAGTTACACTTGACAGTATTAGAAGCTGATCGTAGCTGACTGAGGTTATAGCTTGTTGAGGAAGCAGAGCAGTGTATCACAGCATCATTAGCATAAAACTGAAAGCTTGCATTCGGAACATTTCGATCAAGACGGTTCATATAATTAATATAAATGGTCCCGAGACTGATCCCTGTGGCACACCGTGGATATACTGAGGTCGCCAGAAGTAATACCCTCTGCTTGCACACACTGAGATCTACCTGATGGCTAATTTATAAATCAACCCACAGTGTCTTCCGACAGTTCTATACTGATAAGTGTTTGCATTATTGATAAACGGTGTCAAAAACATTAGACAAGTCAATAATTGGACCGTATAACGTTGTTGTAAATGTGATAAATAAACACGGATGCATTGGTGTGTATTCTCACCAGGCGGATTCAAAGCTGAGAGAAGAGGAGAAACGAGCCCTACGATACCTGGAGACAAGACGTGACTGTAACTCTGTCCAAGCAGTGAGTATTACTCTGGAGTATGTTGATGTATCATCTTATCTTGATATTTACACTTTGTTGACTTGCTGCAACTAACTTACCGCCATATACATTTGATTTAGCAGAAATTGTTCTTATATGATTCAAATTGAATGTGTTCTTATTTTAGTTACAGTTGATTTTTTTATTCATGTGTCTAGAGGTGTACTGATTGCAATTTTCTCGGCTGATCACCAATTTTGATTCTTTGAAGTTTGAATGAGTAGCGTATTTTAAGTGCTCTTATTTAAAGAATTCCAGTGGAAATTAGGCTTGTCGATATTTTTTAGGTTTTCTGACTTTTTGAATATGAAACGCGCTCTGTTATTCCCGCGGTGCGTTTCTTAAACCATTTGTGTGACATTTTGAAGTGAAAAGTGCTTACATTTTGCAAGCACCGTTCAGTCAATTCGGTTCTTTATGCCGGCTTTTGTACAGGGACGTCAGGGCTCGGTGTAGCGTCCGTGCTGTCGGTAGCTTTAGCTGCTCTGCTAATGTTAGTTTCTGGAAACTTGCTATGATCCAGTGGGTGATTAAATTTGAAATGTGTGATTAAGTTCTTTGTGCCGAACATTTTCGGGGTTGTTCCTCCACAACATATTTTGTCCTCATTGGGGTTACAAATTGCGAGCTTTGTGTCTTTTTTGGGGGGGTTTTCTGGTTAACCTGCGAGATATTTGTGGCCACAGTAGCTTATGCTTTGTGTGTGTGCACACCGCATGCGTGAAACCGGCATGCAATCAGCTCTGTGAGGCTGCTCGGCCAATTGCAGACGGCCGTGCACCTCTGCATGTATCTGTTCTAAATACCATGCTGTGCAGCTGTAGAATCATTATAGATCATCTTATTAAATGTAACTTATTATTTTACTTAACTGACAAACCTACAGTTAACTACTGTTTTTTTTCATAAAGTGATACACTTTTTTCTATAATGTGCATACCAATTTATACAGTTTCCATTAATATTTTCTTTTCTAATTTTTATATTTGTTTCTTTTTAACTTTTATTGTTCAGCAATGTCTTTTGTTTTGAGGTTCACACATACAGTGATTACAAGATATCCTACTTTCCACCAATTCAAGACACTGTGGTGTATTTAGATGTTTTTTCTTCCATAATTAACACTTTTCAATAAAATTATAGCTCAACTCTAATGCTTCTTTGTTTCTTTCCGGTTTTGTAATTAAAAGGGCGATATGTACCTCATGTCTGCCAAGAGTGCCAAAACCAGGGCTCGCCATCTGTATCAGGCAACTGTTGCTGTATTAGGAGATGAAATGAATAAACTGTTGTTCTTTCAAAGGATTGTTGCGCCTTCAGAAGCCACAAACCGTTGTTTTTACATTTTTCTTTTGTTCACATATCAAACAAACTAGACATACGATTTTTATAACTAAAATGCTATTTATTTTCTAATGTGTGTCTATTTCCTGTCTGCTTCTTTTCCTAGTTAATGGAGTGCTGCGTGAACGCACTGGTTACATCATTCAAGGAGACCATCTTAGCCGAATGTCCAGGCATGATCAAACGAAACGAGACAGAGAGTGAGTACGGCAGGACTACTCCTACCAAAGGCTCAGCCAGCTCAGGTTTGCACCAGGAAATAGCCCTGACCAAACCTTGTCTAATCTCTGAAAAGCTATAGAACATCCGTGTGTGTTTCCACCTCTCCTCTTGAACCATTGTGTGATGATGCTCTGTAGGTGGAGTCCTTTATATCTCAGACACTGGATTTAGAATTAATTTGCCCCTTTCGTTTCTGATGTCTTTCTTCATGCTATGTCTGGCAAATGATGGGCGCAGTGTTTTGTCTGAAGGACAAGATAGCATGACCTGGTAGATTGGCTGACATTGTGAGCATATAATGTTCCTGCTGGATCATTCTGGGATGAGACTCGTATCTGAGCTACCAGGATCCTCTCAGTTAAATTAGATTGTTATGTAGTAAACCCATATATCTAAGAAAGACAACTGAGAATTCTCGAGTTTATTCCTTTTACTCAAATGTTCAGAAGAAAAGATTTTTCTTCATCAAGTATATCTTATCTTTTTTTGATGCTGCTGCTGAATAAGCACTTAACAGTCAATAAGTCGATTGATCACTTTTTACAGTCTGTTGCATTGAGACAAACCTGTTTCTGAGCTGCCCTGTAGTTATCCAAGTGATGCTTTCCCTTCATTTTCTAATTTAATTTCATTCAATTTACTCTATGAAATACAAAAAAAAGCTTCATGTGACTCCACAACCATTTCAGGAGATTTTATCACTTAGTGTGTGGATAGGTTTAGTGTTTAGGTTCAGTGTTCGTATTCATGTCTCCTTGCTTATTTGTTCCCATATTTTATACCTCCTCTGACTGCATTTGCATGATACGTTAACATTCTTTCCCACTATTGTGTCTGCTGTTTTAGAATGCTACTGTAATGCTGGAATGTCTCTTGTCGTGTGACTAATAAAGGTATATCTTATCCTGTCTTATATTAAAGTGATGATGTCCCTTCTCTCCGTATCACAGAGTTGCATCTGATGTTCTCTCTCATGGACAAAGTACCCAGTGGCATTGAACCCATGCTGAAAGACCTGGAGGAGCACATCATGAGCGCTGGCCTTGCTGATATGGTGGCATCGGCAGAAACTATCACCTCTGTGAGTGTCACATGACTGCATACTGAGACTTGTATGGATTTAATGCACCTTCATTTCAAAGGCTCCAGTTTATTGTAATAGTTTATTTTCAATAGGTTACACAGATCAGTTAATCAGTGCAATCAGGGTACTTGGACCTCAATAAATAGAAACAAGGCAAGAAACTTGAAGAGTCATGTGATCAGATAAGCTTTAAAAAAAAAAGCCATAGTAAGTTCAGAAGATAATCTTAAAATATAAATATTGTCATGCATATTTATGATTGGGCCGTACGAATAGATGACTGAATTATACATGCAAACCAGGAAAAATGCAAATTGGAATTGATCGCAAATTTTAGTTTTTGCATTTCCATTGCAACGACAGGATAACTAAGAACATACTGTGTAAACTATTTATTCTTACTTTTCTAATTTAAAGTTTTCATAAGCACCGTTTTCATATTTATTTCTCCTGACTGACCACTAAACTGAAAGAGATTGTACGCAACCACAACGCATTTCCTGGAGCCGGTGGGCACACCGGCTGGGTGGGTTAATTTTGTTAATGGGTTTAATTAGTCAATAAATCCATTAACATGAACACCATGTGTGACACCATGTATGTGCAAAGACACAAACACAGACAACAATGTAAATAAGCGTTTCTGCTGTGTTTGTACAATATAAGTGTGGTCCCTCAAGCTCGGGGCAGAGACGGGGAAGTTAATGTCTACCATCCTGTTCTCCAACGTTATTCGATTCATGATTACAACAATAGTAAAATAGAACTATATCAACTATATAATGAATAATGACTACAAGTTTGAGGAAAGCATATATAATTGTAGAGGTTAATCCAGAACTGCTGGTAATACTGCCTTTTGAATTAGCAGTGCAACCGTTCTAGGTGATTTCTTTTTGTGCTGTTGTGTTGATTTATGAGTGTTGTCTGTAAGAGTGTGATGAGTCAAGAGGCAGTTTTCTGCATGTTTATGCAGCAAATATGATTGGATGTTCAAGCAGCAACTTAAAAAGTTGATTGAAGCATCAAACATTGAGTTTATGATATGAATATTTTCAAACGGCTTTGATGGTGCTCAGGTTTTGCCAGGATGATTAATGCAATTTTTATTCAAAATTACTTCATTGTAAAAACACGGACTGCGTGTGCAACGTTTTGGATGTTCAGTAGAAAATAGATTGGTTATTTACTTTTGATTACATTGTCTTGGTTCAAATCCACCCTTTCTGTGGGAAGTTTGCATGTTCTCCCTGTGTTTGCTTGGGTTATATTCGGGTTCTCCGTCAAACTGGTGAGCTTCCAACAGGTGTGAGTGTGTGTGAATGTCTGTGTATTTCTATGTGTCGAAACCTGTGATGAAATGTCGACTTGTTCAGCGGGTACCCTACCTTTTGTCTAGTGTCAGCTGGAGGGCTCCACCCCGCTCATGACTCCACACAGGATAAGCGTTTATAGAAAATGTTATTTATTTTACCTATATTTTACTAGGAAAGTCTCATTGAGGATTTAAAATCTCTTTTTCAAGAGTATCCTGGCCAAGAAAGCTAGCAGCACACAGAGTTACAAAGATACAAAATACTTACAGATGACCATTTACATGATAATACATTGAAATTAAAAGTTATGACATGTCATAACTTGAGATTGAAACATCCCTATTTGCCATAGACCTCTATATCAGTCAAAACATCTACAACCAGATGTCTCTAAATGCAATCTTTTAAGACGGCCTTGAATATATTCAGTGTAACCAGCACCTTTAGAGTTGGGTCGCTTTGCAACTGATTCCAGGCGGAGGGAGCGGTAGACTGAAAATACTTTTTTTACAAGCTCAGCTTGGACTAATTCTTAGGAATAAGTCCTGAGAGCGAAGACGATAACTTTGGATATTTGATTGATGTAGGTCAAGAGATAAGGAAGAAGTAGACTCACCATAGTCTTATAAAAAAGAATATGCCAGTGGCTCAGTCTGTGGGTGGACAAGACAGTTTAAAATGGGTGTCAGAGTATGTATGTATCCTGTTGCTCCATCAGGAGATTGGATATGACGTTGTCCACATGGTTTTAATATTTTATCTATTAATGTAACTATTTAAACCATTGACTAATAACATTTAGCCAGTCATTTTGACTGATTATTTATTGCTTTTGGCTAACTAATCTGTTTTTTTACTTTTAAATATCCAATCTAACAATTAACTCACTACTTTTAGCTTTTCATTTCAACAATTTACACATAAAATATAGGTTGTTTTTTTTTAACTACTCAGCTGTTTGTTTCAGCTATATTTATCAACTCTGTTACCTGACTGACTACCCTTCAAAACAATAAATGTCCACTAAGTGTGACATTTATTGTGCAGAACATTCAGTTTTACCTGACTGAGCGGATCATGGTGATGTGATTGAAAGATCCACAGGAAGTTAGTGAGTGGACTTTGCTTCAATTCCAATGCCACTAATCATCAAATTGATCATCTGTTGCTTGTTGCAGGACTCTGAGAAATACGTGGAGCAGCTCCTCACCTTGTTTAATCGCTTCAGCCGACTGGTGAAAGAGGCCTTTCAGGACGACCCACGCTTCCTGACAGCCCGAGACAAAGTGAGCTTAGCTTTCAGCAACCTTTCTTAGAACAACATGCCGTGGCTGAAGGCACCCAGTCCGAAAATGTTCTTACGTCACTGCGGTCTTCCTTCTGTTTGCAGGCATATAAAGCTGTTGTGAATGATGCCACTATATTTAAATTAGAACTTCCTTTGAAACAGAAAGGGTAAGAGATGCTTCCTGTCTTAAAATCAGTGTTTGCTTTAATTGCGTGATATCTGACTGCGCCAGTGTTCCTCTGCTGTGTTTATAGGGTGGGTCTAAAAACTCAACCCGAGTCCAAGTGTCCAGAGCTGCTGGCCAACTACTGCGACATGTTGTTACGGAAGACCCCGCTGAGCAAGAAGCTGACCTCTGAAGAGATAGAGGCCAAGCTCAAGGAAGTGGTACGTCGCAGGAAAGCTTCATACTTTTATTCAGCTATTCCTTGTTTTAAGTAGCCTTTAAGTTCAAATTTAAAGCAGAAATATTTAGAATATTTTCAGTTTACCCTGTTGTCCCAGACAGCAAGGGTATATCCCCGAAAAGCCCCCCAATCCCCTGCAATGTACAGGCAATCCCCCTGTTTGAACTCCTCAAATTAATTTTGACATATAACTTCAAATAGTATCTATTAACTATCTAGTAACTATTTCTATGAGGTCAGCAATATGCTGCAAGGTCACATAGTAACTCAATAATAAAGATAAATACAGTTTTCTTAATTCAATTTAAATAAAAAAATAAATAAAAAAAAGACAGACTTCCTTATATCATTTCATATACGCTGGACTTAGACACAGCTGGACTGATGGTGTGGAAGCAACCTTTAAAAAACTGATCTTTTTTTTTTTTTTAAAGCACCCATGGTGAGTAAAATGTGAACTGTTGTCCGTGAGTGGATTCATGTTCACCAAATATTGAAATATGCAATGCCTTTAATATGCGATTTATTGACTACAAACCCTCTTATTAATTAGATCATTTTTTTAATTGCCTGACATCCATAAAAATAACAATTACACTTTTCTTTTTTTTCCCAAATTCTATTTATTAGCATTTCATTACTGCTTGGTTTATGCAGGAATCCACCAATAACTTCACTTTATTTGGGCTTTTCTTTTGGTCACACTAGTCAGTACAGTGTGGTAGATATTGACTTCATCGCTTGTATTTCTAATGCGATCATGTTTTTGCAGCTCTTAGTGCTGAAATATGTGCAGAACAAAGACGTGTTCATGCGCTATCATAAAGCCCACCTGACCCGTCGACTCATCCTGGACATCTCAGCGGACAGCGAGATCGAGGAGAACATGGTGGAGTGGCTCAGGGTAAGACCTGGAGGCATGTCAGAATGTTGCTGTGCTGTTCCCTTTACTTTATACTTATCTGAAAGGTTTCTGTCATAACAGGAAGTAGGAATGCCGGCCGACTACGTCAACAAACTGGCCAGGATGTTTCAGGACATCAAAGTGTCGGAGGATCTCAACCAATCCTTCAAAGAAATGCACAAACATAATAAACTTGCTTTACCAGGTAAGAGACTTACTCACACTTCTCACGTCCATAGTGCAGGCAATAATGTCTGCCTCATGTTTGGTACCAGTAATTTATGAAAGGGGCACTGCTGTTTGTAAACACACACCATTCAACGTTGCACCCTCCCCCTCAGGGGTGTATTCCAGAAAGCAGGATAAACAAACTCTGAGTTTGACCCTAAGTTCTGCGTCGATAAAGGAGATAGATAGATAGATAGATAGCCTTTATTAGTCCCACAATGGGGAAATTGCAATATTACAGCAGCAGAGCATGTTACAGAGTAAGAATGACACAGAGTAAGAATAACATCGTGTTATGTGCAATTAAAATAAATTAAAATAAATTAAATTAAAATTAAACGTTATGTGCAATTAAAATAAATTAAAAGGTAGATGTGGAAACTCTTCCAAAACAGCCAATCGGAGTTGGTTCAATCAACGTTTTTTGACCCTGAGTTAAACTCAGGCGTTATCAGTGAAGCTCTGATACTGTGATTCACCGTGGCAACCAGTGAGACGCTGGTCACCATAGTTTTATTGCACTCATGAGCCGATATTTTGGGTAAAAAAATCAGAATAACACAGATTCATCTGAGAAGGGGAGGAAATTGCTGCCTTAATGAATGTATCTATTAGCTTTGCTACAAATATTTGAATATTATGGGTGAAAATGTGAATATTGAATCAAATTTTATTTACATTATGAGTACTAAATGCTAGCCAACGCAGCAAAAATTAAATACAAATACATAGATAATCCTGGGCTGACCCAGAATTTGCTGAACGAATTATACGTTTCATCTGGGAGCTCCTTGGGATTCTGGGATGAACCGCAGAGAGGGACACCTAGAGTATCTTGCTTGGCCCGGTGTCCCCTGAAAAAATGGATGGATGGCGGAGGATTATACTTATTTAAATTTTAACAACGTAAATCTACTTACAAGAATAAAATACCTGTTTTCAGTGTGTGATGTTAAAGATGTATGCCTTGCAAATGTTGTTCAGTAAGACAAGTGATGGAATGTGCCGAAAAACTAAACCTTCGGACTGGAATATTCATCAGGGTATAAACAATCTTTGTGTCAGTTCGCGTCCGATGTCAGTTTCTCATATGACGAATGAAAAACGGACACGTCACGTTGTGCGGCACTGCTTCAGCTCAGAATGAGGAGTTGGGAAAAAACTCAGTGTTAGTTGTAGAAAACCTGACAGTGAACAGGTTTGGTTCATATAGTAAGATGGCCTTTATTTTAACATGCCTTGCTTTTTGGAACGGAAAACTCAGAGTTTCCCTCATTTCAGGTTTAAAAAAACTCAAGAGTTTCCACTTAAGTTTCTTTCCGGAATCCCCCCCCGCACTAAAGTTTGCTAGAGAAGGAGAGAGGCTGTTTTGTCAGTGAGTGAATCAGAAAAACATTATACTCTCTCTTTTTTTCTCACGCCGGTTACATTCTAAAGTGCTTCCCTGCTGCTTTTTGTGTGAGTAGAGGCAGAGGCCTCGTACCTTCCGCTGTTGGCCTCTCTGCTCTGTGTGGGTGTGTGTCTCAGCACCATCGTCGGTCAGACAGCAAGCGATACCTGTCGCTCTCCGTTAGTTCACAGCAGAGGGACGCAGACGATTAGTAACCTGGTCGTTAAAATATTCTTAGTCACAATCTCACACCTTCAGACAGTTATTGGTTGAGTCATAGATATGATGGGCAGAAATGTTTCCAACACAGCAACACAACAACAAAATGCCAGCAGAGGGCAGCGTCTCTCTAGAGGAGCACGAATGAGTATCAGGGGGAGGCAAAAGAAAAAATGAGAGGAGGAAGATTGTTTTTCCATACTTCATTTAGAGAATAGAGTCAAAATGTCAAGAATAAAGTCGAACTAAATCAGAGGAAGATTTTATTATTTTTTTAAATTTTGCAGTTCTGTGCCTCTGTCGGCGCAAAGTCGCTAAATGGATGTGTTGAAGCAGTCTCATTTACTTTGGCTCGATGTTTGTTCCGTAGGCCTTCATCCACACAACGTAGCGACTAACATCATCAATAGAACCATTGATGGTGAAGCCTCACGCCTTGAGTTTGTCATACAAATCCATATTTCGACTTTATTCTCAGCATGTCGACTCTTATTGAAATCAAATATGGTCCTAATACTCCTTCATAGATGAGAAAAGATTGAGAAGAAATTATTTTCTATGACATTGATTTGATGACAAACACAACTTTTTATCCGATTGTTCTGCTCATTTAAAAATCTGATTACACACTCAGTGTGTGTAAGATACAGTCACACAACTCCACTCACAATTGTAAATATTGTAGTTTTACTAAATTAGAGGCCCCGTGTTACATTGATCAGCCTTAACATTATAACCACGGACAGATGAAGTCAGAATTTGATAGGTTATTGATTCCCAGCAGCACCTGTCATTGGATGCTTGAACATTGAGTTTGTTGATCCTTGTATAATAACCTACTGCACACATAAAATTGAGAACTTCATATATCTCTGTGTCGGCCCTGTGATGAACTGGCGACTCGTCCTGGGTGTACCTGGCGTCTTTCTCGATGTCAGCTGGGATAGGCTCCAGCCCCCCGTGACACTGAACAGGATGAATAATGAATAAATGTGTCGTTTCAGAGGTTTAGGACCTGCTGACTGTCAGCTTTTATTGATCAGTGTTTTTTCCCTCCTTCAGCCGATTCAGTCAACATAAAAATCCTGAATGCTGGAGCGTGGTCGCGGAGCAGCGAGAAGGTTTTTGTCTCTCTGCCTACAGAACTGGAGGACTTAATACCAGAGGTAGAAGACTTCTACAAGAAGAACCACAGTGGCAGGAAACTCCACTGGCATCATCTCATGTCCAACGGCATTGTAAGTGGAACATATCCCCACAAGGCCAAACACAGACACACACACACACACAAACAAGCCCATCCATGTCTTTTAGAACATGCTCATGCAAAGTTAATAGTCAAAAACCCCCATCTTTAATCGCCTTTCTGCAAATCTACTCCAAAATTAAATTGAGTTTTTTTTTTAGTTGATCCACACCCCAACCTCTCACCATGGGACATCAGTCCAGACATTTTTTACAAACTTGCTGAAAATCAAGCCAACGAACAAACACACTGCTTGAAACATGACCTCCTTGTTGGAGGTAATAACACTTTCAAGAACAAATATTGTAAAAACTACAGTATAAATAAATTGCTAAAAGAGAGAGGCGAGGCTTTATAAGCAGCTTGCAAACTGGTTTTAATGCTTTTACAAAGAAATCAATGACAGGCATCAATGTGTTTCACAAAAGGACCAACATGCCTCCGTGCTCCAGGAATATGCTGTATGTTTAAGGATAGAATCTGAAAATTAATGGTGGTGTTGTGGCTCATTGTTAGCCTTAAAAACAACCAGACCGTTGAATCTTGTTCGTTTTCCACACTAAATGAACAGAGCTGAAATAAATTAGAGCGTTTTAAGAGTTTTCTCATACTGTATATTGACTGCGGATCAGGGAGTAGAGCGGACGTCCACTTATCTGAAGGTCAGTGGTTCAATCCCCGGCTCCTGCAATCAATATGTAGAAAAGTCCGTGGGCAAGATACTGAACCCCTAATTATCTCCCAATGGCTGTTCCATTGGTGTGTGAATGATGGCGTGAATGGTTTCCACTCCTGAGGACAATGAAGAGCTTTACACGGCAGCCTCTGTCACCAACGTACTGAGTGCTGTTGTTAGGCGCTTTGAGGGATCGAGCAAACTAGAAAATCCCTATAAAAGTCCAGTCCATTCAACATAATCATATTTTCTAGTTCTTTCAGTGGAGTGGATTTTCTGCTCCTCCATCTTCTCCCACCATGAAACTGATTTTTGATTACAGCAAGCAGACAGTTTTTAAAACTAATTTTGTCCAGTTTGTTAATTTCATCCAAATAATTATGTTTTGTTCTCTCTGTAAAATACCGTGGCGAAGGGGCTCAACAAAATGTCTTTTTCTCCAGATAACCTTTAAAAACGAGGTGGGTCAGTACGACCTGGAGGTGACCACCTTCCAGCTGGCTGTTCTGTTCGCCTGGAACCAGAGGCCCAGAGAGAGAATCAGCTTTGAGAACCTGAAACTAGCCACTGAGCTGCCGGACGCAGAGCTGCGACGCACTCTCTGGGTTAGTTCAGCTGATTCCTGTCCATCATGGCTCTCACACATGAATCCTCGTTTTTAGTCTCCGGGCCGCTGTGACCATTGACCTTTTATAATTCCAGCAGATTCATGTGTTTTATTAACATGGTTATTTGTTATTATTATCTCAGTCTCTGGTGGCGTTTCCCAAACTCAAGCGTCAGGTGTTGTCCTACGACCCGTTGGTGTCTTCGCCCAAAGACTTTGCAGAAGGAACACTTTTCTACGTCAACCAGGACTTTTCACTTATGTAAGAAAAAACAGCATGTTCTTTTTAAACTTTAAAATCCAGAGTCCATTACGGATAGATGTTAGGTTGTCATCATCATCATCATCATCATTATGGAATTGCCATCACTGCCGCGTCTGCCGAAGATCTTTTATGTTAAAGCAATGACTCAAAAACTGTTTCATGGATGATTTTCAAATGCTTTGCACACATAAACTGTAGTGCTAGGAATAACTGGATTTATATTTTCCAACAGGGGGAGCATTATTTATTTATTTATTTATATAAGTTTGCTGTGATCAAGCTACAGGGTCAACGGAGCCCAAGTTTCATATGGGGAATGACGACCTAACCTATTTTGTCCTACAAATGTTATTTTATTCTATTAGTTTATTTGACAGGGAGGATACATAAATAAAATGTATTATTCTTAGTTATTATTAAAGGCATTCTTACATTTGAATAAAATGAAACCCACGCTCTGTATGTAAGATGCCTAGCTGCGGCTAATTTGCAGTCTTTTTCCCAGGTTAGGCTTTTACAGAAAATTTTACAGACTATCTGACATAGTTTAGGACTTCTAAACACATATTACGATGCTCTAAAACCTTAAAAAAATACACTTAAACATACGCAAAACAAATGAGGAATGAGGAATTATACATTTTGTAAAACGTATTTTGTCTGTACACTTACAATGAAGCTTCAGTCAGCATCTGGTTGACTTGGTGATGAAGAAAAAATGGATCTACTAGTCATTTGAGAAAAAGGAATTAACACAAATAGTCTAATTTGTCTTTCTTAGATGTATGGGTTTATTACAGACAGATCTGGTATAATAGAGAAGATCCCGGTACGCTCGGATGCCAGTCTCATCCTGGAATCTCTCAGAACAGAGACTCCCGTTTTATCCGTATAAGGTTATTGGCATTTGTCCTGGCCTTGCTCATGACACGGCTCTCTTGTTTGTCAGACATAACATAAGGAAAGACCTCAGTCACATAGCGGGGTAAAGGGGATATTTTCATTTCCCTATCACCTAGCTTAGCATTAAGTCTGGAAAGGTTGATTGGCTAACAAAAATTGTTGCTCCAACACTTTTTATTATTGCATGAATTTAAACGAGAGCCACACAGTTCATTGACTCCCGTCTGTATGATGTTTTCAATCCAACTTAACAGAAAAAACTCCAAAGTTCAGAAAAGGGGGAAGATTAACCTGATTGGTCGACTGCAGCTGACCACAGAGCGAATGAGAGAGGAGGAGAACGAGGGCATCGTCCAGCTAAGGATACTAAGAACGCAGGTATGGAGATGAGTTCGCAGCAGGCAGGTGAAGCCCCGACGGGTCTCTCCTGCTGTGAATCAACATTTTCATTATCCATTTCCCATCATGCAGTGTAACGATACACCTGTGTTTGTTTGTATGAACTCACAAGGCACGATATAACCCTTCCTTGTCTTTGTCACGCCATTCTGTCCAGGAGGCCATCATCCAGATCATGAAGATGAGAAAGCGCATCAACAACGCCCAGCTACAGACGGAGCTGGTTGAGATCCTAAAGAACATGTTTTTACCACAGAAGAAGATGATCAAGGAGCAGATCGAGTGGCTGATAGATCACAAGTACATAAAGCGGGATGAGACCGATATAAACACCTTCATCTACATGGCATAGCACCGCGGGCCAGAATGAGGAACGCTGACTGTGGTTTCAGTTGATCCAGCCTGATGGACTCTCGGATACTTCCAGGCTCCCCCGTCCTCTATTTAAAATACAAAAATCCAGTCCAGTGCAGGGAGGCATGAGTTCAAAACTGAGACCTACCTATTTAAAAAATACAACAAAAAACGTGGAACTTCCTGCCTTAAAGTTGTACAAAGAAAAAAATGCAAAAAGTTGCAGTGGGAGTCTACACCAAGTGGTTCTACTTGTTTTTAGTTGAAGGGGTGTCTTTGCTGTCCAGACGAGGCTGTTCTCCGTCAGAGGTCTGTTTTTGATGCCACGGTGCGAGTTTAAGGGCATGCGGTCAAGAAAAGCTGAGACGCTTTGGAGTGCAGATATTTTCAGATCCAGTTTTAATCCACATCAAACCCAGAATGGACAAAAGACACTCTTTGACTGTGACGCTGCTGTTAGCAGGTCGTTTGTTTGCTGCCCATCACGACGCTCTGCGGTCATAGTTGAAGTAATCAAATACTTAATTTGGACATTTCAGTGTGTACAAAGAGCCGGGTAAGCACTTCACAGATACACATGGCCGACTCCGAGCCTCTGTTCCTGGGTCAGAAGAATATGTGTGGGAGGGAGCATTTTAGGGGTTGGTTACTCTCCGAGACGTGCACTCAAGAGGTGTTTGAGTCGAAGTCCGGAGGCCAACTCATGTTCTCTTTTCTGCAGAGATCCTCGGAGGAGAGGATGAGGTCAGTATTACACATAATAAATGCTACAGTTCAAAGGTATGGGAGTGTGTACCATGAGATGTGAATTATAAAATGATTAAAATAAACAGCACCTTATTGTAAAACATGCAGGTTTGTCATTGATCCGCAGGAACCCCCATGATCCATCTGTTTTTGGTCTGCGTAGAAGGGGATTGTTTTATTTTTGGGTAAATGTTTGAAGATAATGTTGGGAAATTCACCGATTTTACTTTTACCCCAGAGTTGAATGAGACGATGAGGGTTAAGTATTCCTCCAGTGGTAAGTTAGTTAAGCTGAGCGTAAAGACTGGAAACTTTAAGCCTGGCACAGAAATTGTCTCTGTAATTCTTGAATTTTTTGTTGAGGTGGGAAATTTGACCTCCTGGTTTCTTTGTTTTTTGTTTTTACGTGATAGTGGACTGTGTCGGATCATAAATAAATGCATTAAGTGCATTATAAATTAAATGTATTATTATTATTATTATAAATCTAAATTTAGCCACATGGGTGATCCCAAAAACAAGTTTTCAGTGAATATTGTATTTATTGACACAATATACAGTATATTGATATAAACAAAAATGTTTATGAAGTTGGCTAGAAGTTCTCACCAGTAGCAAACAATGCAAGGATCAACAAATTCCAGAAGGTGAGTGAAACCCCATCAGTCTAGCAAAGGTTCCAAAGCTGTTTCTAAGGTTCTGGGACTCCACAGTGAGACACATCATCTATTATCTACACATGGAAGAGGCTTGGATCAATACTGAACCGTTACAGAAGTGGACCACCTTCCAAAATCCCTCCAAAGCACGGGGAAGCTTTATTCGGGAATTGAAATCGGATTCAAAGAGAATATCCAATGAGCGTCAGATATCTTTCACATCAATAAAGGTCAGAGGTCATGCCTTCGCCTTTCCAAAGACACTTCACTGAAAGGGCATCGTGAGAGAGTTGTGAGGAGAGTCCCTGCTGACCCGGAAGAAAATGAATACCGGTCTGAAACTTGTAACGACACACCTTGATGACCCTCAGAGCCTCTGGGAGAATCGTCTGTGGACTGATGAGTGGAAAGTCAAACTGGTTGCAGGCAGGGGTCCCGTTACATTCACTGAAAACCAAACGCCGAGTCCACTACAAGAACATTAGACCTACGGCCAAACATGGAGGTGGCGATGGAATGTTGATGAGGCTCTTTGCTGCGTCAGGGCCAGGAAGACTCGCCATCATTGAGGGAAACATGAACTTTACTCTCCAACAAGAAATGTCAGTAGTAGAATGTCGGATCATTAGTATTGGAGTTGAAGCTCAAGCAAGTGAACAAGTTTTCCTCTTAATAGGTCTAAAGGAATAGAATTAAAGTGTTGTGTCCTGGTCAAAGTCTGGACTTGAACCCCGTTAGGATGCTTGGAGGAGACTTGAAAAGATCAGTTAATGCTCGAACATTCTGCCACAGTGATGTCTGAGACTGATCTCCAGCTATTGGAAGTGTTTGGTTGCTGTTGAAGGAGGGACAGCTAGATATTAAGTTCAGCGGGATGAGTTATTTTTTCTCGTGGTGGTTTAGGTAACATTTTTGTATTTTGTTTTTAATACTATTTAAGAATTTGTTATAATTTAGCATCTTTTCCATTTACTCATGTTGTGTTTTGGTATATTTAATTGGACGATCTGTCAGTTTAGTTTGGGATACACACAGAAAAAGAGTAAAACAAGAGGGTATCCAATATATATATTAAAAGCATTTTAACTCTTCAAAGCCCCCGTAATTTGAATTTGTTGACCTCAAGATTCTCACAATGTTAAAGGAAGTGAAAAAGATCAATAATCCAAATACACCTCTCTGGTTAGCCTCCAAAATTCAATGATTTCTTTCTGGACATCGTGTAGGAGTTGATCCTGGGCCCAAGTTGAGTTGATTCCATTCTAAGTCTGATCTAGGTTTGGATGCAGTATCTGGAACTTTTTCACCACTGTCTGATAAAGTCTCTTTCAGTTTTTTGCCAATGCGATTAAAGATAATAATAGGCCCAATGAAAATAAAAATACCTGGAAATGGCCACCTGATGTTGTTCCACCACTGTGTGCAACAGTATCCGGATCAGAGAGATTAGCATCTATATTTGGAGGGCGATAATACATTCTGACTCACAGTCCAGTAACAGAGAGGGGTGGAGACCCTCTCTGTTACTGGACTTCGTGTTTCTTTGGAAGGTAAGCTGCTACACTGATCAACCGTAACATTATAACCACTGACAGATGAAGTGAATGACATTAGTTATCGTGTTACTATGCTGCTCTGACAGGCAACAACTACATCAACATTGTCGCAGACCAAGGGCACCCAGTTTCAGCAGGAAGATGCTCCCAGCTGCACTTAAGAAAGGTTCCGGAATGATTGTAGGAACACAAAAATGGGGTTTGGGTGTTGACTTGGCCTTCAAATTCTTCACCTCTCAAACCAATTGATCCGTCAAATGTGCCGGACAAAGAAGTTCAATCCATTTAGGCCCCAACTCGGAACTTACTGCTATCTTGGAACCAGATGCACACCTGCACAGGTGTGGTGGGGTCCATGCCTTGGATCAGAGCTGTTCTGGTGGCAAAACGGGGACCAGTTCAAGAAAAGGCCGGTGGTTGTAATGTGATGGCTTATCAGTGTATATCTTTAAGAAAAAATAGATCTGAATCTTATGAACAATCTGTGTTCATCACTCATGAACTAGTGATAAACAAATGATTCCAAATGTTGGGACTATTTTACCGTAACTTCAGTTGGAACGAGTGACATCCAAGTGAAACGACATCGTCCTGGTGACATCACCATAGTGTACACTTTGAAGGACTAGGCTTTCGTGTCGTCCCCAACAGCAAGGTCATATCCCCCCAAAAAAGGCCCCCCATCCGCTGCGATATACAAGCAAATTAAATGTGACTCACATAATATCAAACAGTCCAACCTGTGAAATATTTCTAGGAAACATTTAAGGCTGGGACGTTACAGACTGTATTTTCGACGAAATGCTCCTCCTGCGAATAAATTCTGAACTATTATGGTGAAAGAATATGCATAAAAGATGGATCTCATTGTGTAGATTCATATGCGCTAATTCAACATAATTGGACATGGTTGGGCAGTAGCTCTCAAAAACTGTTTTTTTGCACACAGGAAATCCCCGCCTACTGATACATAAATTAACATTTAGAGTAATATATGGTCCCACAAAAAAATTTCAGTCCAACATTGAACAAAGACAGATAACGACGTAATGAATTTGAACATATAATTGTTCAAAGTTATAACATCGTTATTACACTGTGATTACACTACTGTGTAATAACTAGCTGTATTTTTACTATAAAACTTGCTAAAATTCTTGCACTTCAACTAAGTTGCATAACAAATAAAAAAGTATGTAAAGTAAAAGACATTCAGTCACAGGAAGAAGCAAGGATTTGAAAATCTATTGCCGAAACAATGCAACAAATTTTATTCTGCAATTTAGTCAATGCGCCAAAAATCCTTTTTGGAAGTCTTGATGTTACCTATTCCTGTTCAACGCACCTGGCTTAAAAATAAACGTCCAAAGTATTATTTTTGTTATTATCTTGCTTAAGTTATTTCTGAGTTAAAATGTAACATGCAAAGAAAGTTTTTTTTTTGTTGTTGCTGAATCTTTGTGTGAAATCAAAACAAAATGTCCGGTTTGGAGAACTTTATTGTGCGTAGCTGAGTAACTAACAGCAACCTCAATCACAAAGTGTTACATTCACGTTACTTTTTACTAAACCACATCTCGAACAGGACTAAATGTTTCAGAGACTGAACACAGTTTCACAGATATACAAACAAAATATATAAGAGTTAAATATGACCCCACCCCCACAAACACACACACACACACACACAGTGAAGTACTTTTGCAGATTTAGTTGGTTTCACAAACCGCCACCAGACATATTATAATCCAACATTAAAACATTGACCTGATCACCTGCAGACAGAACGCCGGGTTTGATCGACACATAATGTGAATATATTTTGATCAATGTTTCTATACTTCAGTGAATGTTTGTCACACAATGCGTCTCACCTCAGGCTCCATAGCGATAAATAAGCTGATTGACTGTAAATCTGTGACATCAGTGTCTTTTAAGTGGTTTGTTATAAATGCGCAAGAAGATTAGAGCACCTGAAGGCATCATGAAAGAACCCAGAACATCAGCAAAAAGCCGTGATTATCAACGGCGGCCCACTGGATTGGATGAAACATTGCGCATTTATTATGTCATCAGCCTGTGGAGCCTGAAATGTGACACACACCGGCAGACAGTTTTTTCTCCTATGTTGAGACTTATTTGATAACCTCAAAATTTAGTTTTGCCAGTTTAAGTGTATAAGTGCGTTGAAACTAACTAAGTATGTCAGAATGTTAATTTTATTCTGCTTTGGACTCTGTCTCCGGGATATGAGGGACAGAAAAACAAAATTCTCAAAAGCAGGCAGCAACTAGTGTCCAGGCGAACACGTTAAACTAAATTTTGTGCACAAACATTAACCTCATTTAGAAATTAAAAACTGCTTAAGATGTTATTAATAAATTAGACCAAATGAACAAAACTTTTGTATTTCCGGAACGCATTAACTTTTGCAATGAACAGTTAGACATTAAGATTCTTTCTGCCGATCTCAACACAGTCAGATACCTCAAAAAAAAAAAAGTTCTGCCATGCATTTATCAGAAAACAGGAACAATCAATCAAACATTGTGACACGTTGAAAAATATGTGCCAGGTTTTTAGCTTAACCAAAAAAAATTGCTTTCCGTTTGATGTGAACTATAAGTCCCTCTGTTCTTGTTGGCCACCTTAATCAAAATACTAACCGTCTAAGCCCCTCCTCTTTCTCTTACCCTTTAATATCCTCACCAAGAAAAAAAAAACAGTATCGGGAAAATTATTTCTTTGGCGCATTCAATAATTTATTACATTAAACACCCTAAATTGACCATGAATAACCGTTTTTTCCTGCATTTTGTAAGTGAAAACAGTGAAAAAAAGATCTGACTGAAAAAAATAGCTTAATAATGCAATTTTGAATTTCATGGAAAATGCTCCATTTCCATTAAGTTAGTTCAAAAGTTTTTGGTTTTATCAGGTAACGCAATTTTGGTTAGTAACTTCTCGCACACTTTAACATGCCAAAAACAAGAAAATCCTACTCATCTAATTAGACTTTAATGCCCATGGTTAAAGCCTGGTCCTCTGTGGCCCTTCTCCCAGGGCTCCATCCTTGGCCCCTTACTCTTTAGCACAAACATGCTGCTTCTTATTATGAACAGGTGCAGTTACATTTTTCCATTAGAAATATTGACTCAACCGTTGAGCAGGACATTAAAGGGTTAATCAGGTGACCAATCAAGGTCAGAAGTGTCTACGCTCAACTTTTCGGTCATTCCAAGTATGTCAGGTACTGGTAGTGTGCTACATTGTGATATTCTTGTTAGCGTGAAACCACATTTACGCTTGAGCTGGCGAGGACAAGATGTCATGATCTGAGAAATGGCACTAGCGTCCATCCGTCTCCATCTTTGGTCCGTCGTTGCTCCCCTGTCTCCAGCCGTCTGCGTCCCTCAGTGGAAGACGGTCTGCCTCCAGCATTTGTCAGGCTGGAATGGCCACAAGGCGTCAGTGATGGCGGTGGCAAATGGTCGCGGTTCAACGCTCAGGTTCAGCAGCTCCAGACGAGAACAGTTTAACTGACTGTTGATTGGGCGGAGAGTCGACGCAGCCAGCTGCTCCGTCAGCTGCAGAGAGGCAGACGGGTGCATTAATACATCATACAAACACCGTCTTTGGTTGATTTTGAGCTGAACTTCAGATTATTGTCCTGCTGGAAGGTCTGACCATGATGGTATATGATGGAGTCCACGGAAACATGTCTTAACATGATGTCCAGGACCTTTGGAAGAAAAAACGCCCCACAGCAGCAGAGACCCACCACCAGGCTTCAAAGTTGGTATGAGGGGCTTTTCTCTACGCCTTCCTATCTTACCACGCTACAACCAACGTAGATGTTTCTAGCCAAAAAACTCTACTTTGGTCTCATCTGACAAAAGACGATCTCAAAAAATTCAAATTACGTTCCTACTCCTTAATTAACATGATACATTAACATTCAGTTAATTAAAAAAAAAAACCCAGACAGAAATAGCCTAAAAGAGATATTTTTTTTTACTAAAGTATTTTGATTACATTTCAGAACATGGACTTTTTCACTTTTGCTTGAGGAAAGAATAAGTCCTTCTACTCTTACT
Source organism: Lophius americanus (assembly GCA_037951165.1). Lineage (NCBI taxonomy): Eukaryota > Metazoa > Chordata > Actinopteri > Lophiiformes > Lophiidae > Lophius > Lophius americanus. Next base: position 16,918,816 of record JBBDHG010000009.1, on the reverse strand, counting down.
AGTCTTTTACAGAGTTAGTAACACAAGTAACTGTATTTCTACTTGTGTTCTTTGCCACCTCAGCCTCTAAGACATTTAAAGTGCCAGCTGTCAACTCTTCCTCCTCAGTTACTTGAGCTGTGCTGCTCCTCAAACCTAAGTGCATGTTAGTGTCTCTCTCATCGGTCAGAGCAGGGGAGTTCATTTACTGCCATGTTGAGGACGGACTCTAAAGATATGTGTTAGTGTTCCCTCAGTGAGTGAGGTATTTAGTTAGTGTAACATGTAGAGGTGTAGGGGATTACTGCATATTTACAGGAATGAGGTGATTAGATGGCAGGTTGAAGGCCTGAGCGATTGCCACAGCCATCTCATATTTGGTCATCTTCTGTTTGGCTGAGAAGTGAAAGATTCCTTTGATGGACGGGTCCTGGAAGAGAAGCAGACAGGTGGTGAGACAACAGATGTCCTGTCCGTCCACCAGTTAGACGGACTGTTTTGTACCTGTCGAGCTCTCTCGGACAGCTTCCTGCAGACAGCAGCCACATCTCTGGTGTCGGTGGGGAACCTCTGCTGACAGTGATCCAGTGTGCAGCTCTCTGTCGCATCCTGGACCTTGAGCCAGAGGACTGTCACGGCGCTCTCAGACACCGTCTCCACATCCCCAAACAGAACCGGCACCCGCAGCACCACAGCACCTGAGACACAGATATGCATTTGCAAAATGAATCCTACAATCAGGCGCTAATGTTCCCTTCGTAATGATTTTTTCAAAAATCCCACGAGGATGTTTAAAACATTACAATAAGCCTTTATTAAGACATCATTGTTTGCATTTAAAATGTTAATGTGTACTGATTCTCATCTGCTGTTTAATACTTTCTGCAAAACGTGAATATGCTTGTGTTTGTTTGAAGTTAACTATTGCATTTAAAATAGAAATTCTGAATATAAAATGTAATTCACTTGACTAACATCTACAATTTTATTTACATATTTCAGTAAAATCATAAAAGGAATAAAGCTGGTCCGATATTTTCACAAACTAACAAAAGAAATCTCTCACCTAGCCCCTGCAGTTCTGTTAAGTACCACTAGGGGCACAAGTACCCCGGTTTGCTAAACACAGAGAATAATGTTATCATAGTTTAACTATTTGTAACGTTTGTTTAAGGAAACATGTCCCTGTCCCTCTGGACCCATTTGTCTTTTTGAACTTTGTAACTTTATGTTGTAGTACACACGATCAGCAATAACATTGTAAACAGCGATAAGTCATGTCAGAGTGACATTGCTAATCTCGTTACAGTTGCACCTTAGGGTGGGTGGGATATATTAGGCAGTACGTGAACATAAAATCAAAAAAATCTGAGCGACTTTGACTCGGGCCAAATTCTGGCTACACAAATTGGTCAGAGCCTGTCCAGAACTGCAAGTCTTATTGAGTGTTCCTGCTTGGCAGCCTAAGGAAGGAAAACCGGTGGACCGGTAATCAGGTCATGGGCACTTAAGGCTCACTGATGTGTGTAGTCTGTGTTGTCCACTCCCACAGAAGTACTGTAGCGCAAATTGTTAAGACGGTTCCTTCTGGTTCTGATAGAAAAAGCTTTCAGAACACACACTGACATCGCAGAACTGGCGGCGGAACGTCCCCTACACAATATTAGGTAAGTGGTTTTACTGCAGTGGCTGATTCACGTATGAAGCTTTTTCAGGGTTTCTCCAGATTTCAACAATCCAAGGCTTTTAAAGACGTTTTTTAAGACGGTTATGAACTCAATTGAACTCCTATTGAAAAAAAGTGAGTTGAATATGAAGGTATATCAGAGTCGCAGTCAGTAGCAAAGTAAATTAAGTATTTACACTTACTGAGTAAACAGCAGTGTTAGTTCTCAATAAATACATACATGAAAAAATAAAGCACCTGGAACAATTATTAAAAAATTGTTGTCAAAGTAGTATTAAATGAAGGTTAAAGATATAGGAGACTTCATTCAAAATCCAACCATACACAAATTTTGTGAAAATCTATTTACAGCTTTCGACGACAGACAATTGACAATAATTAAACCATATTTTGCATACTTTACTATATGTTTACAAAATCATTATATAATGCTATCTCACTCAATGACGCGGTGCCTCTGTGATGTAATGACGCGGCTCTGGTACCTCTGTGATGTAATGACGCGGCTCTAGTGACTTTTTGATGTAATAAAGTTGCTCTAGTGCCTCTGCTAGTTGAAAACAAACCAGTTATTTTCTGTATTCAAATAGATTGTAATGGGATTTCTTATTGTTCTTCTGTCCACAAAAGGCACGAGGGATCATTCATGTCACCTTGGCGAGTAATGCGTTTAAAACGCAATTGCATATTTGCTTATTTTGTTGTGGATGTCACCGTGACGTTTGAAACCTTGCCTGCCTTCATTCGGAGGCAGACATAGACAACTCCAAGAAGGTAAAAATATACAGGCTTCAGTAAAAAAAAATTACGCAATTTCCTATTTAAAATTTCTTATCTTGAGCGAGCTGTTAGCTCATCATTCGTTTTGTCCTGTCTGATTTTGCGTGGCTTTGCATTGACTTTGTTATCACACCGCGTGAAAAATACACGTGAAATTCAATGTGGACCCTAGAACCTTGTTCACATTAATGCAAAAGAGTTGCGACGGGTACCTGGACAGTGTCTGAGGGTCTCCCTCTCTCCCTCCAGTTTGCTGCGGCCATAAACATTGAGAGGATTTGGACTGTCATCTTCTCCGTATGGAGGATTCCTCCCATCAAACACGTAGTCAGTGCTGATGTAGAGGAAGAGCGCCCCGCTGGCAGCTGCATTCACAAAACACACACACACACACACTTCTAATGAATAAGCAGTTCCTAACTCAGATGAGGAGCACGATAACAGGTGATGACCCACCTGCCTCCATGGCGAGCGTGCCTGTGGCGTGCACATTGAGATTCACAGCTGCTTCTGTGTGTCGCTCCACAACATCTGGACGTCTTTCTGCAGCACAGTGGACGATCACATCAGGCTGAAACAAAGATTTATTCAACACAAATTAACCTCAAACGTCAAAATAAAGTTCTTCCCTAGTGCCACGAAATAAATGTGTAAATCCAGACACTTTGTTTACTAAACTTGGAGCACAGTAGTAGTTGTTGTTGTTCCAACAATATTCTGCACAGGCAGAATATCCTTCTTCAGGTAATTCCACTTCTATCTTTTCACTTTATTTCTCCATTGTTTCATGAAGGCTACTCATCTCTCTCTGGTAGATCCTGCTGCAGGTCGTCTGCATGGAGGACATGCAGTCAGGCTGCTGGGAGTTAACCCTTTAGTGCCCACATACATATATCAGGGCTACACGTGTATAGCGAATGGCACTTTTTGATATAATAAATTTGGACAAACTTAACTCCCTTCGTTGGAGCGGTAACAACCATCCAATCTTTACAATAAAAGTCACACAAAAACGAAACAGGCAGTGCTTAGTAAAAACTACCCTCAAACAAATGACCAAAAATTACCTCAACATCCATATGTCACAAAACCATGTCAAAAGGTCTAGAAGTGCCCATAAAATGTGTCAGTATTAAGGTGGAGGACTATTAAAATCCTGAGACTTGAATTTCAGCAAAAATATTTTCTACATTTATCAAATAAATCAGAAAAAAAACAAAAAACAAAAACAATGGACCAACTGCTGATGGGCTGCCAAAAAAAAAAGAAAGAAAAAAGAGCGCACACCTTAGCAACTAGTCAATAAAGACATGCCAGAAAGGGCACCAACCCTCTACTCTTCTTAATCATTAAACATATCCAAAGCGACAAGAAGCCATGAAAAAGGATTACCAAATCCAATCGGAAAGCACAAGAAATAATTGAAGAGGAGATAATCATATTTAGTAATAGTAAAAGGTAAACAGTTTGATGAAGCCACCAGAGCTACGTGTTTGAGGTCACCATACCCCCGTTCTCCACACCTCAACAGCACCTTCATGATCAAAGGATCAGATCAGGGGGAATCCCGTTTGATTGCTGCTGAGTCATAACACCAGCACAACGTCCTGTCCATGGCTTAGAGAGGCTGTCTTCACAGAAGAAGCTTTGAACATGATCTGCATTGATTCCATGTCCCAAAACTCCCCTGGGATACATGAGAGCCCCTTCAGTGGTGGGAGCTGAAGAGGGGACTACCCCCACATGTTACCAGTTCACCCTCAGGGGTGAAAGGGCAGCCCTCCCCCTTTCACCTGATTCCGCGAACAAACAGTGAAAATCTGTTCCACTATAAAAAGGAGTCTATAAATTCAGAGGTCAGCAAGTCTAGATCCAAACACTACTATTGATACGGACACACACTGAACTACAGTTGCTGATCTAGTTGAAGAGTGTTTGCAGTGCAGAATGCAGTACCTTGTGCTCCTGCAGAAGTCCCCTGACAGTGTCCTCATCTGTGAGGTCACAGCGGATGAGGTGAGGTCTGGTTCTCTTGTATCCAGTCCCGATTACTGACCAGCCATTGCTCTGAAACTCTTTATAGACTGCTCGACCGAGAAGACCTGTTGCCCCGGTAACCAAGACCCTTGGAGCTCCGGCCATAGGCTCCTCCTGAGGTAAACAGTCCAACATCAGTAATACAATCAGCACTACCACTAATTAGGGTCCAGTGTCCACAGACTTTCTGATGAGTGGATCCCCTGCTAAACCTCTTATTTGTGTGTAGTATCTCATTATTTTATTCTCTTTTCATCTTCTCAAATCTTTTACATTTTATTTTAATCACCTTCCATCTCCCTGTCTTTTACTATTTTTTTATTCTCTAAATGGTGTGGATTTTTCTCTTCATCCTCGTTTCCAACTTCTTTTGCTCCGTTAATCACTTGTAAAACACCCTGAATATCATGAAACCTTTATTGAGGGGTGTTTTATAAATCTGATTAAAAACTGAGGAGAGAGGGAAAGTGCCACACTGGATGCAAAAGAGCACAATTTCTGTCGTATTGCAATTTTCTTCAGATTTGAGAAAACCAAAGTAAGAAGTCTAAATTTTTTCTGTGTTGACAATTTTGCCATCAGTAGCCACACACATACAGGATCAGCCATAACATTAGAATCACCAGTCTCAAATTGTGTATGTCCTCTTTTATTGCCAAAACAGCTCTGACACCTTTCTATCGGCCTTGGGCGCCCATGAACCCTGACTCTGGTTCACCAGTTGTCCTTCTTGAGACCACTTTGGTTGACACTAACAATGACACACCAGGGATACCCAACAACACCTGCAGTCCTGGAGATGCCCTGACCTAGTTGTCAAGCCATCACAATGATTCTTGTTATGGCTTGACATCACAATTCTACCCATATTGTTCTTAGTTGTGCGACATCTGTTTTTAATCATGAAATCTAATCTGTTTGTTGTTATTAACTGTGGAGGGGAAGCTGATAAAAGAAATGACACTGAGCCCCAGTAAAAAAAAAAAATTAATGCAACAATAAATGATATCCTTCATCTTTAAATAGGAACAATCAATGTTATTCTGACCTCACCTATCAGTGGTTAGAATGTTGTGGCTGATGTGTATCTGATTCTACAGTTGTGCACAAATAGTTTTAGACTACCTTTTGCGCTATCTTTGGGACATTTTGCGTATTGCACACGAGAAGAGTAACAAACTCATGTTCAGTGTTCTTCATCAACGTCAACGAAGATCTATTCCATTTATTTTTACGGTTCCTGTGTGAAAATGTAAAATGAAAATAGCGCAACTCCAGTAAGTCTGTTTACAATTTAATATTTCTTGGATTCCCTTTATATATGAAAACCATATTTGAGAGTAATCGTGAGTAAGCGTTTACATTTGTACGAGCATCGATTAAATGGGGGATCAGCTGCAGGTGAACATCCATCGTTAACCGAAAGCATAATAATAATAATAATAATAATAATACATTTAATTTATAATGTACTTTACATTTGGATCAAATCTCAAAGTGCTACAAAGCAAAAGCAGATAAAAAAATGCATAGTTGCATCGGTTGTTTACACGTAAATATTTACCTGGACCAGCTGCACGTTGCCCGGGCTGAAGATAATCCTCATTTCCGATCCCACACGGCTCATTTATCCTCCAATTAAATTTGTTGTTATCTATTACTAATCGATATAGATCATTCAGCGCCTCTCCGAGTTTATGATCCGTAATCTGTTGTTGCTTCCGCTTCCGCATTACAGGCGCCTGCAGTGGCGGAGCTACAGATGAAACCACGCCCCCTTCTCTGACATCACGGACTACGCGCATGATCACAAAACTGGACCTTCCATTAGTAATAATTTTAGACAATTATTACTAGATTTAATTGAAGGAATAAGGTTTAAGTAATATAGTAAACCTTATCATTCTTATGTGAAGCTTCTATATTCACCAAGGGAGATTCTCTAGATCCCTTCCAAATTTCAATACCTTATTATTTATGTGCATCTATGCAGCACGCCGAGCCTTTTGACAAAAAAAGTGAAAAAAATACCCAAAGCATTGTCCTACTTTGAACAATTATTCTCTGTAACCCCTGTATAATCTACATAATATTGGTTGATGTCATTATTTATTTCCGCAGTGATGGGTCAAGTGCAGATAATAAAATTAATCAAGTTATGATAAGATAGGATATACTTTATTGTCCTCGAAGGGGAGAGTAGTTTTGGACTCCGTCCAAGTACAATTTCACAGAAAGTTTAAGGCAGAGGACTGCAAGGCAGTTGTACTGTGCTTAACTTTTATGACTGTTAGTAAATAATAACGCATTTATTCTAAGATTATTATAACATTACAATTATTTAAGGTGGTGATTTTATTTTCATATTCGACTTGCTCTACTTCACACCATTGTTTGTTTAAATTTTAACAAACAAAACACAATGAGACATAAATAAACTAAATAATTAATATATTTATGTAATCATCATCACACGGGACAGAACTCCCTTGTCAAAGCCTCTGAATATGGGTGGGGCATTTTCTAAATTTGATCTTACAAATAAAACAATTTTGGCTAGAATGAGCAAAATATCTCTAGAATAACATAAAAAATAACAATATATTCCATATAGGAATAGCTTTTGTGTTGCTTTTAAACAACCCAGTGTATTGTATCAGGAACAACTGAGTATGAATCAAATATATGTTTTTTTTTTTTAAATGAGGCTTTATACAAACAAGGAACTTGACCTAACAGTCAAACTGCCGAAGCCAGTATTTGTGACAAGAGAAAATGAAATTCTACATTCCCACAATATCCAAACATTGCATGATACCTATTAAACCAAAAATAAATAAATAACAATATAATAAAATAAATAACTATGTAATTAGCAAAAGTAGAAGAAGGTACAAACAGTTACCATTTTAAATTATTATAAATTGGCCAGGCTGTTGCAATTTCTGTTGTTTCAATATGACCATTAGAAAACATAGTTACTAACCTAATGCAAATTCACAGAAATGTTCGAAATCATTCATTATTTAGTTATGGATTTATTTAGTTTTGGGTTAGAATGGGGTATCTGAAGGACTTGGCCCTGTTTTGTTAATTAGTTGCTGGTCAACAAAACAATCTAACAAAACAACATTTTATTTATCAGAATATAAATTATTTGTTAGAGCGGAAAATGAATAAAATTTAAAGATTTTGTGGGAAATTAAAATAGCATGTTATTAAAATGATTCGTTTTGGATTGACGGAAGTATTTATATGTAGCACTGTCTGTGCGTCGGTTATATCTGTCCCCTTCGTTTCAAACCAAAATGACACATTTGCAAATTTTCTATGACTTTTTTTCAGCAACCAGAAATATTTTGTGTAAAAAACATAAATGATATCTTTATGAACGGCTTTATTTATACCCAGAAATGAAACGTTATAAAGACAGAGTACGGGGTCAGACCGGTCAACTGTTTGCCGTAAAGCTGTGGCGTTGAATGAAGCTGGTTAGCATACAGCCAAAAAAAGTCTCAATTAAACAATGAAAAGGGGAAAGAAATAATTCTAATTGTTTATTTAATACCACCAAAGCATTCCGAAAAAAAAAACCTAAATCAGAAACAAGCTGTTCAGTGACCTTATTTAATACAGCGACACAATTGCTTAAAACATCAGTGTTTGAACCGAAACTGGTGAAAACTCAAAATGAGATCTTACCTCTAGAGTTTTGCACTCAAATCCAGGCATCTGAACCAAAACCAGTTCACAGACCAGTAGAGACCAGAGGAAAAATAATTCCCCCTGTATTATAGGTGTTCAAACAGTTCGTCCCACCCCTGTTGCTTTTTCTTTCTTGTTCTCTTTCCTTATTCACACTTAATAAAAGAGCATACCGCCACCCACTGTCTGGAAAGTGCAGAATACTATTTAGATTTGTGCATCCTGAAAGATAATCTAATAAAACAATAAAATAATATTAACCTGTTAAGACCACTGGTAATTTTAAGTTAAGCCTCGCCTAAATTACATTTCCAAAGTAAATTTAAAATAGCTCTACATCTATCAGGTGTATTTGCATTGCCTTGGTGTCTAGGGACAGGTGAGACCTCGTTCTTGTTATCCTCCACTTATCCGGGTCCTGGTCGCAGGGGCAGCAGAAAGCCCAGACTTTCCTCTCCCCGGCCACATCCACCAACTCCTCTAGGAGGATTCCGAGGCGATGGTGGAGATGTAACCTCTCCAGCGGGTCCTGGATCTACCCAGGGGTCTCCTCCCAGATGGACATGCCTGAAACACCTCCCCAGGGAGGCGTCTGGGGGGCGTCCTGACTAGATGCCCGAACCACCTCAACTGATTCCTCTCGATGCAGAGGAGCAGCGGCTCTACTTTGAGCCTCTCCTGAATGTCTGAGCTCCTCTTCCTATCTCTAAGGCTGAACCCAGCCACCCCGCGGAGGAAAATCATTTCAGCCGCTTGATTCCGAGATCTCATTCTTTCGGTCATGACCCACAGTTCATGACCGTAGGTGAGGGTCGGAACGTAGATGGGCCGGTAAATCGAGTGTTTTGACTTTGGGCTCAGCTCTCACTTCACCACAACGGATCGATACAGCGTCCCCATCACTGCAGACGCCGCCCCGATCCGTGCGTCCATCCCCCGCTCCCTTTTCCCCTCACTAAATTATTTATTTTCTGTATCATTCACAATATACTTACTACTATGTGTGAGTTATCTGTAATTAAACAAAAACACCATATTTTTATCCTTGCCGGATTTATTATTGATTAAAAACAACTTCAACATCATTATAAAACTGTGAACATTTTTAATAGCAAATGTAAACAAATAGAATTAGGTGTTTATTTGTATTATGTAAAAAAAGCATTTGTATTGTACAGACATACTTACTAGTCAAATTAAGTCAAGTCATGTCCATTTTATTTGTATTATCCCAAATTACAGCAAACGTTACATTGTGGCACTTTTCTAAAACAGGTGATCAAGACTACATTCTTTATTTTACAGAAACCCCACACTTCCCTCATAAGTAAGCACTTAGTTACAGTGCCAAGGCATAAGCTGCGTTTTAACACGAATAAACCTCAACCAGATGGTTGCTCCTCTGTCTTGATCAGCAGGTTTGAGAGTAAGAGAACGAGAGAGTAGGAGACAGACAGAAAGAAAGAGAGAGAGAGAATCTCAGTCCTCATTGGTTAGTCCTTAATTCTACTCTGAACTCCGTAGTCACTTTAAACACATACTCATACAGTCTACATATACTATACAAAAGGTGCAGGAAGGTTTAAACCTGAGTCTTAGGATATTTTAACATTTTAACCATCACCCTAAGCATTAATAAACCACATTAAATAATGAAAACATGCTAATGTTTGTATTTTTCATTGCAGCAAAAGGTCACTTCAATAACCTGTCAGTTATTTCTTCAGTTCAACATTCCATGACAGACAAACATAGCCAAAACATGTAGATTAAGGGTTAGATTTAGTGATCCCACCGCCGTGTTCTTAGGAACCAGATGGTTAATGTAGATTTTAAGATCTTCTCTATATCCACAAACCCAAATTTCCATTCACAGATTATATATTATATTATATTCAAAATCTTAATTACACAAAGTCAGAACTTGAGATGCAGTTGCACAACCCTCCACCCACACATTTTCATTTAGTTCTGTTTGCTGTTCGGAGTAATGCTAATGCCACAAGCTGCAAAGCTATTGACACCATTAGTCTTATTTATCACCATCCTCGCCATTAACAAATATATTTGCTATCCTTTACTTTACCACCTAAAACTCTCATTTCAAAGAGTGACTTCGCCGAGACAGTAGCATAGAAATTGTTACAAAAATGGTATAGTATAGTATACCATATATATATATATATATATATATATATATATAATCATATATCATATATCAATCAAAATAGAGAATTTTAAGAATCAATAAGAATGATTGCTTTGTAATTTCAGAAAGAATCACATTGACTAAGAGCAATAGTTACCGGCTCATTCAAGAAGTTAGATTTATACTCCCCCAAAAGTAACGCAGTTCTAACAGTTTCAGTTCCTTCTTCCTGGAAGAATCTGTAGATTACGGAAGAATCTATAACTTGAAATGATCAACATTTATGTAAATGAATGTAAAGTTCCTGTGAATGGTGATTCAGATCATCATCTGCATTCAGAATATTTTTTTTTTTAATCTGCAGATTATTCCTAGAAGTACGAGCGGCAAATGTAAAAACTTTTTTCTAAGAGACTCTATCCTACAGTGGTAAAAAAAATAATAATTCTGAATGCAGATGATGATCCTAATCCCTAAATCATTTCACGTTTTCTTGCCATTCTGAGTCTATTCTATTTGGTTTAAGGTAGAAAGACTAGTGACACGAAGCTTTATGGACTCTGGCGTCTAACAGAGAAACCTGATAGCTTTTCCCAGGTACAACTCGCTAATCCAACGAGAGCCATGAGGAAAAGGTTTATCCCGCTGGGATACTGCAAAATCAAACCTGGGATTCTGCTTAATTCATTTTCAAATTTGTTTATTTGCCTGAACTAACCCATTGGTATTTTTTAGGGGAAAAAAAAGGCTTTGGCAATTCAAGAAATTCAGAATTTATTCGCTTCACAGATTCAAAATACATAGAGGCAACCAATCCAAAATTCAGAAGGTAAATGTAGAATTAAAAAAACAGGGAGGATCAGAACCAGTAATAACTCAGAAATACACACCAGAGATGAGGTTGACCGAACAACATGGGGGTACATCACAAACTGGAACAGAAGGGCAGAAGGGGAACACGGGCCATAGAGTATGAGGCAGGGATAATGAGACATAGGCGATAACAATCAGGGAGTTTGGTGGAATCACAGTGGCAGTAGAACGTATAGTATGATTAACAGGAAGCCTGAAACGAGCGGGAATGTCCTGTAAGAAACAAGACGAAAAATGAAGATGTATGCAAATCATTGGAAAAAACAAACAAAAGAAAACCTTAATTATATCAGGTTCGGTGTACTTTGTTTGTGCCTGTAGGCATATTTGGTTTTGCAGTTAGAATGAGTGAGACATCCACTGTCAGTTTCAAATAAAACATACACCATATAAAATTAAACATGATACTAGGATAAACTATAAAAACAATAAAAACAGTGAAATAATAAAACAGCAAAAGCGCTCCAGTGCTAATCAAAAATGTTTCAGATTGTAATGAGTTCCAATAAAAACAATGAAAAACCTCAAGAACCAACCCCTAAAATAGAAACAATCTAAAAAAAAACTATGAATAGGTTCCAGCTCCCGAGGAATTTTGTTTAAATTTGAAAATTTACCCACAGTTTGTTAACCAGTGTGATAGCAGCTGGAACAAATCTGTTTTTATAGCGTGTCATCTTACACATTGCGATTAAAAACCGTTGTCCAGAAGGGAGAAGCTGGAACACACTAACTGTCTGGTGAACAGGGACATTGGGTTCAGCTGAGACTCACCGATCAGCTGACTGGACTATCTGACTGTTTGATGGAGAGAGTTTTTGTTCTGTACAGAGAGACTTCCAAACTATGAAAGCAACGGAGACGATAGAAATTAGGATAGGAATATAGGATAGGAATTAGGATTAGCAGGATAAACCAAGATCATCATGATTTTATCTACATGGATAACATTTCAGATGGACGGATTGGCATCAGTCCAGAAGTTGTTGTTTTTTAAGAAATATCAAACCTGACAATCCGACTTAAAAGCTATATGTGGAATCATTCTTGGTGGACATGTACAATGTGTCAAAGAGAAAACCAAACGTTCAAAGGCTGTGCTTCAAAAACGAGCCTCGGTCTTTTATTAAGAACAAACTCTTGCTATATGGAAACCCAAAAACTAACTGTCGTTTGCCAAGTGCCCAAATTGTTTATGAATGCATTGCTTAAATCCATAAAAAACTTTTGAAGTTATTAAAAAAGTCCCCTGTATAAATGAATAAGGTAGTCAGCAAAAGAGATTATTTTTCTAGATGGTAAAGAGAAGGGTTTCTTCTTTAAAGTTCAGCGTTTTGAACGGGAGAGGGGTGGGTGGGTGGAGGTGGGGTCGAGTGGTGGGGTGGGGGGTCTTAAAGGATTGTGTCGCCATTTGAGGAACTGCAGTTTTTGGCACTTTGGCATGGGCATCATTTTTCTTCCCTGGAGGTTTCTGCTTGAAGCTCACACACACAGCGGTGGGGTGGTGGTGGGGAATTGAGCTGCAGCCTCGTCTGTCAATCACCTCTTAAAATAGAAACCTGCAGTCTGATACCAACTCTCTCTGTGTGTTTATCTCCATGGTTCTTGTGACGGCCCTCTCTCTCGCCTGTGGTCTGTCACCAACACTCACGCGCTCTCTCTCTCTCTCTCTCTCTCTCTCTCTCTCTCTCACTCCGTCTTTCTCTCTCTCTCTCTCTTGCAGGGCAGTGGGTGTTGATCACCTCAACGTCAAGTCAGTGTTTAAGCAAGCTAAAACTAAAACAAACATGATCACACTTCTCTGAGAGTTGAGAGAGACGGGACCGGACCTAATCCTGGACTTTGAGAACCGACTTCATCTTCAACACGAAACAGAACCAGGATCAGCCTGCTGTCTATTAGAGGTAAGAATCAAACTGATATTTAGTATGTTGCACATTAACAGAACAAAAAACAATAAACAGGTATATATAAACATGAAGCAGCATGAATAAATTACATTATGCATTGCATAAAGGATTTATAAAGATGGTGCATATTAAAATGTACATGTTAAAAATGAAGTTTGTGGGTATGAACTGGATCCTCCTTGTAATTGAAAAGGAATTGTGCATTAATTTAATTATAAGTTTTGATTCATGCATATGAATATTCTGAATGCAAATAGGCAAAAAAACATCTATAATTGACAAATTGGGTCTTGTAACCTTTGATTACATAAAAATAAATGGCTTGAAATGTAAGTATAACACTCTCTTAGCACAAATTGGCTTTGTCAAAAAAAGTCTTTACATGCATTTTCTTAAGCTACAACCTATTTTGCTGATAAATTTGCAAGATATCATCTACAATTGAGGCCTTTGGGTGCAAACTTAGTCTCAAAACCAGTGACGACGTCCAAACCAAAGGCTTGAAAATGTTCCCCCAACACTCAAGAACAAAGTACAACTGGGACTGACACAGATCTGTGCATGCATGTACTTAAGTTTTGTACTTAAGCTTTGACCCATGCACACTTACATTTTGATGACAAATTGGGTAACGCAGGTGGAGCGGCGGTGAGCTGCAGCCAAAAGATGCCTCTCATTCATTTAATATCAAATGTTAATTATAGAGGTATGTTATTATTCAAAACGGTTGCGTTACGTCTGCTTGCATCAGATCCATTGAATTTGAAGAGATAATTATGCCAACTCAACCATCAGAGCAAAGTCTGCTGAATCAAAGCTGAGGCAGGGAAGAGGGCCGGTGTAACTGATGGAAATATTGGAAATATGTGGAAATACAACATCCAACATCAAATACCATGAAATAACTGAAGAACAGAACCATTAATGTGCAGCATGGGTTTAGTTTTCATGCAGTTGTGTGTTACTCGCTGCAGTACACATGACCGTGCTGACCCAGAAAAGACTGATGACAGCAGGACGGCCTCCACACAGACTCTAACGGCTCCAATCCACTCATCCAGCAAAATGTCCCCATGTGCTCACGTGGAAAAACCCCCTTCATTACAAGTACACTCAAAGTGCCTTTCATTGAAGGACACCATATAGTAATAAAAAAAAATCATCATGGAGTGGGAGTACATTGAGGATTGAAGACATTTCCAAATGCAAAAGACAGTTTTAGTAGGACGTTGATCCGATACGACTGGGCGACACTGGCCTTCTGTTGCCCCTCCTTTGGCGAAATGACATACGTTTTGGCCATATACGATGTATATGTTTAAAACGAAAATCCGTTTTAAACATATACATCCTTTTAGCTCTTACTGTAATAACTCCTTGAACTGTCATCATTTTTCTATCTTTATTTTTTAATTTACTTTACTTGTGGATTTTTTTTCAATAATGTCAGCGTAATGAAATGAAAGCTTCACAAAATAAAAACATATAAATGTAAGGGAAAGAAGACATAGGATGATCAACCATAAGACTGGGAGAAGATGTAAGTTTGGACACATCCATATGGATTGTGTGAAGTTTGGAAATAAAGACATGACAGCTCTTGGACAGTCATTTCAGTCCATGGCCTCATTATGAACCCATAAGGTCAAGGTCACGTAACACAATAAAGAAATACATTGTGTACAGATCAAACTACAGTTTGCAAATGATGTTCCAGGGGGGCGGTTACCTTTAGTTCTCACAGCAATTTCTGCTCTGTCAATCACTCTAACTCTTGTAATTACACAGTTATTACTATGTAATGCTTCACAATGGAAGTATAAACTTGCACCATTGCTGCACTGTTATAGGAATATGTAAATGTAAGAATGACCTCTAACCTCTGGTTAACATAAAAAGCCAGAAAAAGTACTTTTCTGAATTTTTATTTCTTGGTTATTGTCACGATTTGACTCTGAAAATTTATCAGCAGGTAATATCTATACATCAGCATTTATGAGGTGCTTTCCATTGAATATTTGTGGATGCATATGAGGGCTGATCCAATTTTGGATGATTTGATTGAGGATTTATTAAAATAATTTGCTCTATTGCAGGTGTAAGATTTTATCAATTAGATTATTTTTTTGCCAACAATCATTTTCCTCATTTGTTTCCTCATTTGTTTTTATTTGGTAGTGTATTTTTGACACTATAGATATGAAACTCTTTAGGTCTGGATGTTTTTGCTGCACAATCTCTGCAGCTCCTTTCAGAATATGTTCTATATTTATAACGTTACAACTGTTTTCAGCTTTCTCTATAGTTTCAGTTAATTGTTGACCTTAAGATTTCCACATGACCATGTTGGAAACTAAAAGATGTTGCACCAGATTCTTGTGCAACATCTCAGGTTACTTGTCCTACACCCCGCTGTTATCAGGAGAAGAATTTCTCTGAGTGTGACCTGTAATGATGAAATGACAGGCTATGTGGGTCTCTTGTTGAATCTGATCTGTTTCTCTGTGGTTGCATTGGAATTGGACTGTAATCTGAATAAGGAAGGTTGTCTATAATCATGATTATTTTTGTTTTCCCAAATGGATTTGCTCAGCTCATTTACTCTAAAATATATTGCACTATAAACCACAACCCAGTTTGAAAGCTCAGTATGCTAACCAGAAGATCTGCTTATATATATGAATCCCATTATAAATGATCTGCATAGAAGTCCCGCTTATTTGTTATTAACTGTATCACCTGCACACATTTGAGACATAAAAAATGGTAAGAAATATCTATATCAACATAAAGGTGCATTCTCAGCAATAAATACATCAATAGTTACTAGATTATCATATGCAAAAATGTAGATTCTGATATGTAAAGAACTGTATCATCAGCATGCAGGTTTATTATCGCAGTAAATAGATGCATCATCGGCATACAGGTGTATTCTGCACTTTGACCACCTGACATCAAATGTATTTATTCAAACAGAACATTAAACCTTGAAAATGAAATACCAATATATCATTCATATTTTTTATCCACAGAGACTCAGTGAGACACACCACTGGAATCAACAAGATCCAAATACAAACTATGAGCACCACACTGGACGGAGGGGTAGGAGGAAGAGGAAAAAGGGAGTTCTTCCTCAGCGCTCACCGCTGCCCTGAAGTCGACCTGTTGCCTCATCACGACTCAATCTCACAGATCCATCCACTGTGCTCACGAGGTCTTCCTGGAAAGAACCCCAAGATGACCTTTACAGGTCTGTCAGAGGCAAACTACCTAGATGTCTCCTCCGCCGGTCACACCGATGAGGAGGAGGAAGAAGATGGGAGTATTAGCGATTGGTCAGAGGAAGATCTTGCGCTCCACTTCTCTCCCTCTGTCATCAACCCATCAGACGATGAAGAGTCTGATCCAGATTGCGTCTTTGAGTGTGTTGACATTAGTATGGACACACTGGTGAGTTCTATAATTAACAATCTAATCTAATCTGATTTCAATTTTATATTATTGGAATGTGTTCGATCTCTCACTGACGGGAAAGTAACACAACTTTTGAATATGAATTATTCCAGTTTATTAGTCTTTCATTCATTCATTCATTATCCGTAACCGCTTATCCTGTGAAACAGGATTGATCTCAGTACAGAAAAATATTCTGACCCAACACCTTTTTGGACTTTTGATCATGTGATCAGGTTTGACATTAATTATGAGAAACTCTGACGCTGCTCTATCATTAATCAGAGGCCCTTTTATTTCTCTTTATCATCATCATCATTTAAAAAAAAAAAAATTCAGTCCGGTATTTATATGCAAGGCATTTTCCTAAAACTTTGGTGCATAACAGTCAAAAATTTGCAAAGTAAAATTAAACCAGAATAAGTAATCTGAGCGCAAAAATCTTATAATGTGTTTTGAAAAAAGATCATTAAAAATGAATGAATGAAGATGTTTTTAAGATGGGATATTGGGCTGATCCACATTTGCACAATTTCTAGTAGACATTTTTCTGGACACAAATACTTGATATGCATTTTCTACTGATGTGTATAAATAAGACTCATTATGTCTTGGATGTTAGGGTTAGGGTTACCTAGATGAACGGTTTGTTCTTTACATATGGCCATTTTTTTAAATTTCTGTTTAGAGTTTTTATATATAACAAACTTGCCCCAAAGGTAGTATGCAAAGTAGAATAGGATATATTTACCAGAATAAAGCATCTGAAATATATGCATCTTATATATTAGTTTGAACAAAAATAAATCAAAATGTACAAGATTTGAATAAGGAATGTGCAAATGCTTGTAGTAAAATAAATATGCATAGACAGGGCCAACTTAATTTCAAAGGTGGTGGTGGAGGGTAAACTTAAATGCTATAACTATGTAATAGTATAGACCATAAGTAAATATGCACAATTGTGGGAGGTAAAAAAAAAGTGTGGTTCATCGATGGGTCAGTCATAACAATATAATTTAACTTGTAGTGCCTATGGGATGGAAGAAATGAATTTGTTTTATGTTTTAAACTTTTTTGTCCCATTTGTTTTAAAGCAAGAAACATTCAATTGAAATTTTGAAGGCCTCAGCATTTTTTAGGTTTTTTTCATCCAGAGACAGAACTGGAGATATCTGATTGGCTAAAACGAAACTCGGATTTATGAGCTCACAGGAAGCAACCGGGGAGAAATTACATGTAGTCTCAATTAAAATTTTATTTCATATAAAATCTAACTTCTGATTCTGACAATGCTGGACCTGACGACCCGTCACCTCCCTGGTTTAAGCTACGTTGTAATTTGACAAAGTTCTATTAGGCACTGATTTGCATTTATTATTTATACTCCTTTTTAAAATGTTGCTTATATTTAATATTCAATATTTTTTTATTCTGTTATTCTATTGTTTTGTTACTGTGATTTTGGAACATTCTCGCTCTCAGATCATTTTTTTTTTAATAATGTGGTGTTTACCGATCAGTCTATCATAATATGTTGTATGTTTCTACATCTTATCCAGGAAAAAGGTAAGAATGGGGAGGTTCTAAAGATGGTGCCAAAACGACAGATTCAACTGAAAAAGAAAGACTCTGAAAACATCATCAAAAAGGAGAAAACAGAGGAATTACAGGTATGACTTCAATCTGTCCATTGGTCCCAACCTGCGTGTCTACCTGTCTAAATGTTAACCTGTCTACACCTGTAGGTGATGATGAAGGCTCAACCTGCCGACGGAGGAACTGATAACTTTGAGGTCGCAGCCCACGATCTGATCTGTTCAAAAGTCCATCATCGCCCTAATCTGTTGCAACGTCAGCATAGTATGCCTGCCTCCCTCCAAGAACATTCAACGACCAGCAGCGAAGCGGACAGCAACAGGGTCTACAAAGGCCTGGTTGCAGGTATCAATCAAGGTAATATAAATGTCTAGCTGAAAGACCCGCCCATGTGTCAATCAGAAAGTACCATCCCATCTATAGCTGTCACAGAATCCCGCCCCTTACCTGTAAAGAGAGGAATATAATTTAAAAAAACAGAGAGGTTGTCCAGTTTTTTCTTGATGTATAATAATAGAAATCCTCTTCCTGTCAACACTCTAAGATAGGGATTATGGTGAGTTCTTTTTAATGTATCCGTCTCATTTTCTCGCCTGTTTTTGCTTTTAGGGTTTCATGTCGGAGGAAGCTCAAGGCAGCGACTGCAGAAGTCCTTCTCTTTGGATGAAACCAAAGCAAAGATGGCATCTTGCATCATTAAGAGTGTTCTGTCTAAGAAGATGAAGGCAGAGCTGAGTAACACCAAAACCTCCTCTCTGCAGAAGAAACCAGTGGTGTTACCCAGCCGCCTCCAGCCTGCAGACCAGCAGAGGGGGAGGGAGGGGGGAGGAAGTAAGACAGCTGTGGGTGTGTCTAAAGCTCCTGCTCATGTGGTGAGAGATTTGAGGAGTTTAGTTAAAAACTCCTACAGTCTCTCCTTCCCGACAGCTCCAAAAACCACCACAACAACCACACCAATGAACAATAAGCCAACAAGCCTCAAGGTGATTTGTCAGGAGGAAAGCCCACCCCCAACCTATCAGCAGGCAGTGGGGGTCAAAGGTCAGGATGAAACAAAGAGAAGCTCTCAGGCATCAGTCCAATGCATCACCGGCGTTGCTGCATCTCTCAACCAATCACAGCACAGTAATAATCACAACAACAGAGTCACTTGTCCAATCACGCAGCAGAGACGAGGCAGCAAGCCAATAACTAACAGGGGGAAGGTGGAGGACCTCAATTTTTCTAATTTGGTGTCAGATTTACCTGCAAAATTAGCTTTCATCAGTGACCTGCCAGAACTCAAAGAAACAGAGAACGATGATAGCGTCAGTCACAAGGAAGTGATCTCTCTCCCCCCTTCTATGAGTATCCAGACTCCCCCTCGTCCGCTCTCCAAACCCGCACAATGCATGGAAACACAACCTCTCCTCTCTGCTCAGGAACAGAGCGCCACCCTTAGTGGGTCCACTCAGTTTGCCTCAACCTCTTGCCAGCAGATCTTCCATCCCTGTTTCTACACCCCAACTGCATTGCCTTCCTTCCCCACAACCCTGAACACTCCCATGGGGAAGGTCAGCTACATGCATGCCCCTCTGAGCTACATCCAGACCCAGATGCAGCCCCCTCAAACTGTTTCTACCCTCCATCTGCTGAGGAGGTCTGATGAGAACCAGAGCATGTCGACTGGAAATACCTCTGATCAGCAAGAATGCTTCATCAAAACCTGCATACCTCCTCAGACCAGGACCACAGGAGACCAGGAGAGCAGCAGCAACACAGCAACACCGGCAAAAGAGGAGCAACTTGAGCAACAGAAACATCATCAGCCACAGATTCAGGGCTTCTTACCCGCACACATGGGTATTGACCTACGTTCTGACATCACAGGTTCTACTGCAGCACCTGGCGTACTCCTCAGTGACCCCGCCTCCTATCACATAATGTTGGACCCAACAAATGGGCGATGCTTCTATGTGGACACGCACCCACAGCCTCAGAGGAAGATGCTGCTGGATCCAGAAACCGGACAGTATGTCCAGGTGTTCCTACCTGCATCCAGCTCTGCCCCGAAGAAGTTCCCTGTGAGCTTTGCCAACCCTGCACCCATGGCTCCGTCTGTGATGAACCCCACCCACAGCGTCCTGTCAATCATGCCATTTCAGCCAACAGTCGCAATGCCATCCCTGTACGGCACTCCCTGCTTCCCCTTCACCCTGCACACCCCCTCGGTTAACTTCACGCACACAGCAATGTGACGACATCAACAGAGATGAGGTCTCACAAAATGTCTTTATTTTGAAAGTCTCAGTTTAATCTGAAGGTCAAAACACAAACTTGATTATCTTTTACTCTTATTGTGAAATTCCTCCCTCATCAGTTCATTTTCTGCATCTTGAAGTTTTATGCTAACTGTAACTCAAGTCTCCCGGTTTTGGGCAGCACTTATAACACGTTGTGAGAACATCATACGCAGTACTAGTACCTGTGTGATTATATGGACCGATCAGCCATAAAATTATAATCACCGACAGGTGAAGTCAGAATCACATTGAGGGATAGTGGGATATACAAGGGAGCAAATGGAAAAATGCTAATACATAAGGTTCTGTGGGACTTTGACCGGGACAAAAGTGTGTTAGCTGGTCAACCTTGTCAGAGGATCTGAGAGACTGAAGGTGTTGGTGGATGTTCATGGTTAGTAGTGGTTAGTACCTTCCAAATTGGTCAAATGCAAATCGGTCATGTTTACCTTGGATCGTTGTCGTGAACAGGGAGTAAATGTTGATCCCATTAAAAAGTTAATTCTGGTTCTGTTAGAAATGTGCAAGAGCATACAGAGCATCTCAAAGCTGTTCTGGTGGCAAAAGAAGGACCTACATAGTACAAGGCAGATGGTTATAACATTGTGGCTGATCGGTGTCGATGTCTAATTCACCTCAGTTACTACCTCCACTCCTGTTTCAAAGGTTGAACACGTAGACCACATAGTATGCCTCTGTTACAGAAGCTATGGAACAGAGGGACCCTGCATTGAACAGGCTGTGTTAATGCGGGTAATGCCGTCCTCATACCCCACAGGGCAAACATTTCCAACACGAACCGCCCCTCCCCCCCACTACCCGACCTACCAGAGTACATATTGAATGGATGGAGGAACTCCTATGCTTCCTGTATTCCACATTTAATGACAGATGAACCACAAGGATCAGGTTGAGGACACTGGTGAGCAGCTTGGGCATTTAATAAGTTTGATTTGAGTTTGATAACGCTTTATTAAACTCTTTTTCTTTGCTCATGTGATGATAGCAGTTCTGATTGAGAATAAGTTAAGCTGCTGATTTGATGTGTATGAAAGTATAACACCTCTGGCTCCTGAAACTGGAAAAATGTTGGTATTTGACAAATTCATTATCATAAGAGGCAATTCTGTCCAGCTATAGTAACCTCACCCTCTACTGAGGTAATATAATGTACTGGAATGTACATTAAAAAAAAATAGAATCACATGCAGCTGATTCAGAAGCTGGAATAAAACTGCGTTTATGTATTTGGTGATTATTGTATTTGTTTGCACATAATATCCACCTATGATTGTTTTGGGTTGTTTTATTTTTATTTTTACAAAGTTATGAACAAAACTTGCTGCTTTTCATTTATCTTATCACAAATGATTGAATAATGACAGACAACAAAAAAACGAGTTTACTGTTTATTTAGTGTTACACAGGGTGCTGTAGTGGGAACCAGTTTAGTTTCTGAAACATTTTTCAGAAACGAAAAGAGACTTAAGGCTGTTTCTATTCAGAAAAACATGGTATAAACAAAAGGAAAACCAAATGGTGTATTGTTGTCTATATTTTCATTATTTACAAACAGAAATAATTCATCTCAATTCAGTTTTTTAAGATTTGAATATTTGATCACCTCTATTTTAATACCTAACACCTCAGCTTCACATCATCTGCAACACGTTGTACAATTGTTATTATTGATATTTGTAGTAAAAATGTGCTGCTGTTATTCATGTCATTAAATGCTGTTTGAACACTTTTTTTGCACATATTTCGGACACGTGTTGATTTATTTTTATAGGTGCTTACACTTGTAGTAATAAAAAAAGATTTATTTTTGATGTTTTAAATAAAGTTGAATGAAAAGTAAGAAGTTGTTTCTCGTGTTCCTGAACAGTTTTCTTGATTTAAACATCGAACAGCTTTTAGAAGGACACCGATCCTCAAATTGTGACATCACAATGTTGGACAGATCCGATTGGCTGATTGATTTAAGCGCTTTTGAGAGTGAAGAGCCACAATTTCCGAGAGTTCCAGATCCTCATCCTGTCTTTTAAACTTATCAAACGTATAAGAGATTTTTTTCTCTCTCTAAATACCACAATACTCAAAAGCCCCTCCTTTTGTTTCCAGGGAGTCTGTGAATGCAGTTAAAGAAAGTGAATTCATTTGAACTCTTTTGTATCTATATCTGACAACAGACGTTTTAAATGTTGCATCAGGCAATATACAAATACTTCCATCCGTTATTTACAGTGATACCGAAACAACCGCAGTTTCCGCAGAGGGCTCACAGCGATTTCCAGTGGTAATACTCCATTTCACCATATTCTGAGGGGGTCATTTATTATCCCTCTAAGTATAAAAATAGAAACTGTTTGTTCACTTTCAAACACACCAACCCTCATGGCCTACATACAGTGCCTTCCATAATTATTAGCCCCATTTAGAAAAAAGTAGATTCAAGAAGTGTCTTTATTGTCCATGTCCATGATCTTTTATTCAAATTATTAACATAAATCTAACCCTTTCTCAAAAAACTGATTTAAAAAAAATAAAATCCCATTCTTAATACAACTATTTTTTTCTAAAGGATGTGTGCCATAAATAATGGCAATCCTATGAAATCCTGTGATTCAAAGGTTGCTGAAGCATATATCTAGCCCTACACTGTGAAAAAAAATCTGTAATATCTAACTGTGTTTTTATGGTAAAATTCTGGCAACCACAGCTGTCGGTATTTTACCGAGAATTACTTGGATTTTTTTTCCTACAGTGCATTTTACATTTTTCGGCCCACCTGCTTGAGATTCGACTTTAGGAATGTGAAAAGAGAATTGATGAGATCAGTTAAATCTTGGGATCAGAAAGAGTTCCTAACGAAAGCCATAGGGAAAAGTGCCTACTATCCACTGTGAAGTCTGGCGCTGGATAATCTATGCTGTAGGGCTGTTTTTCTTCCACAGGCCTTAACCCCTAAAACCTAAAACCCCTTGCCAAGAAACTTAAAGTGGGCTGTGGTCGGACCTTCTAGCGGGACAATGATCTGACGATAGAGACGGTTGAGAAGGTGGTGATATAGCAGCTACTAAATAAAAGCGCTGAAGACGGAGGTCCAATCAGGATTGGTCTTTGAGTATATTAAAAACATTGTGAAATGTATCTGTGAAGGCCAATTTATTCTTCATCAACTTCCGACAAAAGATCCGTTGCATCATCGCCCACGTACATCCGCTCGTCCGTCACGTTTCCGTAGACAAATCCACAAGATGGCAGTGAAGAGTATAAAGAGTTTCTAACAACAAAAATCTTGACGGTAGATGAGACGTACCTGAATGGCTGTGGCTTGACTTATGGCCAACATTTTCTCCTGGTAGTGCTTTGATTCATCCGTTTTCAGTCCAAACTCCCCAAAAACACACACAAACAAGTATGAAATCATAACTCATAACAGACAGAGCCTTTCGAATGCGTCTTTCACATTGAGCCGAAATAAGCCCCCATAGCAGTCACGAACAAAGATCGTGTAGCTTCAACTTAAAGATGTTCGTCTTTTTCTGAGGACAGTTTCCCGTTGATCCGAACTGGAACGTTGTGTATGAGAAATAATCTTTCACCAAAATATTCGTCCTTAGTGGCCCAATTTGTTTCACTCATGAATAAAATCACATCCATGAATAGTTTTCTCCGACTCGTCTGGGTGTCAGCATTAACTGAGAAATAGATCAGTGCAACATTTTCACGTCTCTGGCATGCTTCCAGATTTTACTTCATTAGCTATAAAAAAGTTCAGTCTCAGGTTTGATTCCCACTCAGTTACAACTGGGTACTGGCCAGGTGGATGTCAGCTTTTTCAACTATTAACTCTTCCGTTGATATCTGGTTGTCAGACTTCCAGAAACCATTGAAGGTGGGGCTGATGGGAAACCACCTGAGCCAACGGGTTCGCCTGATCACACCCATCCCCAGAGGAAGCTCATAGGTGGAAGAGGCTAAGGTGGAGGTGGGTTTCCACTGGACTAAGCCTCGCTCCAGTCTGGAACCTGAAGACACATTTGGACATTTTACTTGCAGACCATGTTTCAAAACACTCAGACATTTTACAAGCACAGCTGAAAAAGGGGAAAACAACACGTTAAAACAGCAATCGATATCAGATTTCAAATATAGATATAAGACAGCTCAAATGACAACAAATACGATGACATTGATTGAACATTTCTGTGTCAAAGAATGACTCTGCACTCATCCTATCTGGCCTCGATGTTACCCGATTCTTCCCTCCACCTCCTCCCCGCTGCACAGCTGAACCTCTTCATCAATCAACTCTGCAATACCTAAACCCTGGTTCCTCATCCAGTCATTGCCAAGTCACTCACAGGGGACCTGAAACAGCCTCTGCCACCACCTGCCTCATGGCCATTCCCTCTGCTCCTCTGATGAACACCTGTTCACCCTTCTCCCTTTCCCCTGAGTTGAGTGTTGGACTGTGTCCTTTAGTTTGGCAAACAGAACACAACAAGATCTAATAATATTAATAATAATAATACATTTAATTTATAATGCACTTGACATTTGGATCAAATCTCAAAGTGCTAAAAATCTCTGAACCCTTTGATGATCTCACAAATAAAAAAAAATGCAAAAATCAATTCTTTGTCATATTTCATTTTTTGTTGGGCATTTATTTATCTAATATCTTAGATACGCTAAATTAATCATAAAATGACAATTTTTTTCTTCAGGCATGATTTTAAACAGTAAAAAATAAAATCTGATATAGAAACAACTTGTATGCGTATAATAAGTAATTAATCGAAAAAAGACAATTTCACTCAGGATTAGCAAACTTTTCTTAAAGAATGGTTCTAGAGAACTCTTTGACCCTTTTTTTTGGAGTTTTTTTGGTTTTACGAAGCTACATAATTCTTTGTTTGATAAGTCCTTGCGTGCTTTGATGTGCCAAAAAAACTTCTACTTGTAGAATAGGACTTTCTCTGTAGCATGGGTAATGTCTCCTCGGTGACCCCTTTGACCTTCCTGTGAACTGTAGGGCTCTATTCTTGGCCCCTTACTCTTTAGCATATACATGGGTCATATTATAAACAGGGTCTTTCCAGTGTTACACATTTTTCAATAAGAAATAGTGACTCAACCAAACAGTTGAGCAGGATATTAATATCATCACTGATATTTAGCAAAAAATAACAGGCACCATCATCATTGACCTTTACATTGAGGTCCTTTGTCAGCAGGGACCTTGCATAGATGTTGATTAGATGTTAAATATGCATATTCTGATTCATATTCCGATTCCACTCCTCAAATTTGATGGGAGTTTATGTTTGAAAGAGTTTTTTATTATATTTTAGGAAAAGCTAACCCCAGTGAGTAATATATTAACTATTATAGTATAATAGTCCATAATATATCATCTCCTCCATTCGATCCATATACACCCAATATTGACTAAATAGCACCAACGATTAAGAAATAAAGGCCTGAACACTTTGAGACAAAGCTCCGCGTAGTGTTGGAAATATACTACTGACCCTTCCCAGAATGAATCCAGTTTATCCTCGCACTGAAGTCTATGAGAATTCAAATTTTGAAAATGATCCATGAAACAGTTTTTGAGTTTAAAGCTTCAACCCGAAGGATCTGCGATGATGGTTCTATAATATCCCAATCTTTTCGGGGGGCCCTACAGTAAATATTAACAACACTTAGTTTTTAAATCTTTGCCTGGTGTGAGGCTGCATTTGTATATACTGTAAAAGTACAAATGACTATATTAGAGTATTAATGTTTTATGTAATATGTTTCCATTCCCTGTAATTAAAAATTCTATAAATTCCTCAAACTCTCTAATTTTCATCTCCTAAGAATGTTTATTCTTTTACACAACGTGCTTAAACAAAGTGCGTTTCTGTGCGTGGGAGTTACCTGGTATCGTGTTGTCGAGACAGAAAGCCACAAAACCTCCAACAAACATCTCCAAGGACAGAAGAACAGTCAAGATCTGATCCAGCTCTGCAACACCTGTGTTAATCGCTCTGGGGTGTTTGTCCATGTAGGACGGCACAGTCATGCCGAAGAACATAGAAAACCCGAGAACAAAAAGATTTCGGGAGGAATTCAAATCCACCATCTGCAGGTTGGAGAGACCGATAGCTGTGATCATACCTGAGAAACACAGACGTCGAAGTTATTCTGACATCAATAGGACACACCTGTGTGTAACTTAACTATCACTCACCAAACAGCGTACAGAACATTCCTCCCAGGATTGGATCTGGCAGCGAGGCAAAAAGAGCTGTGAACTTTCCAACTGATCCCAGCAGGATCATGAGGCCTGCTCCATATTGCACCACCCGCCTGCTGCCCACCTGCACACAGGGTTAACAATTCAAACATCCATCCTATATACTGGAAGCAGAGAGCACTTTATTTCTAGTTATATATATATATATATATATATATATATAGCCAGCAATATATATATATATATATATATATATATATATATATATATATATATATATATATATATATATATATATAGAACCTTTGGCTAGAATTTGATTAGAATAACTGTTAACCACATCATCTACAGACCTTCATCTTCTACCATTATCAAAACTTCTGATTGCTATATAAATAACAGAATTTCCAATTCAAATCATCAGTCACGCCATAAACCCACACCATTTTGGCACAATCCCAACTACCATCTGCAAACACCTCTGTTTACTTTCCACCATGACGACAACAAGGACACAGGACTGCCATGTTCCGATAACCTGATAAATCCCTGATAAATCCCCCGAAAAGTCAGGGATAATATGGACTCGTCATATTATCACATCACTGCTGCTGCCAAGTCTGTAGATCCTTTGTGTTAACGCAATGAAATGTTCTCTGTGTTTCACAGAAGGTGTATTTCGCCCACTTTGATGAGAAAAATGCGTTATTTCCGAATAAAACGTCATACGCTATTCCCAGTACTGTCGTGTGTGAATGACTGAGCAGAGAAATATTACAAGGTTCGTTAAATGAGAAATACTGGATAAGTTTTAATAAGCAGGTCGACTAAACGTCTGTCGTTTCAGTTGGTGTGTCATCATATGAAGGGATCGTTTCTACTGCCTGTTATTGGGTCCATTTAGGCCGAAATCAGACTGTAATGCTCTTCCTTGGGAGAATACGCAGTGATGAAAGAGTAAAATAAAATAAAAAATAAAAAAACTACTAAAGTAACGACCCCCTTTTGAAAATGTAAAAAATACAAATATTTGTGTCAAAATGTAAAAAGTACTGAGAAAAGCAAGTTCTCAGATAAAATACAGATACCGAAAGAAATCTCCTTAAGCACAGTAACAGTATTTGTACTCTGTTACTTCCCACCTCTGCCTGTCAGATCCTGCATCTTTGCACTGAAGTGTGCTTAGGTACCTAAAAATTACTTGCCGAAGTCTGGGGCTACTCTGTCATCAATCACCTCTCATCAAAAACTGTACATTTCAAATAAACAAAGAAATGTGTTCCATGTCGGCGTTGCCACAGTTACCTTAGTGATGCCCAGAACTCCTATATTTAGGCTGGAGGAGGTAGAGCCATTCCCTGTTCCTAAAAGTCCAGCAATGATGCAGGCGAGGCCCTCAATGAAGATTCCTCTGAAACAGGCAAACATAAAATCTACCATCCGCGTGGGCCGAGTGTGTCAGGTAAGATAGCCTGACTTCCTCTCTCACCTGTTGATGGCGTGTACTGGAGGGGGCGTGGCTCCAGCCAGCCGAGCACAGGCATAATAATCGCCAACTGACTCAACGATACCTGCCATGATGGCACTCAACATTCCCAGCACTCCAGCAATTGTGATGACAGGCATGCCCCACTGGCCTAGAAGAAAAACAGAGCGAGCAGGAAGTCCGTTTCTGGAAACCTTTGACCACATTCCATGATGTTCTGCTTTCAGGGACTGTTTGTGAAGTTTGTGGGTGAATGATTTCAAGTGTCTTACAAGGGTAGGGTACTCTCAGCCAGGGTGTTGTTTCAAAGATGTTACCACGGGCATCGGTCCGGGCCTTGTGTCCGTAGCGATTAGGCTCGGTTGGCAACAGGTTGGTCAAGGTGAAAATGTAACAAAAGAGCCAAACCACCATGATAGAGAAGATGATCTGAGAAAGATGTGAAAGAGTAAGAAATACTGTTTTGTTTCTTAAAGTTATGAGAATTAATGATCATTTTTAGGACCCTGCTCTCTGACGAGGTTGAAAATAGCAAAAAGAAAATGGAAAAACAACAAACTCAAGAATTTATGCATAATTTTCAGAAACTGAAGAATTTTTCCAAAGCTATTTTAACCCTTCAATGTCCTCACCAAAAAAAATAAAAATTTATGGATATGTATTTCTTTACATATTTTATTTCTTTGGGGTATTTATTAATTGAATATATTCTACACTCTAAATACTCTGTTTAGTCAAGCCTATTTCTATAAAGAAAAAATAAATAAATAATTTAATGATATAATTTTGGGCATTTGATTGAAAATACACAACTCCAAAAAATAAAGGGAACACATAATCATCACAGTGTAACTCCAAGTCAGTTTCACCTCTGGGATATTAACCTGTCCAGTGAGGAAGCAATAATTATTGTGAATCAATTTTACCTGCTGTTGCGCAAATGGAACAGACAACAGGTGGAAAGGAGAGTTTTACTTTAGTTTTACATTACCCCCCCCCCAAAATTGACCATGTAAAAGCTAATATTCAACCCCTTTATTCTGATCCCTCAGAGCCTCATCATCCGTCAAATTGCCTCAAACGGTTTCAACTGGTGTTGCCCTCGCAGCTGCGTTGCATTGAATAATAATATGACTTACTGTCTTTAAGGCATGCGATCAATCAATCATTCGAAACTTCATTAATATAGCTCTTTTCATACATAAAAAAGTGACAAAGTGCTATAAACTATTTTTCCAAAGCCCCTCCACTACCCACATTCACACACAAGCAAAACATTTTAAACTAATTTCCACTTTATCTCCCCCACGCATCACCATCTCTATTCACAAATAATTTTTTTTACATTATTTCTATGTGCTTTCTATCATAATTTGTGATTTATTTTACGGCCAGGAATTTATTTTCAAAGACTCTTTCTACACTGACTCTAAATCAAAATCCTTTTTTAATGCCGTACAATCAGTTATTGGATTTATTTGGTTGGTTTCTGTTTTTTTCACTCACAGGAAAGAGTTTGAATATCTGAACTCTGGTCAAGGTCAGTCCTTTGTTTCTGCTGTAGAACGGAACAGGAACAGAGAACTCTCTCAGGTGTTGACCAAAAAGCACGATGAGCAAAATACACCTGCAAGAGCCATAGAAAGAGAGGGAGGGATGATTGCCACGTTCACACATATTCACCTTTACAGAGCAAAATAGTCATGAGTGGAAGGCAGAGAGGAGGGATCTCACATTGTTGATATCCCCCAGTGAGAGCCGGCTCTGTCTCCAGCGGAGGAGAACGCAGACAGGCCAATCAGGGAGACGGTTGGTGCGATGGTGAGCGGGCCGATGTATTCCAGTAGCAAACCTGGCAACCCACACAGACCAATCAAAACCTCCATAAGGCTGGAAACAATGATGGCCCCCTGGATCTGGAACACACAAACGAATACATTTCTCCCACTTTATTTTCCACAGTGGCTGCTGCCTGAGGAACGAGACGTTCAGGGAATCCGGAAGTGGGCAGTTTGAGTCGAACTCATAAAATACTGGACCTCAATTTGACTTGGTCTCTAGAGGCTTGGAATACACTTGAGTAAGATGACTGAAGATTACATTTATTTAGGTTTTTCTAAATTTTGAGAAGTTTTGGTGGTTTTCACATATGATGGGGTTAATGTCGACGATGGAAGGAGATCATCAGAAATTTGTATGATTCCACATCCTGTCACAACACGCCTTTTTTTCCCCACCTCCTTTGTCTGCCTTCGCTGCTCCCACCAAACCAAATCCAAACCAGATAGGACTGATCCTATCATTACCATCTGTCCTTATCTCTCCAGCGCCCCTCCATTGAAGAACCATTAAACCCTCAACCTGACTGTTGGCTCTCTGAGTCTGCTTCTGGGTCCTTATTCCAAATCTATCCCATAACACTTACTTGACCTGAGTGCTGATTCAACATACTTGATCCTCACTACAATCTTCAGGACACGAGACTTGCTTGTGATGTCCTTTGAACTCTGCAAGAAACCTTTAATCCCACCTGGAATGTTCTTTAAAGTTTCTTAACTAGCAATATTCTGAGGCCAGGTCAGAGGTTCTTTGGCTCTGTACTTCATCATTTTCTGTGTTCTTGTTTACGGAAAATAACTCTCTTTTATGCCTTCTGTATCCCTGTTCTGTATTTTATTCTTCCTTTTTGTTGCATACTTGTCTTCCCCTTAAATCTTCCAGTGCTTTTTTCCTCCACTGCGAATGAACGACCTGATTAGTTGCACATGTCTCATTTTACTCTTGCCCGTGGATTTAATTCTTCCTGAAACTTCTGTTTTGGTGTACTCACTTTTGACTCTCTTTGTATTTACTGGGTTCAACTCCTTGCTACTAATTTGGATTTATTACTTTGGATTTTGAATTCCCATGTGCCAAACCTCTTTTCCTGTTTTGTGAACTCCTGGACTTCTGCTTTCTCTTTTGGGGAACATTTGGATCAAATCTCAAAGTGCTACAAAGTAAAAGCAGATAAAAGCATAAATTTAAAAAATGAAAATAAAATAATAACTATATAAAAACCTGACCAAAACACAGCAATGTTAATTAAAGTTATAGGTTCTGCTAAAAAGGAAAGTTTTAAGTCCTTTTTTAAAAATGTATCAGTCGTCTGTGGAGCCCTCAGATGGTCAGGGAGGGCATTCCACAGACGAGGGGCAGCAGAACAGAAGGCCCTATCACCCATGGTGCTGAGCTGTATGGTTTGCTCCACTATTTTGACCCTTGAACCACACCATCATTGTGTCTCATATCGGCTTCTTGAAGCACAACACTGAAAACAGTCTGGAATACCGCTTCTGAGTTGTCTTCTGAGTATACAATTCAATTGTCAGAAACTCACTGAACTTCTAGGCTTCCGGATGAAATCAAAGTTAATTTACAAATGAAAAATCATTGACCTCTCTGATGCGTGGCTGCCAGATATGTGAGGTGTTGAGGGGGAGAGTCCAGTTCCCGTAAATCTCTTCTGCAGAAAAACAAGAAAAACCCATCAGTTTTTCAATATAATCACGTTGTTGTTTAATTACAGAATTGAAATCCTGACCAACTGTCTCACCCTCACTTGGACACTTCCAGCGGTCCAGACTTAGGATAGATTGTGCAGCTATCAGGAAAGCCATTGCACTGGACTGAAAGAGAGGTAGTCTGTCCACAAACACAAAAACAAACACACACATGTGAGCGTCACGCCTCTCCCCCCGATTCAATCGACTCTTGTAGGCTCACCTGACTCCCACAGTGGTCTGGATCAGAGTTGTGATTCCGACGGTGGTGAAAATGGTTCCGATAAGTTTACTTATCGTGTCCTGGTCTTGACCCACACACATGGCTTCGCACAGAAGAAATGGTACCGCTATAGTGCCACTGAAACATGTCAGGTAATGCTGAGGATAGATTAGAACAGGTGACAGATTATAGTACATCAATCCTCCCTCCCTCCTGATTCTGATCTCCAACTGCAAAAAAAAAAACATGGCTTCTCCTTAACTAACTAACTGAGAAGGCTGGTCCATAGAGGCAGAGGAAGATGGTCCTCCTGTTTGTGGCAGGCAAGAGGGAGATCAAAATTAAAAAAAGAGTAAGTGGTTTAAGTAAACTCTTTCCAAATATCAGTATAATTTATAAAATATTTTCATATTATTTAATAATGGAAAAAAAAATCCATTATTGAAATTAAGATCAAGCTGCAGCATTGGAGAGCAGAGGAGGACCGACTTAGCTTTACATCCTTTGGAGGCGGGACCTATTAGATCAATTTAATGTATTTGAATGTGCTCCAAGGGAGGACGTCCTCCCTAACCAACCAACAACCAGAATACAATATTGACATTTCGTTGGTCCAACAAGAACTTTTGTATTTCCTGTTCAGTTCTCTGCCACTGTGAGGCGTTTGAGTTTGACGTATTGGTGGCAAAGAGGAGATTGATTCGTTGAGAACTACTTTCAAATATAACTAAAAATGTATTTCATTTAGGCCTCGTCCAAATAAATTTACTTTGTTCAGCTTTAGCATTTAGCTTGTTGGCTTAGCATTTAACTAGATGCCCTGAAAAGCTTACCATCGATGGATTTCGAGTAGTATTTTAATTTGTGTGCGTGTGTTTTATAGCCGAGGGTCGATGACACACGCAAATGATGTAGTGTACCATGAGGAGGACTGCTCGTACTTTTATTTTCTCATCAAAGCAGAACACTCACAACACACACACGGCCAACTCAACTTCCGCTCCACTCCTTCAATAAAGGAGAACTTAATATTAACCACAAAGCTTCTTGGTAACAGAAAACAGGAAATCACTTGGTGAACAAAGAATCTTCACATTTGTTTTAAAAACTCGTATTTGATTATGAATATCATGGATATATTCCTTATGTAGCTTTAATTTCTAACTTATATAAAAAAAAAATCTCCCCGTCCACCCAATTTTTAAACCCACGAGCCACAACTGTTGACTAACTACATAACTAAGCAACTAACTAACCAACTGTGTCGCACCTGAGGCTTGAGTGGAGGCAGAAAATATTCAAACATCCGACTGCAAACTATCTCATCATCGTCTACATCCAGACTTCTTTATTTAAATTTTCTTTTTTTAAATTAAGCTCATAGGGATTGAAATAAGGAAACCTTGATTATTTTATTAATGAGCTCAATAAATATTGCTAAGTGAACTGAGTCCGAGTTCGATCAGAGACATTGCTTGTAGGGGATTTGGATACTTTCACAGATAGACCCTTTTCATAAGGGACGGCAGCATAGGCCTAACCCCAGTCTGAAAGCGACTCTAACCAGTATACCCACTATAAATCCACTTTAATCCCTGTCAAAACCAAGTAATTACAGTCAAAACAGAATAAGACCTGTCTAATCCCGATATGAATCCAGCCATCCCAGTCTAATCTGAACCTGTGAGTTTTATCATACGCTAATCCCACTCTTACCTGCAGTCCCAGTAGAATAGACAGGTACCATGGTGGGACGTCTTCAACTGTGTAAATCATGTCTGATCCTTGCCGAGGCATTTCTATTTGCTGATCATTCTGTCCATTTTGTTCCACTGGTGGTTTTTCTCTCTCTGCCTTTTGGTCCCGCTTCTCTTGCAGGTGATCACAACGCTGATTGGAGAGAGGGACATCCATTACTATGAGTCAATGCAGCAGTAGCATTATAAACATAAAATGAAAAAAATACCTTCTGAAATGTAATACAATAAAAAAAAAACAATTTATAAATAACAGATTATTAAATTAGTTTGAAAATTAAAAAAAATTTGTACAATTTCCTACTAAAAGATCATAGGGGCATCTTTTTTCATTCTGTTTTTGTTTGTTTTGATAGTCATTAAAATTAAGTGCTATTATTCCATATCTTTGTCGTAGCCTTTATTATAAAACATGGTTTGTTTGCTTCTCAATATTGGAAAGAAGGTGACTGTAAGAAGTCTTCGCACAGACCACACTCAGGGTGCCAGGGGGGCTGGAGCCTTTCCCAGCTGCCATTGGTCCAAAGGCGTAGTACACCCTGGGAAAGTCACCATTTACTCAAAGTTCAGGCTGACATTCACTTCTATGGGCAATATTGAGCCACCATTACCCTGAGGGAGCACACAACGCCCCGTGGCGAGAGTGGATTTGAATGTGGAACCTTCCTGCTCTAAGGCAGTTGTGCTACTCACTGCACCATCATGCTGTCCAATCAGGTCAGTCAGGTCCTAAACCACTGCTTGACAAATCCGTTCACGCAATAGTGTCGGGAGAATGGATTTGTCGCTGTTTCTTGCATGGCGCTGTTTCTTGCAAACACACAGGTTCAGGTTCACGTTACTCTATTTGTGACCGTAGGTAGATCTGGTCTGCAGAGAGTGTGAGGCATCCATTGACAGTTTCAAATAGAGCATACACCATCCAAACCAAACACAACCCTTCTACCATCCCCCCTCTCTGACTGTTGAATCTCCATACCTCTCTGCCCTCTTTCATCACTACATGACCTCCCACAATCTTCGCTCTTCCTCCTCCATGCTCCTCACTACGCGTCCTGCCCTTTCATGATCTATGGGGTCTAGGGCTTTTAGCTGTGCAGTCCCTTGTCTCTGGAACTCTCTCCCACAAACCATCCATGAAATTGACTCTCTCCCCACTTTCAAATCCGGCCAATTTAGACTTGCTTATTCAGTGTGATCGCTGTTATGACCTTATATTTTATTTTTAGCTTTAATTGTATATCCTTTGACCAATGTCCTGATATCTGCTGTTTTTTATTGTGTATCTGTAAGGTGACCGTGAGTGTCCTGAAAGGTGCCAGTAAATAAAATGTGTTATTATTATTATTATTATTTGTTTTCAGTACTTGGCTACTTGGCTGTTGTTAGCAAATATAATCATATATTATCATTTTTGCCATGAACTTAAAGCGCTACTATGCATATCTTCTACGATTGGACGCAGTTTGTTTGCACAAATCTGAAAAAGGCTTTCCACTACATAAATAAGCAAACCAACCCACCGTCCAAACTACAAAGTAGGCCTAAGTTTAGTTGGTTTGACAGGGAAACTGTGCGCGAAAAAAGAATATTCTGTATATATACTGTATATTAT
This sequence comes from Lophius americanus, assembly GCA_037951165.1. Lineage (NCBI taxonomy): Eukaryota > Metazoa > Chordata > Actinopteri > Lophiiformes > Lophiidae > Lophius > Lophius americanus. The sequence continues at coordinate 16,883,477 of JBBDHG010000009.1, read as the reverse complement.
TTCATTAAAAATGGGCACAGTCTCTCGATGTAGAAGAAGGGCAGGTGCTCAAGCCCCCGCTGCACATAGTAGCCTTCAGCAGCATCGGTGCCAAATGAAGTTTCAGCCGTCTGAGGCTCATCAAGAAGTGACATTTCTGCCTTCTTGCATGGAGGAGGTCAGACTGTCCGACATGGACACTGATAAGGACTGAAGGGTTGGCAGGTTTGTCACCATGGAGGGGAGGAGGAGGAAGTCCTAAAATGTTTTGTGATGTGCGAAAGTTCAGTAGTTTGGTGGTATGATTTAGATTTCAGATTACTTTGTTCTGAGGAGGATGGATCACATGGACTGGATTAACAGGTGGAGGAGGGACAATAAATGGCGTCTACAAACAATTAGATTGTTGGTTATGAAGAAGTCAGTCACGATCTTTCATTTGATTCCGATGTTGATGCGTTCAATGTGTTCAGTGCATCACTCCTCCCGTCTGTGTCACTGCCTGCCTTTGGTGTTATAGGTGGTCTTTGGTATGATACGTTATGGCGACCCCTAAAGGGAACAATAAGAAATTGTTCAAACCTTTAATACATATATACATACATAACCAAATTATGAGCCTAGATGCGTCTGACCATTGTACCGTCCGCTGTCCGTTGTTCTACAACTGAGAAGAGGAAATTTATAGTAAAAGCATCTCCCTCTTTTTTTTTATATTTAATTTGGCCTTATTTGGTGTTTTTTAATACTGAGTGTGATCAATATTAGCATGTAATGCTTGTACATCCATAAGATCTCAGGAGCATATGAAGGTAGTTTAGGATCAGGTGAGGTTTTATGATACTCTTTAAGTCTGTGAAGCTTGTTTTGCGGCATCATTGGATTTGTCTAGCCATGGGGATGGTCTCGTAGCTCTTTACTAACTTTATGTAACGTGTACAAAGCATTCCTGGGGTTGAATCAGGGGTTACTATGACCTGGAGGAATGTGAATCCTCGCAAAACAGACATAAATCAGCAGGTCTTTGATGTTCACACCAAAGGAAACCCCACTGAAAAAAGTGAAACAGTTGTGTCGTTCATCTAAGGCACATTTTTATGACTAAATGGAATAACATGGTTTCCAGTTTTACCTCACAGAAACAAGACTTTTTCATGTCACATGACCACATGAAAAATACCTTTTATCTCAATCTTAATCATTTCACTCGAATATTTGGATTACATCGATCAACATTCTCTTTTTACGGTGTACCTGTTTTTCAATGCAACTTTACGATTCAATGCAGGATTGACAACTTCTCTGTAAAAAAGAGAGTTGTGGACGTTCTTTTTAAAAAAAAGAAACCCTTCTCACTAAAAGTTTGCGATTGCCTCGCATTATATATATTACCCAGAGGTATATTTTGGCAGATATCCCAGAGATGATTACATTTTGGTGACGTGAGTGGGGGTTGAGTGATGAAGAAAAATCTGTTATAACAGAGAGGATCCCCGCACACTCAGGTACAAGTGTCATCCCAGAATCTTCCGGTTCAGATCCAGCAGGATCATTATATGTTTACAATGGCAGCCAATCTACCAGGTCAGGTTATCTTATCCTTCAGACAGAACACTGCGCTCATCATTCGCCAGACAAAACATGAAGAAAGACGTCAGAAACAACTGGGGCAAAGGTGGTATTTTCATTTCCCTAACATTGAGTGAGTGAGTAAGTGAATGAGTGAGAGAGTGAGAGAGTGAGTGAGTGAGTGAGTGAGTGAGTAAGTACTGAGTAAGTGAGTGAGTGAGTGAGTGAGTGAGTGAGTGAGTGAGTGACTGAGTGACTGAGTGACTGAGTGACTGAGTGACTGAGTAAGTAGTGAGTGAGAGACTGAGTGAGTGAGTAAGTAGTGAGTGAGTGACTGAGTGACTGAGTGAGTGAGTGAGTGAGTGAGTGAGTGACTGACTGACTGACTTAGTGAGTAAGTAGTGAGTGAGTGAGTGAGTGAGTGAGTGAGTGAGTGAGTGAGTGAGTGAGTAAGTACTGAGTAAGTGAGTGAGTGAGTGAGTGAGTGAGTGAGTGAGTGAGTGACTGAGTGACTGAGTGACTGAGTGACTGAGTGACTGAGTAAGTAGTGAGTGAGAGACTGAGTGAGTGAGTAAGTAGTGAGTGAGTGACTGAGTGACTGAGTGAGTGAGTGAGTGAGTGAGTGAGTGACTGACTGACTGACTTAGTGAGTAAGTAGTGAGTGAGTGAGTGAGTGAGTGAGTGAGTGAGTGAGTGAGTGAGTGAGTAAGTGAGTGAGTGAGTGAGTGAGTGAGTAAGTAGTGAGTGAGAGACTGAGTGAGTGAGTAAGTAGTGAGTGAGTGACTGAGTGACTGAGTGAGTGAGTGAGTGAGTGAGTGACTGACTGACTGACTGACTTAGTGAGTAAGTAGTGAGTGAGTGAGTAAGTAGTGAGTGAGTGAGTGAGTGAGTGAGTGAGTGAGTGAGTGAGTGAGTGAGTGAGTGAGTGAGTGAGTGAGTAAGTGAGTGAGTGAGTGAGTGAGTGAGTAAGTAGTGAGTGAGTTAGTGAGTGAGTGAGTGAGTGAGTAAGTAGTGAGTGAGTGAGTGCCACCACCGGATTAGCATTAGTTTTTACCCAGAGGTAGCTTTTGTCATATCCGAGGCATTTTGTGGTTTTCACTCTCTGACTGCTTTCTAATTAAGTCTAAATTAATTTGTGATGAATTTTAGTTCATACCAAGTGATATTAAACTTCATATCTCAGCAAATGTAGCTTTTGCAACTCCCTCCCATAGCTCCTCCCCCAAAAGAAAATTAAAAATATTACTCTTTCAGAAACAAAATTTCAGCTTCTTAATTATCTTATTCAAAATCAAAAGCTGGTTTGAATAATTTCAGTTCTGTGCAGCCTTAAGAAAGAAATTAAGAACATGGTATAAGCCCTTTATAACAAGGATCTTCTTACTTTGTCTCTATGCAGTCTTAAGGTAATTCTGGACTCATATTAATCAAAAGTTAAGGTTTAACCCAAATCATATACATAACTCAAACAAAACAAATACATTCAGGTGTAACAAATTCAGTGCATACTTATGAATGTCAATCCAGCCACTAAATCACTATAAGACATGGCAGAAAGGCCATATTCCATAAACTGAACAGGTCCAGGTCCGTATAATATTGGATGATTTGCAGTTGGCGATGTGTTTATGTTCGAGTCACAACACCAGAGCTCATCCTTTATCAGCTCTTTTTTATTATAAATTAAATGTATTATTATTATTATTATTACTTCTGTATGACACTGGAGTTTATTCAAGCCTATAGGGAAAATGTGATTATTTATTTATTTTAGTTCAACCATAAGCTCAGTATGGCAGCCTTAACGAAGGAATTATGATCTACAAAAGGCATTTGATAAATCACTTCGATCCCCTTTACAAACTCAATCTGAGACCCCCTGAATTTACAGCCTTGAATGGACTTATATTAATTATTAACTTATGTTATATGTCGTAAAGCAGTCATCAAAAGAAGGGCCGACAAATGTGTAGGGGCTTTAGCACTTTGTCAACAAATGACAGAAGGACCTACTGCTCTGTTCATTAGAACTGCACACTGCTTGGATTGACTCCTACCTGGCTCCCTGATATGTGAACATTTGTCCAACAAACAAATAAGTAAATAAATACTACAGCCTTTTTCAGAGGTTGAGTGGGGGACTAACCACGTCTGGAGTATAGCTCACCTGCATGTGCTCCAATATACCTATTCTACAGGCATGCAGTTCACCTGTTTTCCAAGCCTAAGCCCACCTGTGCTACAGTCCACCTGTGCTACAGTCCAACTGTGCTACAGTCCACCTGTGCTACAGTCCTTTGTGCTACAGTCCACCTGTGCTGCAGTCCACCTGTGCTACGGTCCACCTGTGTGCTACAGTCCACCTGTGTGCTACAGTCCAACTGTGTTACAGTCCACCTGTGCTGCAGTCCACTTGTGCTCGATGCACCTGCGTTACACTCCACCTGTGCTGCAGTCCACCTGTGCTACAGTCCACCTTAGCTACAGTCCCCCTGTTTTGCAGTCCACCTGTACTACGGTCCACCTGTGTGCTACAGTCCACCTGTGTGCTACAGTCCACCTGTGTGCAACAATCCAACTGTGCTACGGTCCACCTGTGCTACAGTCCACCTGTGCAACAGTCCACCTGTGTGCAACAATCCAACTGTGCTACGGTCCACCTGTGCTACAGTCCACCTGTGCAACTGTCCACCTGTGCTACAGCTCACCTGTGCTACAGTCCAATTGTGCTACAGTCCACATGGCTGCTATGATCCACCTGTGCTATAAGATCCCTGATCTACAGGCTTACAGATCTCCTGTCCTCCAAGCTGAAGCCCCCCTGTGCTCAGAGTCCACCTTAGCTACAGTCCCCCTGTGCTGCAGTCCACCTGTGCTCCGGTCCACCTGTGTGCTACAGTCCACCTGTGTGCTACAGTCCACCTGTGTGCTACAGTCCACCTGTGTGCAACAATCCAACTGTGCTACGGTCCACCTGTGCTACAGTCCACCTGTGCAACAGTCCACCTGTGCTACAGCTCACCTGTGCTACAGTCCAATTGTGCTACAGTCCACCTGTGTGCTATGATCCACCTGTGCTATAAGATCCCTGATCTACAGGCTTACAGATCTCGTGTTCTCCAGGCTGAAGCCCCCCTGTGCTCAGAGTCCACATGTGCTTACATTGCCTCAGTGGGCTCCAGCACACCTGTCTACACAATGATAAATTAATCTGCACCTCAAAAGAACAACCGACTGTTGCAGATCCAATAATCAATAATTTATTTAATTTTTACCTCACAGCGGTCTTCCATCTCACATGCAGCTGTCTGTCTCCCAGGATGGTTGAACACTGAATATCACTGGATATTGAAAGAGGGCGCCGGAAAGAGAGAGAGGGGGGAGAGAGAGAGAGAGAGAGACAGGACGAAAGTCCACAGAGATTAACCATCACTCAGATAAACTGGGATACATACACACAAACAGGATGATATGACTTCATGTGACGGAAACTTCAGTGGTTAAAGCCAATGAAACAGGAATTTATGACCACCAATTCTTGTAATTTTCGATAGTCACAGCTGCGATAAGCTCCAGCCCCAATGACCGCGAACAGGATAAGCGGAGACGGATTATGAATGAAAGTGCGTGTGCGTGTGCGTGAAGTGAAGGTGGTTCAGGGAATGGTGCCAGGTGGAGAGAATGCAATTAGCACAGGTAGCACACTGATTGATCTCTCATCCTTTTCTTCAGTAGAGCGTTGGACCTGTGGAAAGGCCGAGAGGAAACCGACCACGTCCCACCCTCAGAAGTGGAGACAAACTGAAACGCTCGTTGATATGTTTGAATAGCGCCTTCTGGAACAGCACTGGAGATGGCCCACATTTGCTCCTGGGCATTGTGTGCTTAAATCAGACCGTCTCCGGTGCAACCAGAGCAACCCCTCTATACTACCGCAAATGTTTGCCCTTGTCCTGGCTGTTGCTATTGCTGTGAACTGCTAACTCTGTCATCACCCTCCTCTCTGGGGGTATTGTTCAGTTGTCACTTCTGTAGTTGGCTCTTGGCTCTACCAGTCTTTTCCTGGGGTCAGTTGTTTTCCCTCACATACAATTCAGTTCACTTTATGTAGGATTCTTGTAATTACTGACCCCATATAAATAATAAACCTGGTCCGTTCTAAAGTCCACTTTGTTACATAGCCGTGCCATTTCCAGTTTGACACTATGGGATGCATTGATACGTTACCACAACAGATTTCAACAGAATTGATCCATTATGAACAGAGCTATGGACAAAAGACAAGACTAACAAAATAATGTTCTGACGTCACAACACAACGTCATGACATAACATGACTAAAATGTAATCAAGTCTGGGGTTTGTCAAACTCTACGTCTCGGTACAACATCATGGAAGTCTAACCATTAGTTTTGGAGTTTTTCCCAAAATTGCACTATCCTCGTAATGGTTTAGCCATTATAATGATGTCACATTCTAATGTCATGACATAACATGATTAACATTTTCATCACAACTGGGACATGACTAAACATACCTCAGTTTAAAATTTTATGAAAATCAATCCATTCTTGCTAACAAACAGCAAAAAACTAATAAAAACCCATAATATATTGATAATAAATATTAGTACATGTTGCAAACATTAATTTATCTAGCCCTCTTAAACAGGTACTGTTTGATATATTATGCTAAAGTTATAATATAGCTGGTCCACACGTTTGTCTCCTCCAGACTGGATTACTGTAACGCACTTCTCATCGGGATCCCTGATAAAAGTCTTCAATGACTTCAGTTTGTTCAAAACAGTGCTGCAAGGATCCTGATGAGAGTTCGTAAACACGAACACATCACCCCTGTTCTTCATTCCCTTCATTGGCTTCCCATCTCCACCAGGATTGATTATAAGATCTCTCTCCTCACTCACCAGTGCATCCATGGTAACGCACCCCCCTACCTGAAAGAACTACTCACCCCACTGACCTCGACACGATCCCTCCGTTCTACCCACTCATACTGCCTCCTCCTTCCCCGGACTAAGCTCAGCACCGTGTGTGATCGGGCCTTCTGTTCTGCTGCCCCTCATCTGTGGAATGCCCTCCCTGACCATATGAGGGCTCCACAGACAACTGACACATTTAAAAAAAGGATTTAAAACTTTCCTTTTTAGCAGCTCCTATAACTTTAATTAACATGCTTTTTGGTCATATTTTGATATCATTATTTTTATATTTGTTATTGATGCTTTTATCTGCTTTTAAATTATAGCACTTTGAGATTTGATTCAAATGTAAAGTGCGTTATAAATTAAATGTATTATTATTTTCATTAAAGTTTTTCATAGCTAGTCTTGTGATGTAAAATGATGTATTACATGGTTTGAAGGTTTTTAATGAGCATATTTTCATCAATTAAAAAATTTAAAAGTTCCAACTGTAGAATTAGCATAAGAGTGTGACCATGATAAGTATTGTATGACATTGAAAAAGATGATCAAAGAGTTAAGAGCAGTAATTACGCTGACTCTTCATTCTCTTTAAACAGCATATCTGCTACTTCACAGTGTGGACAGTGTTGAGCTCGGCTGAAGAAAAACTTTTGCGTCAGCAATTCCACTCATGAAAACTGTAATCAGTTACAATGTACAACAATCCAACAAAATTATCTCACACATGCAGCCTTTTGGTTGCATTCATCATCTGGAGTTTATACACAATATTACAGTAAAATAATTTGTCATTCTTGTTGAAATGTATGTTATTCTAAAGCTAAATTTGAGAGTAAGTTTTTCATGTTTTGGTTCAGATATTTCCAGACTCAATAGTACGTCTTGTGGTGAGTTGACACCAAATCTGAAGCAAATGTCTGTTATGGTGCGATTACATACAAAGTCAAAGCAAAGCCGAAATACGATCACAAATCTGCAAAGACTTCAACTAGTACAAGATATTCGTCGTCAAAAACCTGTTGCTTTTCAGATCACTTGACGTCACACATCTTGATCTCAGTCGGGTGTTGATGTGGAAAAAAGGAAGGTTCAGCTCTTCTTGAGCAGCCATAGCTATATGACACAACTTTAAACACCAACCGAGATCAGACTTAGCAGAGCTCGCATGAATCACCTGGACCTTGGGCTCCCATTACTTGTGCCAGTGCTGAAACCAAACTCTGATGATCCTGTGCTGACCGTTGTGCAAGGAAGGCAAACTTTGTGTTGCATTCAGTGTGAACAACATTCGACTCTGAACAGCTGTTCAGATACATTACATACACACTAACATTAGACTCAGGCTGATTGATTTAGTTGCTACAGTGACCGACAGGGGCAAATGCACTAAAACTTTCAAAAACACACGACAATAGATAAAACACATGACGATAAAGAAAACATCTTCATCAATTTGATAACACGCGTGCTGCAAAACCCACAAGACCACATATCCCCAGGGTGCACTTTGTAATGTCTCAGCTAGTGAATAAAACAGTTATAACACACAAACAGTTCATGGATATTATTATCTGCCGTGTTAGCTTCGCTTAACTTCTGGGTTGTGCGGCCATATGACTTAGAACAGTACTCAAAGCTACCGCCATGGCTTTGGCAGCTTTTTTTTTTTTTTTGGGGCATTTTAGGGTCCTTTTAAAGTTTATTTGTAGTTTTACTGATGTTGATTATGTTTCACTATAAGCCACACGACCGCACAACCTGGAAGTTAATGGAAGCTACCGCCGCGGATAAAAATATCATGAAATAATTGTGTGCTATTTCTGTTTAATTCTCTAAATGAGGTATAACAAAGAGCATATAGTTTTTTTTAAATAGCCGTGTGCGCGTGTTGTCAAATTGATGCCGATGTTTTGCTTTATTTGCCTGTTTTTTGTGTATTTGCATGTCTTTTCTTAAGTTGCAGTGCGTTTTCACCTGTCGGCCAACTTAAGTTAAACAGCAGTTTAACCTGACAGTGAATATAAGTATATCATAAATATTTCATAAAAATGTGCGAGAGTTGTGAGCAGCTGGTTTTACCTCCACCAAGGGGAGGAGGGTAATGTTTTCACTGATGTCTCTATCTTAGCAGGTTTAAACAAAAACTACTTGATGGATCCCCAGGAAAGTTCTTTGTATTGTCATGTGCATCTAAATAAAAAAAATCATCAAAAAATGTATTTCCAAGATGAGGCTTTTTTTTTGGGACACATTTTACAACAACTTGTGAGATTAGCATACTTAGAAGAGATAGAAAAACATCAAATTGTAAACACTCTGGATAGAGGGGCAGAGACAATATTTCCTTTAATATTATATATTCCTTTAATAAAGCTTTGGATTTTTTCATTTACAGCAATTACACATTTACCAGTCAATGGATTTCCGTTAAACTTTGTGGAATAATGGGACATTTTGCAAAGAAGGAACCACTGAATTAAGGAGCAGATCCTTGAAGAGGGGTAAATACTTTTTTTCTCTCTCATTTCATTAACGTTGTGAAAAATCTTGAGGGGCAAAAACTTTAATCATGCAGGTCTTGTTAAAAGTTTCACTTTAGGCCTTGGCGGAGGTTTGCGATTTGCCGAGTGCATTTCTAGTGAACTAAGTAATGATAAAATTCCACTGAAAAAACTGGTGTTGGCATGAGTTCAAAACGTTAAACCTGATTCCTCTGCAGGATCTGAACTCTGTGCATTTAATAATTATCATAATTTCATATATTCATCACAACAAAGAAGTCAGCAGCAGGACAACAGCACCATGTTTCTTAAGTCTGAATGAATCAACAAAAGATTGTTGATTCATTCTTGCACCACCTGATTATAAAACAAAACCATCAGTACTGGTTTTAACAGCAAAGGCCGGGTTGGAACGAACTTGTGCACTTATGAACCAATGTAACCGAAGAACGTATTTGTTTTACACCTGATGAATAATCAGTGCACCACTATCATTACATTGACAGTTTCCCTCAAAGTCATTAATGTTGCTAAGCTACGCTAATAATCTCTTCCAACTGCCAGTCCTAGAGCTGAGATAGACCCAAGGCTTACATGTTCTGATCCATCTCTGCACAGGGGTGAAAAAAAATTCTGACTTGATTGTTACATGTTCTGATTGTTGATTGATTGACGCAAAAAATAAGCAACATTTCATCGGTTTGAGTCTAGTATCCATGGTAACTATCATCGACAGGATTAACGTGGTGTATGAGCCTCTTTCTCTTTATAAATATAAACTCTTCACTTAAATAATCAACTATTTATGTCCATGTGGATGGTCGGCAGTTGCTTTGACTCAACGCACAGCCTCTTAGCCAATCATAGCGCAGGATTCTCAGCATCAGCAGCTCTTCATTGTTGTGCTGCAGAGAGAGGGAGACAGATGATGTCAGTAGAGACACGGGTTTCACAGGTGTCACCGATGGCATCAGCAGACAAAGGTATCACCAATGGCGCCAGCAGAGACACAGGTGTCACAAATGGCGCCAGCCGAGACACAGGTGTCACTGATGGCATCAGCAGACAAAGGTATCACCAATGGCGCCAGCAGAGACACAAGTGTCAAAGATGGCGTCAGCAGACACAGGTGTCACTAATGGCGCCAGCAGACCCGTGTCACTGATAATCCAGCAGAGATTTAAACACATTTCTGTACTAAAATCCAAACTATTTTTGCAACAATTAACTTAACAAGTAAAATTATTTTCCTAATTGTTACATTATGTAAAGTTGTCACTGTTGAAAGATCAAAAGCAATAATAACCGTCATATTCCTTCATTTATAAAATGATCCCCCGCCATGAATGAAGTGAGGATGTAAGAATTGTTTACATACCAAATACTGTTCAGTACTTTATCACAAAACTTTAACATCCAATAAGTAAGGACCGGGGTAATGCCTTTGGCCATTTAAGAACTTTTTCTCTAATTTTCTTTCCCCACTTTCAGACTTTCACGCTGCATTTGGACTCGTTTCATGAGAGGATTTGTGTCAGAATATTTTTTGTTTAACTTGAAGTTCTACCCTGGCTCTTGATCTCTGTTAGTTTGGATAGGCTCGCATGCAAAGACTAAGCACGAACAGAACATGGATGGACGGAAATTGTATTTGATTCGCGAATAACGTAAGAGTATTTCATGCTTGGCCATTTTTGCAATATAACAAAAATAATATAGGAAAACTGTGTTCCACTTTAACCAACTTGTTCCTGTTCTTTCAGCTGAAAAACAATAGTAGTATGAGGCGAACAGTTGCCGATTTAAACATCCTGGAGTTTTAACTTTTAACTGCTGATAATGAGGGTGATTCATCATGAATTGTTATTATTACATATTCTTATGTATCTTGTCAGGAACTACTGATGTTTTCCAACTCTGGTTATCAGACATATCTTTACCTAAAATCAGCAACACGTCGATCCAAACTTTGGGTCAAAACAACATCAAATTAAGTTTGGTTAATGATTTGAACGACTCTCTATAAAAAAAAAACCCGTTTACATTGCTGTTACTTTGTTGGTAAAAGCAGCTCTGGAGACTCGTTTACCAAATATCTGTTTGCAGGTGAGAAAATCTGACTGAATTAAGCTGTGCTGCTGAGCAAGGCGCCACTCTGACTCCTACGGTAGAATCATCACAGAAGAAGAATGAGGCTTTAAATAATGACGATTCAAGGAGAAGTTTGACAGTTTTTTAATAGATTTAAAAACAACAGAAAAAAACAAGTACACAGATCAACTCTCTGATGGATTCTTTGATTTTTTTTTTTTTTTTTTTTTTTTGTCCGTGTGTTTCTGTTATTTCGTCCCAACAGTTTTTAGTTCAGGATCTCTGATCTGCAAACAGACGGTAAAAAGAGTCTGACAGGTGAAACTACAAACAGCAGAGAGGGAAAAATCCACCTTCATCTTCATCGTCATCGTGAAAGCAGAGCAGCTGTCCTGTCTAACAGTCAGTGTGTCCTACCTGTCCGTCTGTCAGTCTAATGTTGATAAAACTGAGGCTCTAGGGTCTCAAACAGGACGAGTGAGACATCCGCTGATCCCACAGTGACTTGAGGCCTGTATTATGAAGGTCAAAACAGCCAGGATATACTTCCATTATCTGGCTTCACTAAGCCCAACAAATGAAACATTGACAAGCGCTTACAGAACCCTTTTAACAAGTCAACGCAGGTTTCCCCAGCTTAGCATGATGAAATAAAAAGGGAGGTGCTCGCATAATTTACTGTTCGGTGTTCTAGTCCTATGTTGCGTTCACGTTAGGACTGTCATAATCATTATAAAATGATAATAATACCATTATCTATGTAAACTTTAGGGATTTGTGGTTTCATTAGTTGACTACAAAATCAGCAAACTGGCTCCTTCCAGGTATTACGCTCCCTGATCCCCTTTTGATTAAAACCAAAACGTGCCCAAAGTTATGATTTGTGACTAAATGGCCAACTACATGACATTATTAAGGCTAGCCAAACATGAAACAGTGGAAACCACTTAGAAATAGTGAAAGAAATATTATGTTTCTGCATCAAACTGTTTCATACAGATGACTGGAGGCGATAATGAAACTTAACTGTGATTAATTCAAGTAATTGCATTACTGTGAATTCTGTAATAACTGACAGGCGTGGTTCACACAAAACCTGAAAAAGAATCTTTGTGTCGCTCCACTGTCGTCATTCCACCGGCTTGAAAGCCACTGCAATTAATTATTTGAGTTTACTTGCGTCACTTTCCGTTATGGTCAACACACATTAGTACATATTGCTTATTATAAATTAGTGGCGGCATCTCAAGCTCACACTTTGTAGTTTTATGGAGCGTTTGCGCCTAATTATGAAAGCAATACTCATATTCCCTTTACTTGCAAATCAAAGTGGGATGATTTGAGTTAACTGGGGTCACTCGTTTTCTCGTCACTTTCCCCGTTTTATCCTTCCCTCCTTATTTAAACACTATTACTGCTTTGTATTTGTTATGAAAGTTTGATTATGGTTCTATCATTTCTGCATTAATGTTCCGACTGACATCTGGACACATTATATCTGAAATATTCCAACAGGCTTCTGTGTTGCCATTGCACGCAAATGTCTCTCCTTAGATTAAAATGTTGTGTTTAAAATTCATATTGTTGACTTTCCTCTATTCTAATTTGCATAAACTTGCCTTTGTATGTGATTGCAAAAGTGCGTGCACTTTTCATGGAGTCTAGCTAGCTGTTCTCTTATAACTGCATCTCAAACTGACTTATGATCAATAAAAATATATATATAAAAACACAGCCCAGTGATAGTTCCACACGTTACACCCCCACTGGCCATAACATTATAAGTACTGACAGGTGGAGGGAATAACCTCGATGATCGTGGTGAAATAGCACCTGTCAGTGGGTGGGAGGAGTTAGGCAGCGAGTGAACATTTGGCCCTTGAATAGGAAAAACTGCTGGGTAGATGACTGGGCAACAGCATCTCCACAACTGCAGGTCTTGTTGGGGTTCCCTGGTCTGCAGTGGTTCGTACCGATCTTATAGAAGAGCTGCTGTAGCACAAATTGCCGAATGAGCTAAGGCCGGTTTTGACAGACAAGGTGTCAGGACTGTGTGTGCGGCAAAAACCAGTTAAGGCTAATAAGTTACTACTTGCTAACCACAAAATGTCCTTCATAGTTCAGGCCTCTGATCCGTTCCTTTTTTTAGTTTGGAAACTGGGTGTGGGGATTCAGTGACTGACCCTGCTGAGTTTCTACCCGATCCGACGACATGTGACCAAACACGTATTCTTTAAAAAGCAATCAGCACATATGAAAAAAGACAATTCTATACATCTCATACTCATTTTCTGGCCCTGTTAGAGCCCCCTGACCTCAGTTTTAACAACCTTGTTTCACAGTTTTAATCAATTAGAAAGATCATCCAAGATAAACGTTTTCAGTCTGTGGACGTATCTCAGAGGAAAATCAACAGAACAGGAAGTTACACGTCAGCATGCCACAGCGTTTCACACCGCCTCGCCTGTCAGACTGATGGACAAACATGTTGAGCCAAAACGCTCAGCTGCATCGAATCAAAACAAATAAAAGTGATTAAAATCTGTGGTCTGGCAGGAGAAAATATGGCAGTGTCTCTGCACTGTTGAGTCTAGCTTAAGAACCGTAACCTTAGCTTTAACAATTTAACTTTAATTAGTGTTTTAATTACTGATTCTTATTCGTAGACTCGTTCATATCGATTTAAATAAAGGGAAGCGTTCATGAAGCAGCAGTTTGATCATCTCAGCCATCAACCAATCGTCTGGTGAGATTGAGAATAAATTGGATCCTACATCCTGCATAATGCTTGTGGAGTCTTTGATTGGAGACTCTGCTTCACAGAGCAACTTCTTTAAACCGTGACCCAGAGCTGCAGTCTGATAACATCACTATGACATCATCAGGGATATTTTCTATTACATCATTAACTCGCAATAATGCCTAAAACGACCCTTTTTTAGGTGAGCTGAGTGAAAACGCTGAAGCTGACGACATCTGCCTGAAGGTGAGGACCTCTATGAAGACGGGAGAAGGTGACCCCAAGAAATATCCCTAACTACAGCTCCCCTGAACACTGATGGGTAACTCCAAAGCCCCCCCTCTCCAATGAGGAAGAACGGGACACAGACACATGAACGTGGTCTGTCTGTCTGCATCAGTCTGACAGACAGACAGGAATTAGTCTGAGGAAGAGGGGGGAGGGATCGAGATCCTCCTGCCTCCTGTAGTGGTTGAAGGGGGCATGACACATGTGGAGGAGGCAGGGAGGTGTTTGGCAGCAATAGCTGATGCTACGTTTCAAACTGCGTGAGCAGTGCCCGGACTTCAGGCGTTAGCTGTTTAGCAGCACTGGCAGCCTCAGCAATGGCGCGGCGGTACGGCCCTTTCCTCTTCCTGTCAAAGCGAGACTGGAAGCTCTCCAGGAAGGGGGACAGCTGGGTGAGCGGCAGGAAGGAGGTGGTGGGGGAGCCAAACCAAGACACACGCGCCTCCTGCCGCACTGCCAGACCTGTGTCTCCGCGCCGCGACACTGTGATGCCGAGCACACGCGCTGGCCACCAGGGGAAGCCATAGATCTTGGCCCAGACGATGTCGCCGACGCACACCGTCCGACCATCGGGCAGCAAACACTTGGACACCAACTTGGAGAACACAGAAGAGGACGACGAAGATGAAGAGGAGGAGGAGGACGTGGAAGACTTTCTACGTCTCTTCAGTTCACCTCCGCTCTCCTCCTCCTCCTCGCCACTGGCTTGTATCTCCCTGCTATCAGCTCTGGGGGGAGGAGGGGAGGCGGGGGAAGAGGAGGAAGGACACGGTGGTCCTAACGGGGAAGAAGGGACATATGAAGAAGATGAGGGGGGATCATTGTGAGGGGGGAGGTCAGAGGTGTCTGTGGAGATGCACACTAAATGGGAGGAGTCCAGTGAGGACGAGAGGTGAGGAGGCTCCATTTCCTGCCCATCATCTCCTCTCTCCCCCTGACCTGTCCCCTCCTCCTTAAAGGGGCGTAACTCTTGCATTTCTACAGAAATATTGGCTAAGCAGGAGTCGAGTACTGGAGGTGGAGGTGTGGTGGAGGGAGGGGTGGTGGCAGTTGGCGGGGATGGGCTAGATGCGGGAGTGAGGGCGGGACTTAAAGCAAGTTTGATAGGTGAAGAGCGAGCATTCTGTTTTGGCGGGGAAGAGGAGGAGCAGGACTCCTGGCCGTCGTCGGTACGATACCTTTGGGGTTTCAGTCGTACTCTGGGTGGAAGCGGTGCATTGGAGGTGGAGCTGACGGTGGCGCCACTGAGGTGCTGGCGACGAGTGAAGTGGACCTTCTGGTTGTGATTCTGCAGTGCAGCGGCTCGGGTTATGGTCTTATTGTGGTTCTGGCTCTGATCCTGGTTTTGATTGTGGTTCTGGTCTTTGGGCCTGCGATGTCGTGTCGCTGGCTGAGAATTCCTTGCTAGCTTCTGGAGAACCTGTCGGGCTTTGGAGCGATCGACAGTAGAACCTTTGGCCAGAACTTTCTTAGAGTTCAGCTTCAGACACATGCGGCTGGACGAAGATGCTGACGAGGATGAAGATGAAGCCACGCCCCTGAGGACACGGGAAGAGGAAGATGATGATGTTGAAGATGACAGACGTATCCCTGATGATGAGCGCTTGTCTGTCGCTGTGCGTCCTCCCTTGTCATCGCTCCTCAGCCGTTTCACTTCCGATGAGATTGGTCCCTCAGCTGGTCGCCGCCGCCTGGATGCCTCCTCACCCCTCAGATCCACTGGACCTCGTCGGGCTTCTCTGTGCCCACCCGACGTCACCACACCTTTGCACTTGTCGCAGAGCACCTGGCGGGGGCGGAGCTTGATAGCGTTCATGATGGATGTTGGCTCCTCACAACGGTAGCGCCGCTTTGGCCGTTTGATCTTGCGTGGCAGTGGCTGAGGTAAGGCCTGGTTGTAGGTGTCCCTGATGAACAGAGGAGGGGGGTATGGTGCACCCTCCTGGAACAGCGGTGGTGGTTTTGAGGTCCAGGGGTGTGGATCAGGAGCTGGCTGGGACGCAGGGCTGGCTGTGACCTCTTCCTGTTTGGTGGACGGTTCTTCGCTGGCAGCTGGTTGTGGCTGCACGGGCATCTGTGGTCCATTGTGGTCGTCTCTTTTTGGAAACACTGTGATGGGAATACCGTATGGTCCGAACCTAAAAACACAGAAGAAGAGAGGAATATAAATGGACTGTTTTGGCTGATGACCTTGGCCATTGCTTGAATGTTGTTTAGACACTCACTAAGCCAACCTTACATTCACAGCAAACCTTGTTCAAATTTTTCATTTATTAATTCATTCATTCTCCGAAAACGTTTAGTCAGGGTGGCGCAGTTACAAACAATAGCCCTATTTTTACTGAAGTACTATTTACCTTGGGCCCTGTAGTAATTTATAATAATTTACAGGGGAGGGGGGATTTTGTGACATTTATACTGTGTGAATGCGCCACGCCTGTTAATTGTAAACATTCCAATGAAAATGACCTACCACATGTCGCCAAACATAGAGGTCATGATCTAATTTTTGTCCTGTAGGAATCAGAATCTGATTGATTTGGATGTTGGAATTCATTTGTTTGATGCCTCTGAACACTATTTCCCTCTCTGGCGAAGGCTCCAACAAAAAGAGTTATCACAGAAGGAGGTTTGCTGCGACACAAGTTTTACACGACAGGTTTTATGTTTTGGCATATTTGATTTTAAAGCGTATAAAAAAAATTTGGTTAGGCTTCACATAAAACGAGAGTTGAAAAGCAAATGGCCAGTTGTAAAAAAAAAAAAAATACAACTATTGACTATTATTCAAAATAATAATTCATGTGCAATAACATACATTTCCAATTACCTGGAGAATAAGATTTTGTTTTTAATAGATACCTTATTCATAAACTGTATCATTATTCATAAACAGTACAATCCTCATCAACTACTTTCAGTGAAGTATTTGCTTCTACTTGTATGACTGTGACTGGATCTTTTTTGGATGTTGGTCTGACCAAAACACTTGATGGACTGATCGATTATTAGGGGAAATCATTTGCAGATAATTGTTAATGAAAGTAATTCTTAACTGCTGCAATTTAGTACTACAGCCCTAACAACAATGATAATGTTAATCATCAAAACCTTTGTGTTTTCGCATAAGGTTTATTTTAATGTTGCTTCAAACTAACATCTTTGCTACGGATAAGAGTTTCTGTCCACTGATCAATCGGTTAGAAAATATCAATCACAGTGATATCTAGATAACTAGTGCTGTTGCCTGAAAGCCAGAGGGTTCTGGGTTCTCTTCCATCATGGGACCTTGAGCCTTTCTATTTAAAGTCTGCGTATTAACTCTGTATATGCATGGGCACCCTCCAGGAACAGCGGCCTCATCCCACTCATGAATTGGTGCGTCTAGGTGTGAGTGTGAATGGATGCGTGTCTCTTTGTTTCGGCCCTTTCTTGAACTGGTGCCCTGGCCAGCGTCTCTGGCAAAATGTCAACTGGGCTAGGCTCCAGCGCCCATTGTGACCCTGCACAGGAGAAGTCTTTATAGATAATAGGCAGACGGATATAATCAAAGTTACATGACTGCTAAAAGCATGATGCAGTATTCTGGTTGTTTTAAGGGTTGCGGGATCCAACACACCGCACAATACTTTTGCGCGCTTATCACATCAAACTGCAGCACCTGGGTAACCAAACAGTTGTGACTAGAGCACCAAACATCGCAATGGATACTTTTCAGTTTCAACAGGACATGAGTGAAATTTGCAAACACATATCCTGCAGGGATTCAGTAAGGAGGGGGGGAAGTCCGAGTTTCACATAGGGGATGTAGAATATTAATCACTCATCTTTACCTTGTGTTAGTCTTGCTAACCCTTGGGTTTATATTAGTATATGGTTAAGAACTTCCTTTTAAACTATGATGATTTGAAATGTTGGTTATATAAGCCATCCATGAGAATCAGATAATTATGGACCCACAAATAGTTTTGCAGTTCTGGTTTTGTAAATGGAGAACAAGATGCTCTACAGTGGTACAATCAAGGTGACACAAGACAACAGAGACTAATACCTATCAGCAATAAAAATATAAGATGTCACTGGTCATTAGTCAAGCATAGCGGAAGCTCAGATTTAAAATATATCCAATGTAAGGAGGAGAAGGTTCCTGTATTGGTCCCAGCAAAATTGGAATTAAGTTGGAATTAATAACTGAGTTTGTATGAAGCAAGCCTTCAAAATGTAAATTTATAAATGATTTGTCTATGGATAACTCTAGGGTTGGGTATTGCAGCAAATTTTTGCATTGCAATATTTTGTGTCATATTGTGATATATATTGCAAAGTTCTTATAATGACCTTACAAGACATTATAATTAATTAGAATGAATAGAAACAGTATGTGACTAGTGAATAATAAAACTGGTGTATCTGGACTCTCAGGTTTGTAGAAAGCCGTGGACACTTTGGCTGGTCTATTTTACAGAGAGATCTCGAGGTAAGCGAGCTACGTTTGATTGTATAGGGTGTTAACTTTATAGAAAGCACTGCTCTGAGAGCTGTGAACCGTTCTTATTCGACACAAACTGCAGTTTCTACTTTATGAGTAGAAACTGCATTCTTCATCGCCTTTGTCGAACGAATAACCATCGTCTACCTGTGCGGCCGGCTTAAGGTAGACGATGGTTATTCGTTTGCAATAAATGGAGTAAGTGTTAAACTTTTGTTTGACTAGTTTATTAGTGAATCCTTTTGTCACACGATGTGCTGCACCTCCAACAACTGCAAGTACATTTTCAACCCGTGGGAAACACTGAATATCACAGACTTTTCGGGGATTTCCGAGTCAGCAATCTTGTTAGATCAATGATCTTTATACATTTTCATGTTTGTTTTAAGTTCTGTGTCGTCGCTGTAATAATCTTCAGCCCTGAACTTATTCTACTTTACTGTGCTTTTACTTTCAGTTGACAACAACTGACTTATGGATGTGCTGAAGTTTAATATGTTTGGCTTAAATCGTGATGCACAAAAGGATGTCATGTGGGGCCAAAAAGGGCAAATGAAGAAGACTGACTAAAGTTTCTGTACCACATGTATTCCCTTGTAGCTATATATACCATAAAGTGTTATTATTGCACAACAGTATTAGCACTATTAGAACTGTATAACAAAATATACGTTGGACACACTATATAAGTTGGACACACTATAGATCGACACACCCACTCATTGGTTATATAAATCTTGGCTGAGTTACAAACCCAAAATAAACATCATATATCTGGGGAGTATTTCTAGAAGCTGGCTTAACATACTCTGAGTTAGTGATTAAGCTCGATCAAGCCCGAGAAAAAAAAACTTGGGATATCTGGTGTCAGAACAGCTGATATGAATTTGTTCAATCAACTCAAGATTTAGAAAACGAGTGCGCGCGAACTATAAAAGCCATAATCGATGGGGCTCAGATACTGTGATTCACCATGGCGGGCATTAAGACGAAATGGTCGCGATACTTCTTACTGATTAAAAAGGCAAGTATACTTGATTTGTTTCTTTTTTAAAGACTCTTCCATTCAGCTTCCACCATGAGATGTTCCGTTTGAGAATATCCTTCTGATAAATCATGGAATAAAAGCACGTTCAATCTGGGTCTCTCACTCCTCTCCCAGCATATATATATATTAACGTGACAAATGGCTGACCGACATGTGACGTCCGACAGCTCTGCTTCGGGCTCAGAAGGCGGAGGAGTCAGGAGCAAGCTTCGTCTTCCTTGAAGCAAACCTTCCAAGCGAGCAGGTTACGTTCACAGATTTAGCCTTGAACTTATTGGACCTTGAGCAGGACCCTGACCCCCCCATCTGCTAACTGAAAGCTGCAGATAGCTGCCCATTGCTCCTCAGGGATGGGTTAAATGCAGAGAACCAATTTGGCTACTTTGTACTACTTGTATGATTGTATGCGATGAATGAAGGCTTCATCTTTGTCCTCCTCATTTGTTACACAGTTGGATAGCCATTGGACCCAAAACGCGCCAAGATGGGATTCTGGTTACAAAATACCACCTACATGTACTAGGGGGAAGTATATGCACATATTACAACCTTTTTCTCATATCTAGTGCTTCATAAAAAAATAGCCAAATGACATAGGTGTTCATCTGAACCCTGTAGATTGCAGACTTCGCTCAACTGGTTTTCAGGCTTCTCTGGACCACAATACAGCAGAGTCGCAGTCAAAGTTCATACATTTCATCATCTTATCCTTCAATATTCTAAAGTGGATTATATATTAAGTCTTTCAGATATATTTCTAGAGATGTATGCATGCATTTGTAAAAGAAACTAGCCGATTCCAAGTGTTCTGTACTATTTATATGTGTGGATGTGTCTGAAACAAGAAAAGCTTTTGGCTAATTTCCGTTATTTTTACCTTTTAGAAATATCCATCAGCACCCCAGAGAAAACCTTTTCTCCAAGCCGGAAGGACACCACCAGCGCGTCAGCAATGACGTGGTCCAAGGAGACCCGTACCTCGGACCCGGGACTCAGATCCTCCAACGAGGCAAGCGGCGGAGTACCGAGACCAGGTTCAGGTCCAGGCTCCTGCAGAGAAGAATCATCCGCAGGAGGTTTTTCCTGTTTCACGGTGTCCGTCATCAGTCGCATCTTGGAGGACCGACAGGGCGGGGAGGAATCTCGTAGGCCTCGGCCCATTTGCTCCTCGGTCCCCGCTGAGTTCTTACCGTACCCCGTGTCCGGATCCAGACTGTCCGACACCGACAGCCGATCTGCATTACCGTCTAACAATGCGTCGTCCTCAGGGCCCGGCCTAAGGTCTGCTTGGATCAAAGCCATGTAGCCCCTATCTCCATCTGCAGTGTCGGCCCGGTCGGTCGTCACATTGGTGGTCGGTTCTGCCGGTTCCGCCAGAGATAAGCCAGCCTCTGTAACTGCAGGGGGAGCAGGAAAGGAGTGCAGGAAGACGGCAGAGGGCTGCGGGTCCGCCAGGATGCTGCGATACACCGCCTGCACTGAGACATTTCCGCCGCCCTCTGGATCCCCCAGAAGACCGGGAGAGAACCGTTCAATACTGAGCCGATCTAACGGGAAGTTATTTATCAGTTCATCACCGACGGCGTTATCAGATAGCCCTTTTCCCGCCGCGGGCTCCAGCTCTGGCCTGACATGGCGGCGCTCCTCCCCGTCCCCACTATCCTCTACCACTGGGACAACAAGCTCCAAACACGGGCCGTTCTCCCTAGCTTCGTCAGACTCCAGCGGGAATACTGGAAGTCCCGGACCTGCGGAGTCCTTTTCTAGTGGGTGCTCGTCGTCCGCAGACGCGGTTATGGTTGTTGTCTGAACCGCCGCAGCTCCTGGCTCTGCAGCCACGGCCGCCATTTTCTTCCGCTATGCTCTCTAGCGGCACCTGTCCCCGCCCTCCCTGAACACTGACTTCTGCATGGTCATATTGCTATTGGCTGAAGGAGCTGTCAATCAAAGGAAGCGTAGTGAAACGTCTTCTCTAATTGGATGATTCAATCAGTGCCTGAGAGGCGTGGGACCGCCACCAGGGGGCGAATATCTGTACTACAGACAATAATAGTAGGAATGAAATATCAAATAGATGCTGAACAATTAAACAATTTTTCATCAAAAACACAATCAGATCAAATTAAATTCTTCGTTCCGTATTAATATATTACATTCTTACCATATATTTAAACAACGTTTTTCATTGAAAACTCGGTTAATATTCTGGTATATGAAGAAAATAAGCTTGTGGTTGGATTTAAGTTTTGATTCTGGTAATATGTATTTGTTTCCATAAATCTAAAACAAATATATATTAAGTACTACCACTAAGTTCTTAGTATGAATGCTACATATGTGTGTATATATATATATATAAATTGCAATAGCTTTTGTTTTCATGTGTATCTCAGTGGATAGAACTGCTGTCTCAGAGATTGTAGGTTCACATCCAGCTTTCTGTGTGACGTTTCCAGTTCTCCTGATTTGTGCGGTACTTCGGTTACCTCTCACAGCCCAAAAGGAAAATTCCCAGTAGGTGTGAATGAGACTGCTGTGCGTTTTCTCCATGTGTCAGCCCTTCGATGAACTAGCAAGTTATCAAGGGTGTACCCCTCCTTTTGCACAAAGTCGACATGTTCCGCCTACGACCTGGTTACAGAACACGAATGAATGAATGAGTGCCTCAGGTCAGGAGGATGGTTCTGATTGGTTCGCTGGGAGAGGAGGAGTAATATGAGGCATATATGGATCCCTGATGATGGATCCATAATATGTATGGACCAGCAGAGGCCAGTGTTCACATATCATGTTCAAATACACAGATCAGCCATAACATTAAAACCACCCGCCTATAATATTGTGTACAAGAACTTTCTTAATTTTGAGATGCATTCTGTGTTCTGTCACTTTTCTATGAGAACCAGCATCAACTTTGTCAGTTATTTGTGCTACTTCAGCTACTCTGGGGATCGGGAAAAGCAGGCAAGCCTTCGATCCCCATGTGCATCAGTGTACCTATGACATCCTTGACACCATCAACGATTCACCAGTCGCCCTTCTTTAGAGTACTTATGGTAGGTTCTATCTACTGCTGTGATTCTGGAGATCTCTCACCAAGTAGTTCCGATCCAGTTGTCTATTCGTCGTAGTTTAATACTTGTAATAGTCGATCGGGTCAATTTTTCATGCTTCCAACACATCATTTTTAGGACAAAATGTTAACTTGTTGCCTAATATATTCCACCCACTGACAGGTGCCATGGTAATAAGATAATCAATGTTATTACACTTAACTTGTCAGTCATTATGATATTATGGCTATCATTTTATATAAGAATGTAGCCCAGTAGAGTGCAGTACATTTTAGAAACAGGTGCATTAATTTCAGATCGTTCACATATAGACACACACAGCTGTCTACACCCGTGTTGGAAAATAAAAGAAATATTTTTATAAGGTAAAGTAATGCTTTTCATCCAGTTAAACTAAATGTAGTTTACTTTCAAATGACTACAGATATTTATGTATTATGTGGAATACAATGGTAAAAACTAGGCCTACAGTGTGCTGTTCTCCTCAACAGCAAGCACATATAGCAGAAAAGCCCCCAATCCACTGTGTTGTACAAGCAAATCCCTTGATTGAACTATTCATATTAAATGTGACTCATTAATAATCTCAAACAGTTCATATAACTTGGGTATGCATGTATGTATATGTGTTTGTATGCAGTATATAAGTGTGTGTAGATATGTATGTATCTATGTATTTGTGTTTGTATCTATATATATATATGTGTGTGTATATATGTGTGTTAGTGTGTATGCAGACCATATATACATGTGTACGCATATATCTGGGCATGCGTCCGCATGTATGAAAGTGTAGGATTATATAGCTATAGTGGAGGTAACAGCAACATGTTGCAATATATGACAAGAGTAACAATTATTTTGTTTAAAACCATAAAGCCCTGCATAGAGCATTATGATTTCATAATCTATAATTCTTTGGTCAAAACAGATTTTAGGTAGAAGTTAAATATCTAACCTATTGGTAGTTAGGGATGCTGTTTACCCCCCTGTAAACAAATTCATTTACTCCAAAACCTTAATATGTGACGTCAACGTCTAACTACCGTCAAAACTGGCCCTTCCATTTGATTTCTTTAAATGACAAAGCAATGAATTAATGTGTGGGAAGACAGAACATATGGTCTTATCTCTCTAAATTCAGACATTTCTTACCTACAGGAGACCCACCTTAAAATTTACAATATCAACTACTTCATGAAAAGCTGGGTTGGCCAGGTGTACCATTCACGTTTCAATGCAAAAGCCAGAGGGACAGTAATCAAGGAAATTTTATTTCAAACTAAAGATGTTATAGCTGAAGCTAATGGAGGATTTAACATTTATCATTGTTTCAGGTCGGTTATTTGCTAGTCCTGCCATTTTGGTCAATATTTCTGCACCTAATTATGATAATTGTATTTCTTTCAATAAACTTTTCCATGCTATAACCGGCGAAAAACTATTATAATTTAAAATTAAACCGTGAACTCAGCACAGCCCTAGATAGATCATCGAACAAAGTCCAGCCTCTTACCAAATCTACCAGAGCTATCCATGACATCATTGCTCAAAACAGCGTTTCAGATATTTTGAGATTTAATTTTAATGACAAAAGTATTTTTTAGTTAATTTCTAATGTTGAAATGTAACATGAAATGTTAGCTCTATGGTGATATAACAGTATCACCATATCAGACCACGGCGCCATCTCATTTAATTTCAGATTACCCAACTGTCTCAGACTCACCCTCCTAAAAAAAACCTAGAGATAACAAACTAATGACATCACACAATCATTAGCAAAGATTGATAGCATTTACTCATCTTCTCCCTCCCCGGACCTTTTGAAGGAAAGACTGAGACTCCAAACAGAATACAATCTACTCTCCACTGACAAACCCACATACCTACTCGCAAATGCCCTATCTAACATTTATGATTCTGGTGATAAGGCCAACAAGCTTCCAGGTCAAAAAGCGCCCCATGCTCAATCCTCTTGTTTCATCCCCTAAATTCATAATGAATTATGTGAAATTGTTACGGACCATCAGGTAATCAACAATGTTTTTAAATGATATTACAGCAGTTTATACAGTTCTGAGCTTAATGGGAACCCTCCTCATCTCATCAGCTTTTTGGACAACCTAACTTTCCCATCTGTAACAGCGGAAACAAACTCTTTACTGGGAGGCGAGATATCCACTGCAGAGATTATAGAAGTCATCAAATCCTCAAAAGGTGATTAAACTACCTGATGGCTATACTTCTTAATTCCATCAACAATGTTCACATCAGTGAAGCCCTTTACTCCAGACTATGTTTAATGAGCCTCTAAAATATGGAAGCCTTCCACAAACTTTGCGACCAGCTGCAATAACTCTCTTACCAAAAGGAGAAAATAATCCACTTCGGTGTTCCTCCTACCCTCCAATCTCCCCTCTTAATGTGGATCAACATTTTTTGTCAAAGGTGTTGGCAGCGAGACTAGAAAAAGTTATGCCGCATATAATTTCACTAGATCCAAACAGGTTTCATTTCACACAGGCAAACAAGCTCCAGTCTGAGAAGGCTTTTCAATATTATTGATTCACCTTCATCCTCCATTCAGAAGTGGTCTTATCACTCAATGCCAAAAAAGTATTTGACAGCAAGATTTGATCACCACCCTAAAATAATGTGGATTCATAGACTCCTTTATTTCTTGGATAAAACTCCTTTATTCCACCTCTCTTGTACCAGTAGTTACTAATTGACAACATAAGTTGGGGCTGTAACTTATCTCTTTCTCTTTGCCATAGCCAATAAACCTCTGGCTATCGCCCTCAGAGAATCGGACAACTTCCTGGGCTTGGAACGTGAAGAAATTACACATAAAATATCTTTATATGCCGATGACATTCTGTTATATATTAATGATCCATTCAAATCTGTTCCCACTATTCTTGAGATAACAATAGAAACATTCAGAGAAATGTCTGGCTACAAATTACATTTTTAGAAAAAGGGATATATTCCCCTTCAGTCAAACTGCTCCTAACCATCTCTGCATCATATCAGCCATTTAGAACAGTCAGCAAAAGCTTTATGTATCGTGGTTTTGCGATTACTCCCTCTTACTCTTGCCTGTTCGTTAAAAATTTTGGAATCCTATTTGAAAAATGGAAAAAAGACATGGCTAGACGGAATAATCTTCTACTATCCCCATCAGGCAGAATTAATCTAGTTAAAAATAATATCTTACCAAAATTTCTCTACCATTTTAAAAACATTCCGATTCTTATCAAAAAGGCATTCTTTATCTCATTGGAGAGGAGCATTTGATCGTTTATTTGGAATGGTAAACCACACAGAATTAAAAGAAGCACCCTCCAAAAGCCTACAAAACTTGCTGGCCTGTCTTTGCTCAATTTTATTTTTTATTACTTTTTTATAACTCCCAAAATTATCGCATTTACCTCCCTGTTAGCCTGACGGCTCATTCTCATCTGCCCAGCTTCACAAGATGGATTCAAGACACTATGTACTTACTAAAAGTTGAAAAGATCAGATACATCCTCAAAGGTTGTTCTCATAACTTTATGAATGTCTGGACCCTTTTTATGGAGTACTACGAGAGCATAAAAAACCCAACTGACAAAACATTGTTCATTTTTTCTTAAAAAAGTGAGTGAAATATGAACAATTGGAGTAACATATGACGTATCCAAGAGAAATCTCCTCAAGATGATTCATATGCACCAAATTTGGACTAAATCTGACCTTTGGTTGTGAATTCTAGGCCGGAAAACTGGGATTTCGTAATTAAAGCCCCCTTGTATGCAATATATGTATCAATATAATATGAATATGCAACTGACCTTTCCCCAAATCAACGCAGTTCCTCCTCACACTAAAGTCTATGTGGGAATAAAATTCGAAAATCATCCATGACATAGTTTTCGAATTATCGCGTTACAACGAAGGATCTGCTGCAGCAACAATCATTCCATTTCCCTTTTTTGGGGATATATTTTAAGGACAGAACTAAAATTTCTTTAAGATTTGACCACATTCTCCTGCCGTCTTAACATAGTTTAAGTTACTATCAACATGTTCTTATGCTGTTTAAAGAAAGACACCAATCATCTATTGTTAATCACAGTTTTATTAGTACTTTACAGTCAGTTACTGGTTAATAATGTGTTATCATTAATCAGAAAAACTGCTGAAAACGTTACTAAGATGTTGTAACACATGAGATACGTTGCTTCATTTTGATCAAACCCATTCATTAATCATCAAATATCTGACAAATGATTGAAGTCATATTAAAATCTATGAAAAATTCAGTAAATGGTTTCATTTTCGACAATTAATTTTCTGGAACACAGATGCATGTTTATACTGAGGGGTGTCGCTCTGATTTTCATTGGTTAATTTTCTTGGTCATTAATAACTTCACCTCACTGGTCGGTGGAGGTTTAGTCCAGCCATCTGACTGGTCAGATTTCAGCTCAGCTGTCACGGGTTCTGACAGGTCTGAACGGTCAGAGGGCATTGAGTCCAGTCCCTTCTCCATCCTTCACCTCTTTTAGAGGCACAACATCCGTTGAGACCAGTCCCTCAACCTCAAAAGTCTTGCCCTCCTCTGTTGCCACCGTCTCTTGTCCTTGTGTGGCAGGCTTTTTTGTAGACCTGTAGACAAAAGAATGTTCTGTTAGCAGAACTACTCAAACGATTTTGAATAGAACTCCAAAACAATTTCATTGATCATTTTCAAATTTCATACCGTTATAGACTTTAGGGCAATGAAGAACTGAATTGATTTTGGGAAAGGTCGGCTTTATATTTCTGACACCAAGGGGAGCTTTAATATCCGAACTGTTGATCCGATTTTGTCCAAGTTTGGTGCGTGTGAATCGACTTGAGGAGAACTATCTTGCTTGTATTATATTTTACCCACATTTTAAATCTAAAGGTCATATTTAACTCACATCGGGCAGCTTTTTTAAAACGATTTCATTCTGGGGGTTTGCTTGTACAAAGTAAGGGAACTTTTTTGGGGGAAAACCCGTGCTGTCCGGGACGACGGCATATGGTTAGTTTATCAGTGACTAGTGTGGCGATGAAAAGGACCATAAATAGCTCAGCAGCTTGTAAAGATTACTTTACTCTGATATTTCAGATAAGAATAGAGGGGGTCGTAAGCATGACAAACCTGACTAGAAGGATCTGCGGCGGTGGGGGCGGGGCCTATGACGGTGACATCATATCCCAGACTTTCTGGTGATATAATTAAGCTATAACTGCACATTAAACTAAAGATTCTAATGAACCCAAATAGCTATTTGCCATTAGCTCACCATTTCTGCTCAACGTCCTCTATGGTGTCTGGCAGTGGCACATCCAAAGTCTCTGGCAGGAAGCAGGCAAAGCATGCAGCCAACACTGCAGACCCCCCATACACCAAACTGGGCAGAGCAGGGAGTACCTGGGAAATGTAGTTAGCATAGTGTTAATGAAACAGCTGCTCGCCACATCAGACAAACAGACATTCAGGCAGACAAGTGATGATTCTTGGGGCTTGCATCATTTTATGTTCTGTGGACTTCATTGTGTTTTTATCGCTGTTTAATGTTTAAATGTAAACATGAGGCATATAAACATTGGCTCTAATTGATTTTCTGGCTACATTAAGAGTCAGAATGATGACTGCAGAATTCAATCTGAAAAATGTATTGGATTTGGATCCGTTATGAAATTGTCCTTTTAATATTAGGCCAGGAAATATTTTCAAAAGCGGGGCTTTGAAAAAGAAAAACTAAAAAAGATCAACCTCTAAGGTCAAATCTTACATTTAATGATCTATGAATACAGGAACCTGCTTGCATCGTTATTAAAACCAAATTGTTTTTCTATTCAACTAAACATGTGAAATTAGCTGAATCATTTGCGGAGGTTTTTGTTTTATAATTATAATTTATTATTATATGTTCATCTTGTATGATAGCTTTATTATTGAAAAACATCTGAGCAAATCTATTCACGTTTGTTTTGAATCCTATGCATGAATAAAGATGTGATACAGAGGACACCTGAACTAGGACCTGAGTAAGAACATGAATCTGGTCCAGGTCCTGGATCTCAGCCTTCTATACATCCACTGAAGTCTGATGCTGCAGCTTTTGACAGAACTTCGTTAAATATTGATTTATTCATGTGGCGGCTTCAGTGGTAGAGTGGTCGTCCCACTGCCCTCGCTACAGGATTGGGGGTTAGATCCCAGCCCTTGATGCGACATGCCGTGAGTCCCTGAACAAGAATCTGAAACCTCTGCTCCTCAGGGATGGCTCAAATGCAAAGTATAAATTTAACAATGCTGCTTTGTTTGTCTTGTACTTGTATGACTAGTGATAAATAAAGTGTAGATCATTATTATTATTATTATTATTGTTAAGGAATTATTATCGCTACCACAGATCCTTCATGTTAACATAATAACTCTAAATTTATTTCATGGATCATTTTCTCAAGTTTAATACCAACATAGACCTTGGTGTGAGGAAGAACTGGATTTATTTTGGGAAAGGTCAGTTGCATGTATCGGCCAATAAAACAATTTTGTTGTTTCATTTTAGTTTCATCTCCCGTAATTTACAGGCCTTACTTTATTCACCGTTGTTCCAATTTAGTCCCACTTTTTCTGCGAAAACCGAAGGGCCTATTTATTATGTTGATATAACGTTTTTTTTTTTACAATGTTCGAATCAGGATCACCTCGTCCAGGATGAGTACAGCGGGGGCTGCCATGCTGCCAACTCTCGCCATAGTGGAGACGAAGCCCATTCCTGTTTGCCTGAAAACACATCACAAACATAAGGAGACCACAAGCCTGAATAAGTCTAAGCTCCCTATCAGGTGCTCTAAATTACAGTAACAAAAAATACGATAAGTGAGTAAAAGAAAATAGAGTAGTGTAAATGTCAAAATGTAAAAGTAAGAGTATAAGAGGTAGATGCAAGCGACTGCCTACAAATAGCAGCTTGACACACATCATAATAATAATACTGTTCAGTATTGGGAGTATTATTGAACATAAACACACTAAGAATATACTGGAAATGGTGGTATATCTATTGTTGTACTTGATAATTATAGTGAAAATAATATCGTATATAACGCTGAATCATATTCAATGTAGTGACATGGCTGAAAAAAAGACAATAATTGCTGAAATTTTGTTTAGCGCCTTTCAAGAGACGCATGGACGATATAGCTGGGTACAAAAGGAAAAGGATAAATAACCTTAATATTGCTCATGATAATTGAGTCAATAGATGCAATATTACACACTCCAATTGAATTATTTCTGAATAGGCATAATGATAAGAATTTAAATTCATGGGCAATTTTATTATTTAAATTACAAATACTGTATGTGCTGTTGGGCCTTGGTGGAGGTTTGCGCCCTCTGAGCGATTTGTAGTTTTTCTTGCGTCAAGAAAGAGCCCGTATAAATACTCTCAACAAACATGGGGCTAGATAACGTTTGATCGTCGATAGCTTTTCCAACAAACAAATGACACATACCACGGCGGTGCCGACATCGGCAGTGTGACGTTTAAGCGAGTCAAGCGGCAGTTTCTACATTTCTTATTACGTAGGAATTGATTTTATCCCCTGCTGCAAAGATCAGGAGCTTCTGGACCTGAATTGTTCTCGCAATTTAAGGACCCAATTTGGGTTCTTTTTCTCCCTTCTTTGTATTTACACCCATTTATGGGTCGCACAGATAACACATCATCAAAACCTCATTTCCTGGTCCATTCCCCAGTGGCCCCCCGCCATTATGCCTTTGTAAAGATTCTACATGGTGGTGATGCTAATGAAGGTGTAAGAGTCTCACTCTGAAGTCGATTTCTGTGCCCGCAGATTTGAAGCAGCAGTCTCACCTGATAATGGTGGGGTAGAGTTCTCCGGTGTACAAGTAGACGGTGGTGAAGGAGGCCGAGGTGAAGGCTTTACCGAGACATGCCAATGTTGTCCTTAAACTCTGCATGTCTGTGGGGGAGTTATATTGTGAGTGCTTGACCTTTCTACTGTCATTTGCGGTGAAGGTTGGATTTAAATGTGTTCCATTCTTGAACAGAAATTCCAAGTGCTCAGTGTGTTGCCGTAGTTACCTGTGGGGATGAAAATGTTGGCGAAGATGACGATGGCGGACAGGAGGAGACAGGACGTCTGAGAGAACCTCCTCCCCAAATAAGAAAGTATGCCCAGAGCTGCAAGTTTGGTGGGAATATCGACGGCTCCAAAGATGACCTGCATCAGGTAGATACTCACCTGGGACAATCATTAAAAGGACAGGAATAATAATGATATCAACTTTATTATTGAGGAGAATTCATTGAAGAACTTACTTTACAGGTGAATAACTGACATGCTCTGATAAAAAGACTAAACTAAAACAAAAACCCGGAGAGGATATTGATGGAAAGTAAAACCTTGACAACATTAACCGGAGTCAGGTGAAGATGATGATGATAAAGGGAGTTACTGCATTTACATAAATGTGCATTCTGTGTGTTTATAGATCGATTTCATTTAGTTTTTATATTTGTTTTTTGCTTTTGCTGTACTTTGTATTTATTTTCTAGTTTATATATTAATCTTCTAAATAGTTAATGATTTTTAAAAAATATTCCATTGTAATGAACTCAACTGTGATGGATTTTAATAGACGCATGTGCTGAAATAAATGTAAGAAGTGTTTGACTCAACCTTTAAATTATATAATTATATTATCTCAGTACTTTTCACAGGATAGAGACCTAACAACTCACAATCCATGTTTAACTTCTCACTTTCTGCATTACTAATTGTTTGACGTATCTGAATGGATTGTTAATTGGCACAGATGCAACATTCTTATTTTGGAGAAATTAAGGCCGGGTAGCTTTAATGGTTGACTCTTATGAAAGATAACCAGCGGCGTCTTTTTCCGCATTTTCTTGCTTCCTTCAGGGTTTAATCAAAACTTTAATTTTGTTATTTTTCATTATTTTGTTTGTAAATTTTAGTTTACTTTTATTGCTCTTTCTTTCTATCGGTATTCCATTGACTTGAGATTTGAATCCATAGAAAAAAAATCCAATGTACCTGTTTGTACCATCTGAATCTGGGCAAATACAAAATAAATAAATATAACTATAAAAAAATAATATTTATTATTATCTGGTGAGGTCACTTCCTGGACCCAAACTCAGACTGTGTTCTGCTGTGGCAGTCTGACTTGATCATTGTAATCTTTTCCATCTCTACCTCTCATCCCACCTGATCTGAAACTCCGATATCAGATAAGTGAGGAGAACAGGACGTTTTCAGCGGCTATGAGCTGACATATATCGCTGTTCCAAATCAAGGGACTCACCCCGAACTTTTGTAGGTCCATCACCAACCCGTAGTAAGCAAAACTAGTGGAAAACCTGCGGAGGAAGACATACTGCTGATGGATGGGTAGACAGATATTTAATCTCTATTTGAGGTGAAAGATGGATCTTATTAAAGTCAATTAACATAAAATAATGCTAAGCAATAGTATTTTCTGACCAGACGGCAAGTAGACAAATGGAGATCCGTCTCATCCCACTGGTCCTCAGCAGGTCGTACGCTGTGAATGACAAACTTCTCGACTCAATCTCCTTTTTCATGTGAGAGTGTAAAACCTGCAGGAGACAAAGGACTGGTCTCAGCTTCTGATGTTTGATCAGAAGTTCACAGATCTTTTAATACATGACATTCAGGTCGTTTGACAGGTTACCCAGTATGGATGAAGTATTCAGCTCCTTCACTTGAGTAGAAGTACTAACAACACACCATGAATTTTCTTAACTACCAAATAAATACAATGGATGAGAATTGTAGTCGGAAAAGTAACCAGTACCTACAGCTGTCAGACAAATGTTGCGGCGTAGAAAGTACAACATTTCCCTCCGACATGTTTGTGGAGCAGAAGTATGAAGTAGCATAAAATGGAAACACTAGAATTACCTCCATTGTTATTTTGTCGATCATCTCAGATTTTCCGTTGATTCGAGCTACTCTGTGAAGAGTCCTTAACGCCTCATCAGACCGACCATTCAGAACCAACCATCGAGCCGACTCAGCGTACCACCTGAACAGCAAGTTAGCAGGAAGTTCCTATTCATTAAGAGATCACTAATATCTCTTAAAACCTTGTGTCCAGTCTTTAAAGAACATCACCACATGAAAAATCAGAGAGCGAGATGGTGAGATATTTATTTTGAAAGTGTACACTGACCAGCTGTAGGCAAAGTACAGGAAGTGTGGGGCGCAGAATGCCACCTGTAGCTTCCTCCAGTCTCTCAGCCAATAGGAAAAGCCTACCAGGACAAACTGACCGAATGTGAAGAAGAAGGAGCTGAGGGTTCCCACAACTGTCCTTTGTCTAGTCGGGATCCACTCCACCTCTTGGGACAGACAGGTAAACAGAAAGACAGGTTGAAGAAAATACTATAAAACCGGTACATACAAGACTGAACCTATGGTTTATGACAGAAAGAAAAGAAAGACGGGTACTCAGGGCAAATGAATTGATGATGATTCCAGACACTGCCATCCCGCAGAAAAATCTAAAAATGCAGAAAGCGGTGTAGGAAGGAGCGAAGGCGGTGCTGCAACCAATTATGGCCAGCTGCAGATGTGACCAAATAAGGATGGTCCGCCTCCCAAACCTGAAAGACAGAAAAGGGCAAGATAGAGATTTGGATTGGAGGATTTTTAAAGAGGTTCTGAGCCAAAAATGAAGAAATGAGATGTAACTAAAACTAAAAAAAAAAAAACAGGGAAAAACATTTAAAAAAGTAGAAGTGCACAGATTGATCGGTAGGCCAATTGATCAATGCCAGGAGGCCTAGTTTAATTTGATCAGGGATCGGCCGAGCTACACACCGTACACACACACACCAAGTGTGAGCTAGCATGGCTACAAACATCCCACCCGCTTGTAAACTTTACAGTGTGAATGAAGTGAACACAAAGCTCGCGATTTGTAAAACCACTAAAGACAAAATAAGCTGCGGAGGAACACAAAACAAAACGTTCGGCGAAACAAACTTAATCAGACACTTGAAGTTTAATCAACCCGGGGAAGCTAACATGTTTCAAGAAGCTAACGTTAGCAGAGCGGCACAGGTCCAGCCATGAGCCCTGCTGTATAAATGTATGTATGCTGGGAATTATGCTTTTAAAACGTTGAAGAAAAAAATGAAGCCGTATCAGCAAAATCTGTATCAGCCACTCAGACTTTATAAAAAATCGATGATCGGCCAAGAAAATTGCAATCGTTGAACCTCTAACTAAAACATGTTCACGTTCACGTGTTTATAGCTTCACCTGTCCGATAGGCTGCCGAAGACAATGGCTCCTGCTAGAACTCCACCCATGTAGATGGTCTGAATCATCTGCTTGAGAGGACGCAGAGTACACACCAGGTCCCACTGGAGGAGACAGCGTCATACAAGGAGAGTTTGAACACCAGTACACTAGTAAGGATCTACACATGCTCCTAAACCAGTGGTTCTCCACCTTTCTTCAGTCACCCTTTGAGAGTTTGCAAAATATCTCGAGTCAGCCCACTGCTATTGTATTACAAAAAATACAATTTATTTATTTTACAATTATTATATTGAACCCACAAGAAAAGGTTGTACCTAATGGAAAAAAAAAAGAAGATGAAATTAAAGTGAGTGTATTACCAACACATCGATTTTTATTTCCTTTTTCTTTCTTTTATTCTTCTATTGGGTACCATATAATATTATAATATGATATTTTGTCTCATAGCTTTTCTGTTGACACTTTCATGTCTTACATCATGCATTGGCGTGTTGAAACGGTTTTCTCTGTAATATTGATTATCGTGGTTATGTATTCACTGATTGAAGTCACTTTTAAATGACGTACGTCTGCTGTCATTCATTTTTTTCCGACACCCTGTTGAAGGCTAATGGGACTCAAATGTGCAAGTCAGCAGCATGTTTTTGTGCCTGTATAGTCTTACAATAATAAAGAAAAACTAAAATAAATAAATAGAACTCCACACAGGAAACTTAAAAGGAAGACCAACCTGAACACATTTCCTTACTGACCAAACCCCCGCCAATGAGCACCTGATTCCCATTTGCCTCACTGATGACGCACGCGGCGCTCCTATCCATCCAATGGTATGGATTTATTTCCCTCCTTGCAGCCTTATAGCGTTTTATTGACATTCGCTGTCCAACAATTCACACTTTACAGAAAAACCTGTTTAATTATCGGTTAAATACCGGCAGCTGTAGTTGCCAGAATTTTTCCCAAATAATATGATGACCATGTACAAGACATTACGGTGAGTGAGTAACCGAAAACAAAGATATAATGTTAACCTGTTTATAGTTTACAAGACAATATTATAAATTCCTTGCAATTAACATTGTTTCCAAAATACGTACCATATTTTTAGCATCTAGTTTCTTTAAAAAACAACGATATGCTCTAGTTTAATGGTTTCAGATTTGTTGCTGTAAATTAAAATGTTCATATCAGCAACATTTGGCATTCCGACAGAAGAACACTTTTGATTGTAATGACTTGCTCTTGACTTCACAGAATTTTTTTCCGCATAATTAAAATGACTTATACCTTAATTTTGGAACCCCTTTGACTTCCCCGAAAGAGATCAGATCCATCACTAAACAAGATGCAGGAATGGTAATTGAGCCGGCCACCGGGGCCAAATTGCATTTATATAGTTCTTCTAAAAATATGCAGAGGCCAAGTAGCTGTTACGAGAATTTTATCTCATCTTCCTTAAATTTAAATCTGTGGTCACGCTAAAGGTACACAATGACTTTGTTGGCATTGATCTGACATCCATTTAGTCTATTATCTGCTGACTCCTTAAATGGGTGTTGATACTATGGAGCATGGTTTTCCTTCTCGTGACACGATACCTCAGAGACGGTGGTGGAGGTGAACTCGGAGGTGTCATAGGTCCATCCGTCCAAACATCCTTCTGTCTCTAGCTGGCTAACATCAACTGTGCTGTTAGGGGCTAACAGATGCCACTGAGGTTCCACATACCTGAACAACGACAACAATAACAAGGATCAGGAGGTTAATGTATTTCTCAATGCAATCCCACACATAGAGAAACAAAGCAAGACTTTCACCTCCTGCAGCGGTCTAGTCTATCTTTCAAAGGGTCCTGAGGGATGAAGGCTTTCAGCAGATGCTTCTCGTCCACCTTAAACAACCAAAGACGTTCATCCGATCAAATAAACCAATAACAATACTCAATCGTAAGAACTCGATAAGTTTGTAATTAGTCTGATGAAGTTGTTTTGGTAGTGAGACAGACAACCAGATAAGATCAAACAGGTTACTAGGCTTGAGGTCCTTTGAAGACTTCATCTAAAAACCATTTGACCTGAGATTGTTTTCAGGAAACATTCGGTCACCGTATTGAACACCTTGTTGTAATAGTGTAATCACGAACAGGGTTAATAGTGAATGCTGTGTTTTTCCAATTTTTACGGTGGCGAACAAGGACAAACACGCTGCAATCTAAGAAACACATGTAAATAGACAAAACAATTGCAAATCAAGAAAATATATTCAATTTGACAACACATTTGCAACATCTTTAAAAAGCGCGGCAAATACCACAAAACAACATATTAAGAAAACATCCTGCAAATACCACAACACAACAAATTAGGAAAACACCCAAAAGCCACAACCCAACGGCATTGTTTCCAGAGGACACTTAATAGGGATGCACGCATCAGAATGTGTTTGTTTGTGAGTTACGTTGCTGGAATCAGCTTGAAATGTTAGTTTGTCAACTTGTCGTGATGAAAATGAAAGTGAGCGAAAATGAATCATCCAAGCACAATTCTAAAATGAATCAAAAACCTCACCTCATCCTCAGCCATCTATTGCGTTCCTACAAGTTTGCTAGACAAAACGGTAAAAAAGGTTTCCAAACGTTTCGCTTATTCTTAGGATCTAGTAAATTACTTGATGGTGAGACAAACAGGTAGTGTCACAGAGTTTACCTGGACAAAGGTTGACCGGTATTAAGATAGGTTACCAGCCTACCTATCACATAGTTAACCTGGCAGGGTAACCTCTTCGAGTGTCATGGGTCACCTTGTAGTGAGATAAGTTACCTAACATTTTTCTGATATGGTCAATGGAAGGGAGAAAGGTACTTCGCTAACAAGTCACAAATGTTACTTGTTAGAGACGTCAAGGCTATCTGGTAGGGAGAAAGGTTACCTGCTAGTGCCTGAAAGGGTCACGCGGATGTGACACAGGTCACAGCTAGTTTCACACAGGTTACTTGATTAGTGTTGCACAAGCAAACCTTATAGTCACAAAGGTAAATGGCTAAATCTGGGTAGTTACAATGGAATACTCCTACACCGCCTACATCACACCACTGGACCCACTGACACCGCCCTAAACTGGTTTCAATCCTACCTCACTGACAGAACAGAATACGTTTCCCTTGGAAGTTCAAGGTCCCGGACACACACCGTCACCTGTGGGGTCCCCCAGGGATCAGTCTTTGGTCCCATTCTCTTCATACTATACATGCTCCCCCTTGGCCGTGTCATCAGTCGATATGGACTCCCATTCCATTGCTACGCTGATGACACACAAATCTACATAAAAACTGACACATGTTCCTCCGCAGCCTCTCCATCCTCATCGTCATCATCATCTCCCCTGTCAACTCTCCACTTGTCTGGAGGAGATAAAGGTGTGGATGAAAAACAACTTTCTCCAATTGAACAGATTGAAGACCGAAGCAATTTTGATTGGCACCCCACATCAGACCCAGTCTTCCTCCATAACCAGTATTACCTTCTCTGGTCACGACATTCCCCTCTCTTCATCAGTCACCAACCTCGGTGTAAGACCCTCAACTCACTTTTGAATCCCACATCAAACACATCTGCAAGATCTCCTTTCACCATCTCAGAAATATTTCCAAACTCCGTTCTTCACTCACCTTGAGTGATGATGAAAAGCTGGTCCACGCGTTCGTCTCCTCCAGACTGGATTACTGTAACTCACTTCTCATCGGGATCCCTGATAAAAGCCTTCAAAGACTTCAGTATTTTCAAAACAGTGCTGCAAGGATCCTGATGAGAGTTCGTAAACACGAACACATCACCCCTGTTCTTCATTCCCTTAATTGGCTTCCCATCTCCACCAGGATTGATTATAAGATCTCTCTCCTCACTCACCAGTGCATCCATGGTAACACACCCCCCTAGCTAAAATAACTACTCACCCCACTGACCTCAACACCATCCCTCCGTTCTACCCAGTCATACCGCCTCCTCCTTCCCCGGACTAAGCTCAGCACCATGTGTGATCAGGGCTTCTGTTCTGCTGCCCCTCATCTGTGGACCATCTGAGGGCTCCACAGACGACTGACACATTTAAAAAAGGACTTTCCTTTTTAGCAGAACCTATAACTTCAATTAACATTGCTGCTTTTTGGTCATGTTTTATATTACTTGCTCGTGTCAGATAGGCTACCATGCAGTTTTAACAGACCTTACCTGGAAGTGTGACAGGTTGTAGAAGCTGTGGTTGGCCGACACGCTGCAGTGGTGTTCGGGTATTCCGGAGACAAAGTTGTTCATCAGGTTTTGACTTGCAATCAGCAAACCAGGGAAACTGATTAGGGTTACGTGAATCCACTGGTACTTCCCAAAACCACCCACCTCACCAAGGAAACCGAGGAAGATCGGAAATAAAAGTTACGCACCTGCATCACAACAGATTAACCTGGACTGGTGGCTTCACCTGAACCAACATTAAAACAATGATGTAACTGTGGTAGCAAATCTCACCTCATCCAGCAGCTCGGAGAAACCCATCTCCTCAGTCTGGTTTGTTCAAGTCTATGTCCTTCTTTTATTTTTGTATCCAAATTAAAAATGTTCAGTAATTAGATTAAAATTGAATTTGCAAGGTTTTAGCTTGTCCAGCTAACACAAGTAGCAAATTGTTATTATCAT
The DNA here is from genome assembly GCA_037951165.1 of Lophius americanus. Classification (NCBI taxonomy): domain Eukaryota; kingdom Metazoa; phylum Chordata; class Actinopteri; order Lophiiformes; family Lophiidae; genus Lophius; species Lophius americanus. The sequence goes on along the minus strand of JBBDHG010000009.1, from coordinate 16,844,683 downwards.
TAATAATAATAATTATTATGATTACAGTAAAGTGTTTTCAGGATTGGAGGTTTGGTTCCAACTGAAACAACCTGAAAACAAGACAAATATATAGAAAAAACTGTTCAGCTTTGGTCATCCGTTAATTCACTTTAACCAGATCATTGGAATGCCTTTCGGAAATTTTCTATGACAAGTTTGGAAATTCCACCATTTCCAACAAATTGAATATCCAATACCTTTTTTTTCACAACCATTCCAAAACGTTTCTCCAATCTGTACCTAAGTATTCCTAAAAACATTGCAATACACTTGTCGTATCCTTATCGTAACCTCGCACGCTCAACATTACAGTGAACTCTTAAAAAGGTGAACCATTTGTTTGCGGTCTGGTGAGAGTTATTAAAGGATTACTGTGGCTGTAACTGAATGAAAGCAGAGCAGAAAGAGGATTGTTTCTGTGGAAATGAGTGAAAACGTACTTACAGTTTGCAGGCTGTTGCATGACTGGAAGGCTTGGGAGATGTGTGTGTAGGGGGTGTAAAAACATGGATGGGTGGAGAGAAGGTGTGCAGCGATAGGGTGGCTTTAATTTGTGACGTTGGAAAGTAAAGGTCTTCATCAGCTCTCCGTCTCCAAGTTTTTCTGCCTTCATCCTGCTTAGAGTTTGACACCTTCGTCCCACATGACTGACCCCCTCCTGTGTTTTTAGCTTTTTTTCTGTTAATATGTAAGCATTTTTTCTCTCCCTCTTTGTCCGTCTGCCTGAATGACAGGGGAACTTTCAACAATATTTTGAAAATAAATTAATTGATAAATAAAACAATATTTGGCAGATTCTTCCCCAAAACTGCTTTTTCCTCCTCCCAAAAACTCTGAGAGGCTTATGATATTTTTTAATATATGAATTTTCTGTCAAATAGTCATCGAACATCCCGTTGAACTTTCTGTCGCTATTTCTGAATAGAAGCCTCCCACCAGTCACCGGAGAGCCGTAAAAGGGGGTGATCGATTAGAAACATTAACCAAGAAATGTGTCACAATCGGTCATAAACTCACGACAGACTTTTACAGCTCTCCTCCTGCAGAGGTTTGTGACTCTTGAAAAAACTCCTCTCTGTTTATTTTCATGTTCTCGCTTCTTGCTGAGTCTCTGAGGGTTTTTTGTCCTGGAATTCATCCGACTGAGTTCCTGTCAACACACTTCTCAGCAGGTTCCAGATTCAGACATGACAAGGACACAACAGATGACAAACTTGGAAACAAGTTGGGGGAAAAAAAGGACCCACTCTTCAATTTGATGTATATTTTGTATAAAAGATAGTCTGGAACTTAAAAATAAACTGTATGTGTGTATATATATATATATATATATATATATATATATATATATATATATATATATATATATATATACATATATATAAACTGTATAAATATAAAATGTAAAAATAAACTGTATGTGTGTATATATATATATATATATATATATATGACAACGGTTGTGAAAATAATGAGTTGATTTCATTTATTGAACTAGGCAAACGCTGCCGTCTCCAACAGCAAGGGTATATCCCTGAAAAGCTCCAGTCCCCCATTCCCCTCCATTGTTCAAGCAAACCCTTGTTTGAACTCTTCAAATTAAATGCGACTCATTGATAAGCTCAAACAGTGAATATTGACTCAACCTTACTATTTCTATCAAGTCAGCAATATGGTCTAAGATCAGACCCCCTACTGACTCCATTATGAAGATAAATACAGTTAACTATTTTTTCTGAGCTCTGTAATAAAACAATACATAAGTCCTTGTGTCATTTCATATGAGCAAAATTTGTAAAATTTGTGAATGAGAAAAAAAAAGGAAGCTTCCCTTAATGAGTAATGCGTGAACTTTTATAGTGAAACAGTATATATATGCATGATAGATAGCCATGTGTATATTTATGAGCCCATTTGGACATATGTATGACGTATGTTGGAATCCAAAAAAATCAGTTTCTCTCTAAAAAAAAACCACCCTAGTGGGTGAAATATGAACAGTTACGGTAAAATTTGACAATTACAAGTTAGATTTCCCTGACATCTGACTTGATCATATTAGGAACATTTTTACTAAATCAGACCAACAGTTAGAAAGTTATGTCCAAAAATAGTGTTTTTCATTTAAAAAAGCTCCCCTTATTAAGTGAAAAATGGAGATACATAAGCTAGATCACCTCGAGTTGATGTAAGATATGCATTTCATTTTTGACTAAATTGAATCAACTAAAATCATATACCAAGTTATGTTTCATTAAAAAAAGATCTCCCCTGTAGGTTAAATATTAACTATTAGAGTAATATACGATACATACATGTCAGATCGAGTTAATTCACATCCATTAAATTTGGACTGGATCAGACAAAAGTAATAATAATAATAATAATACATTTATAACGCACTTTACATTTGGATCAAATCTCAAAGTGCTAAAAAAAAAGGACCGATGGCAGAGGATTTATAGCTTGAAAGATTTTGCCGATAAAGCTCCCCTAGTGGCAGAAATATGCAATCGCCCAAAAGTCCATCCAGCTCAGCTTGGGTATATCATTTGAAAATGATCCCTGACATAGTTTTTGAGTTATCATGTTAGCATGAGAAAACTGGGATATAACGGTAGAAAAAAAAATAAAAAAAATAAAGCAAAGCTAGAACTGTGTGATCGGGTCTGTTTATAGAACTGTAAATGTGAAAATACGGATTAATATCGATGTAATATTTTTTTTAGGATTAGTAAATACAGATCTGTTGAACAACAACCGGAAAAGAACATTTGTCAATCCAGTATCGACTCAATCATAGAATGAACTACAAATATCTAAAATTCTGTTGAGGACATTAGATATTAAGGGTCTAATATATAATTTTACAGTCTAAATTAGTCACCTCCATTGGCCCAGTGTACGAGGCCCGATTAAAATTACAAAGGATTTTTTAATCCCGGAGTATGACAGACAGAAGCAGGGTGTCACAGTAGAGTGAGTAGCTAAAGCTTAATTTATACGTTAGCGTAACTTTCTAAACAGCGGTTATAAAGTGAAAGTGTTTTTGTGAAAGACTCAACAGATTTGGCTGATCTGAGGGGAAGGTTGTTCCACAGTTTCGGAGCCAGGACAGTAAATGAGCGGAAACACATTTAAAAAAGGAGGTTTATAGGAACTTTGGGGAATGTCTACATATTTAAAATCATTCAGAACTAATTATACAACAACACAGGATTTAAATGATGTGTTTTCATAGTTCTCCATTTTCAATTTAGGATATGATAATATCTATCATGTTTGTCAGCTAGTAGATATATTCAGCTACTTAATTTTGTGATTTATTTGATAATCTCTCTGATGATTACGGCTGTCACGGATTATAATTAATACATCAAAAACTGTCGGCCTGGTTTGACCATCAAATGAAAATTTCTCTGAATTATATTCTGGTTAATAGTTTCTTATTTCTCATTCTAATTCTTATTTTGTTTTTCACTACATTAATTGTTAATAAGTAACAATGCATTGCTGCAGACCTCAGACACCACATACTCTTATCTTCACAGCCTGTTCTCTCTCATAGACTCTTATCTTGCAAACTTTTACACGGACAGGTTACTCCGTCAAACTTTTTAAACGATGCTGCATGAGGATGTAGGCATCATGCAATAGTTATTTATGGTGTTTTACTGTTGGCTGTGTGCAATACTTGTTGCGTGCAATGTTTTTTTTTAATATTGTGTATGTGCCGTAGGGATTATGCGCAATTTCTGTTGAGTTACTGGTTCTGTTTGCTTCAGTGGGATTTTTTCTACTATAACTGTGCAGTTCAAGTTCCTCTCACACACGTAATCACACACACACACACATATTATCAGCAGAGTTATCAGCCACCACCACCAGTATCCAAACTCCAAGGGGGATGTACTTGTTGCTGCTCAGCGTCGATAGATTTTCTGACGGAGTAAATTTCACATAGTATCCCTGTCGGAATAAACATATAAATAATATTTGCAACCAATTGCCAACGTTGTGTGAGACATTATGACACATAAATATTGATTATTATTTTTTATGATTTATTTATTTTGATGCCCAAGGTAGCAGTGAATTGTAAAACAGTATTTCTTGTAAAAACAGAAAAAAAAGAAAGAAAGTTCCTGCAGGTGATTAAAATATGAACTTTTATAGTAGAATATGATTTATACCTTATTTATCCGCTCGTGTCGATTCATATGCATATTCAAATGCACATAGGGGATTGAGGGCTTATCAGGGATATACCCTTCAAAGATTATAAAGGCATCGTACCAGCCCTGTAAAACACAAAATAATGATAGTATGTTGAGTTTATAGGAATGTAGGTAAGTAGAGGCTGAGCTCCTTTCCTGCTTGAGGCTCAATCATGGCTGGCAGGAAAATCATAATGGCATGATTGTTTCATGGAATTGTCGATTTTCGCGCTCGAACCCAAGCAGAATGCGGCTGCCACCTCAAGTTTTCACAAAAGTACTGTGAGTGCACCTTTGAACTCACAGTTGCCAACAGCTATGTGCGTAACAGCTGTGCAAAGTGTGTCCAGGACCTGAACACAGGACCTGCCACATATAGATGTGCAAAGTATATCTAAGTATAAATATGTACAAACATACACACACATAAAAAAGATCATCCTTTATATTATAACCACCTGCATAATACAGTGTAGGTCCACCGTCTGCTGCAGAAAGAACACAACGGTGTCAGTGTTCTGACACCTTTCTATCAGAACCAGCAATGACCTCTTCAGCAGTGTGTGCTGCAGTAGCTCTTCTCTAGGATCAGACAACATGAGCTAGTCTTAAGTCCCCATGTGCATCTGTGAGTCTTTGATGCCCATCCCATAGACAGTTCTGGTAGGTTCTACCCACTGAAGACCAGTAGTTCTGACAGCAGATTCAGGTTTCTCCAGAGATGCTCCATGTTGGTTCAAGTCAGGGTTCCGGCTGGGCCCCTCCAGGAGAATATAAAACTAGGATTATTATATTATCATACGTTTAGTCCAAATAGATGTGTGCCGATGAAAAAGTGTTTTGTAAGGTTCAAGCAAGTTCCCGAAAAAGGGATATAATGGAATCGCCTTCACCGCCGTAGATCCTACTAACGACATAACTCAAAACTTTTGTCATGGATCATTTTTAAATTTGATTCCCAGCTAGACCTTACTTCGAGGAAGAACTGGAATGATTTTGGGAAAGGTATTGTGTATTTCTGACACTAGAGGGAGCTTTATCTCTGATCATTTCAAGGCCATAATTTCTAAACCGTTTACCGATTTAGTCCAAATGGACTCGCGGAGATCTATCTTGTACATAATTATATTTTACCCTGATATCTCATATGTTACTCACAAGGGTGAGCTTTTATACCAAAAAAACACAGTTTCTCCAACATAACTTCATATTGAAATTGAGGTGTTAAATCAAAGGGATTACTTGCACAACGCAGGGAATTGGGGACTTTTCAGAGATATACCCTTGCTAATTAATATTGGGCAGGTGATGAGCAGTGTCTGGTGTCCTACTGACAACACTTAGAAACTGATACATAACAGCTCAGTCGTGGTCCGAACAGACCTGAGAATCTTCATCCTCACGGTTAAACAATAAGAGGTTTCCTGTCTTTCACTGAGGAGAAGATGCTGCTGACCACTTTAGCCCGGGTGGTGGAGTGTTCCAGTGAGGGCTGACCTTCTGCTGGTTCCTCCCATCTCAAAGATCTCTGCTTCCAAACTACATCTAAGAACTATGGAGGCCACTGTGCTCTTGAAATCCATCAAAAATCATGTCAAATCAACTGGATTTATCCCGGTTGGACTCCAATCAAGGTATAGAAATAGCTCAGAGAGCGATCCAGAGGAATGGGAGGAGCCTGAGCTAAATTTCAAGTGTCTGAAATAATTATGTCAATGTGAAATCACAGATAGTTCTTTTTTAGTAAGTCTGCAAACGTTTGTTTTTATGGGGTATGGAGTGTAGGTTGACGAGGGGAGAATTAAATTTAAACATTTGTAGTATCAGGCTGCAAGTCTATTTCTATTCCGATATTTTGGTATATATCCATACATACATTCATTTTCATGCTTCTTAGTCTTAAATTATGGATATTTGGCATTTGGTTTTAGGGCCACTTCAAATCTAAAACAAACATCCAACCCTGTCAAACATGATGTCCAGTCATGATGAGCAGAGGACGCGGTTGTAAATGTTGGAACATTAACAGGACAAAGTTAAACTGCAATGAGTGGCTGCCGGTGTAGACGTCGTCTCAGGTGACCTGCTGTGGAACACCGCATGGAGACGAGTGGTGATAGAAATTAATGAATGATTGCGTTCGTATCAGCACAAATACCAGGGCCCCCATGGGAAAGGAGCCCCATCCTGACAAGGACAGGGCACCCGAGGCTCCCGGGGACCCTCAAACCCCCCCAGGGTGCCGCAGTAACAGGAGCTAAGGCAGCAACTGGACGAAGGGACATGTGACAAACGTATATCTTACTGGGCATCGTCTCCACTTTGATCCCAGAGAAACATTTCATTCTGCCTGCACAACTGTTGAACGTACAGAAAGTGACTGATGTGTTTCTGGGAAGCGCTCTTTAAATAAAATGTGTAAAATGACAATAAAATTGGATTCTTCAAACATTCATCTATTTGCGATAATGTTAAATGTGAACACACTGTGTGCGGTTATTGCTTGAGGGGGAGTTAGTTATTACATGATCTTTCAATGATTTTTTTTCCGTGAACATGAAACTTGTGGAAAAAATTAGTATTCTCACGACGGTTAAAAGCATTGCGATTTCAAACAACAAAGTAAACGGGTAAATTGGTTGGAAATGTTTTTTTCAAATGTCTAACCTTACAAAAAAGCTCTACTCTTCAGAGGCGCTCAAATTAAGCAATCAGCACTATGTAACATTCTGAAGTGAAGTAACACATGAGTATAACTACAGGACTTAAATAAGAACACCTGATTTATTTGCCTTAAAGGCTGATTATGACATAGTTCCCATTACACGAGGATACTCTTTTTTTTTTTTTTCGTCTCTAAAAACACAATTTTTAGAGACAAAACTGAAAAGCAAATCCACATTTAACCTACTACTATAAACGACACAAGTATTGAGCTGCAGCAACATGTCAGGGATCACCATGTACCGAGGAAAGTTAATGTGTACCACATCGCATCGATGCCTGAAACAACTTTCTAACTCATCGAGCGTGTGCGACGATAAATCTGGGAAAGATGATGGGAATGATCGATATTAATATATCTCACTGTGACACAAACATTAAAAAGAAAAATAAAAACTATTTGTGTTTTTCCAAAATCTATCTCCACGTTTTGTCACCAACACCTGCTTATTATTCATAAAATATGCATTTAAAAAAAAAACTTTCAAATTTTTTTCAAAATGATTAATCATCATCAAAGTCCTGATTTAACCCATTGCTTTTAATTTATTTATTTCCGGTTTGTATTTTTCTACCACGATGGCTTAATTCAGAGACATTTCTTTGGTCTACTTCTAAAAGCACAATAAATATATCATAATAATAAAATGTAGGAAAAAAAGAGAAAAAAAATAAACTTCTTCAGAGGCTAATGATTTTAAATCCGATCTTTCAGATCATCTTTATTCCAACAGATCAGAGTTTGCGATGCGTTCGCTGACATCACACAGTCAGGACATACAATCCGTAAAATCTGATATATGAGGGGGAGCTTTTGAGACCGAGGCATAAATATCGAATAAATTCAAGTAAATCTATATAGTGTTCTTAAACGCACACGCATTTTCCTGAATCAACAAAAACATTTTAGGATTCCACTGAATAAGTATAAAAAACAAAAATACACATTTAGACAAACAGTTAAAAACATCTTCTGATTAAAATCACGGAGCTGAGTGATCGGAGCAAATTAACTGAAACACTGATAGCTTAAAAATATTTACACAATGTAACAGTTCAATCACAGGAATCCGATCTCACTGCTGCCATCAGGAGCTGTGATTGGTGGTGAGGCTCTAGAGCGTGCCGAGAAACTCTCTGACCTGCAGGAGGAAACAAACTTAAGATCAGATGAAAGGGAAGACTAAAATGAAAAAAGGAAAGAAAAAAAGAAGAAGCAGCACAGCAGTAAAAATAATTAATAAATGGTTATAATAAATAATGAAGTGGAAAAGGAGAAATAAAAATGGAACCTTGTCGACGATGGCTTCCTGTTTGATACGATCATTCTTGAAGTCTTCGTCAACATCAAGAATGAGAACAGGAAGATCATTCAGGTACTCAAAGTCCAACCTGAACACACACACACACAGAGTGTATTTTCAGTTTTCATCCGTCTGACACTGAACTCAAAACGCCACTCTCTCAAAATTGTGCCATTAAATTAGTTCATGTTCATTTTTATTTCTATTATTGATATCTTTGTAAATTTCTTACATTTGTTCTTTTTTTTTTTTAAAAAACAATTATTTATCTTTTTAAAAAAAAAAAAAAAAATCAGTGTTTTTCACTCAAATCCTCAGATAAAAATGGCCCATTTACTATTATGAATAATAAAACTGAAAATATTAAATACATTTTTTTAATAATATATCAGCAGTAATAAAAAAGGTGTTGCCTTTTTACTTCGATCGTACATTATACACCTTAATTTGCATATTTTTTCTTTTTACAAACATTTTTATTGCTAATAAATGTTGTCAAAATAGGATGTCCTTTCGATCTCCACGGATCACAAATTCCCCATCTACACATATTTCTACAAATGTTTATGACGTTTCTTTTAAAAAGTGTTTTTATTTAATACACTTCTTTAGTATTTTATGAAAAAATTCTGATTGTTTCTCAACACAGGTGAGCTGCTTGCTGTCAGTGACAAAGGGAGTAAGAGAAGTTGTGAGCATGCTCAGTGTTGTGGTTACCTGAGGTTCCGGTGGTAGAGCCAGGCTTCATGCTTGAAGTGGAGCTGTTCCAGATACTCCATAGGAATCCCCTGCTCCTCCTCCCGGCCCCGGTGGAGCAAACGCTGCATACAGCGCTGAGACACACAGACGAAACCTGTGAGCCTGAAGGCAACATTGCTGAAATATAAATTACAAAAAGGAAATACGGTCATTTTTATCAGTTATTTTTAATTTATTATTAATCCTGTGTCAAATATCTTTAATTTTCTCATCATATTCGGACTCGTCGTTTCTTTTTACTCCTGTTTTAGTCAAATTACAACTTTAAGCATTTTAGTATAATTTTAGTTGATGAAAAGTGTCAACATCTTTGAAGTTATAAACATTTCGGTAAATCTAGTCGAGACCAAATAAACATTTTTCTGTCATTTTACTCTTATCTTGTTTATTTATTCATCATTATTTGATGAAAAATAGGTTTACCGATTCAGAATGCATGATTGAGTCAACAAGGAACACTTATTTGTTTGAAAAACGGGATCCGCCTTCACCCTTCAGCTTCTCCATCCTCCATTTAAAGTTTTAACATCTAATCAATTCTTTTTAACTATATTAAACTGATACTAGATGGTCCGGGAAGTCTTTCGCCTTTTTGTCCAAATCATATTACAAGAACCGCTGTGGCTCTCTGCCGCTCTGCTAACGTTAGCTTCTTGAAACGGGCCGATAAAATTTGAACTATGTGATTAAGTTGGTTGTGCAGGATTTTTTCCCAAGATGTTCCTTCAAAGCTTATTTAGTTTTCAAAATTTTGTTACAAATTTGTGTTTTCTGGTGTACTTGAGAGATATTTGAAGTCCCTGTAACTCGTGCTTGGTAAGCGTGTAACCGGCACAGAACCGGCTTAGTGAGGCTGTTTGGTGATTTAATCAAACTAGGCCTCCGGCGGTGATCTATTGTTGTGCCTCCAACCAAAGGTCCCTTGTCGTTTTTTCTTTCCTTTTTTGTACTTGCGTTATAGATTTTCTAGTACTTGTAAGACATGCTTTTGTTGTTTCTGAAGGATACGTTAGAAATATGTTAGGTGTTTGTTTGATTTGTGTTAACGGTCCAGTTATGACACAAAATGTATTTTTTGTTTAGAAAATCTTAAGTTATTAATTTCTTTGTTCAGTTATAGTAACATTTTGTCTGTTCAGTCTTCAGCTAACAGAAGCTAACGTCTTGTCGGTCCCCATTTTGTTTTATTGAGTGACAAACTGGATGGGATTGTTTGCTTGTACGCTGAAGCTTCCATCTTTTGCGTCGCCAGAAAATAAACGGTGAGCATCTCCGGAGATCCCTGGTTCTGAGGCTTATTTACACATAACCTAGAATTCCACCAGTTACATTAGCAAATCGGAAAATATTACTTGGCAAGTCATGTTTTCTATTTGTAAATCACCGTGTTTGTGGGTGAATCATGGCCCGTTTGTTCTGTTTGATGAACAAGTTTAGTATTTGTTAAAGCACAAGACATTAGTTTGTTGATCCTGTTTTGTATCTGCAAATCAGACTGTTTGTAAAGCATAATTTGTTTGTTTGTAAACTTTTGGCAGGAATTTATCTCTCCTGGCCTGACCACATTTCACGTGTTCATGACCTCATGGGGGATCGGCCGGTTCTGATCAGGCAATTTCTGCAGGTTAAGAAGTTCCCTCGGTTATCTCAAAAAAAACACTGGCGATGGCGTTTGTACCTGCGGCTGAGCTCTGAGGTAGATGATGGCGTCGAGGGCGAGGTCCTGTTCAAACTGGTTCAGTGTCCACGTGTGCCAATCCTGGTAAACATGCCACTCTGTTTCCGTCAGGTTGCCACACTCAAACAAGTTGGACGCAAACACATACCTGAAAACAAAGAAGACAATCACTGCTGCATCCTCACTCCTTCACCGGTGTGGGAGATGAGCCGTCTTGGGTGTGTGTTGGTTACCTGTCAGAGTAGACGGAGCGTTCGTAGAACTGAACGGGGTTCTCAGCTTGTTGAAGTTTGGCTGATGGAGGTTCGAGTTGAGACCGGATTCTACTGAGACAGGCGTAGCTCTGTCAGACAGACAGACAGACAGGTTACTGTTAGCCGCCGTGGTATCAGCCTCTTCACCTGAAGATCACCAACATCTGACTAGGTCCAATTTGTATTTAGTTACCTGGAAGGTGTAGGACCAGCGGCTCGGTTTGTCATACAACATCTGCAGCAGGTTTCCGCCGCTCTTCTGAGAGGAGCTCAACTCCTGCAGGTAGACAGACGGGTGCACATGTGATCACAGGGCTCAATCCCCTTCTCCTCATGCAGCCACGGACGATAGCTCAAAGCCATTGGTGTGTAAATCAAAAATGATTATAGAACTGAAACTATAGACCATTTACTAGTTATAAAACACACCAGGGATATCTTTGCTTACAGATTTTGAGAGTCTGACGACAACAGCTTTGAGAAAGAAATATTGACAGTCTGAAAAAAAAAAGCTGAAATGTTACGAAAAATACAGTATTGTGCGCTTTAAGGCAGCAGCACAGAAATCGACACATATCTAGATTATGAGTGTGGCAGCCTCACCTGTCCTCCTCCTATAATTCAATATTTCATGTTCAGGTGTTGTATGTTTACCTGGTAAATGTTATCACCGTCATTTTGGATGTTGCACCATTTACCAATGGGTTCAGGAATCACCTCCCAGTCCTCTGATGCCCCTTTAAGGATATGCACAAAGGTGGACTTTCCTGCAGCTGATAGACAGACAAGAGATATTTGATCACTTTCTACATCAAAGACCAATCGTTTTGTCTAGATGCTTAAAAGGCTCCTCAAAAAGTGTGTTGTTCAGTCCACAACATACAAATATGTGGAAAATGCCATATAAATAACGTTGGATCTAAAAAAAAAACAGAAAATAATTACATTAAAAAGCCACAATCAATTTTCACTTTAAATGTTAAAGAGCTGTGTAGCATCATGCAAGATGTTTGTGTACATTGGGGCCTTAATAAATAGCTGAAAACCATGACTTCACGTGAACGCATCATATATTATTTTTAATAGATAATACATAACAGTTGATTGTCTTTTTAATACCTGACAATTGGCGCCAATTGTCCCCATGAAAGCGCGCGGTGGGGGTTTACCTCTAAACTATTGAAAGCATTTAACTTCCTCGAATAATTAGTTGTTTATTAAAAACAGAAGCCACCGTTTAATGGTTTTGTCAGATATATTTTTCTCAGTCACCTTGCTGTTACTGAAGTTGTCGCTGAATAGTCTGCTGAACAGGCTGCATTACAGAACTCACCTATGTTACCCTCGATGGAGATCTTCTTCCCACTGCGGGAGAAGCTGTCACTACGCTGTTGGCTTGAGGGAACCCTGTACGCTCTTTTCGGTGGAGTCGCCATGTTCAAAACAATACTGTCCCGATTCTTTAGCTTGGCTGTTTCTTCGTCTGAGTTGGTTCTGAGAGAAACCAGCAGACTAGGCGCGAGAGGCTTCTTAAAAATCAAATTCCCGCGCGGGATAGAGTTCTCTTTCCGGGGCGGGACTCAACGGCAGTGGCGATAGATTATTACAAAACAGCTAACGGATGTCTCACTCTGCTCCGGTTTCCTTAGTTAAACAGAGACGTCTCGCTCTGCTCGTATTTCCTTAGTAAAAAAAGACGTCTCACTCTGACCCTTTTCCCAAAGTTAAATTATAGATGTATAATACTGAAGTTGAGGATATCCATGGTGGCAGATATTTGTTTATGGCCGTTTTCTCGTGATTACAACACAATTAACTCGTTCTCTAGAGAAAACAAGCAACAGTTGTCTCACATTAATGAGTAAATAAATTGAAGTTTACTGTTATGGTCTTAATTTTCATCAGAGATCAGGAGTTTCAGCGTAAAGTTCTGATGCCTGATGTGCGATTACCAACTCTGACAATTTGTCAGTCAGTAAGTTCTGCACCAAGTCTCAAAGGGAAGGTGTAAGTTTGAGGGCTATGAGCTTTTAAAACAGTCTGTGTGGTATGACTGTGTTGATTATCGAGCTGTAGTTAATAAATAGCATTCTCACATATGTGTCTTTGCCCTCTGTGCGTGTGAGGGCTATGTAGATTGTGGCTTTGACATCATCATCAGTGGACAGGTTCTCTTGATATGCATAATAAAAGGGATGGGATGGACCTTTTAAAGTCGGTCATGACTATCCTTTCCAACATTCTCTATTATCACTGTAGATATCATCACTTGAAAGTTGTTTTTCGCAATAACTCATAAATCATTGGACATATTTATATTAAACTGAATCTGGCCAAGGTTTGGCTTTTTATTTGCCCACTGTAATGGTGGCTAATAGAATAAAATCAAATAAATAAAAGCATTATTAACCACAGGGGAATTCTAGTCTTACAAAGAGAGCAACGTCTGAAATCATATGGAATCATGTGAAATTGTGAGAGAAAAAGTGTTCTCCAAGGGAGTACCAGACTGGAATTTATTCGGAACAAAAATAATAAAAAATAGAAAAAATATATATTTTTTTTTTTTCCAAGTCACCGAGTTTATACTCCCTTCCAGCAGAGGGCAGTAAGGCGCCTGTTTTGATAATAGAGACGACGAAGAAGTATCAGTTGAAAGCGAAGAAGAAGACAGAAAACATGGCTACGCCTTTAGACCTGGAGTTGAAGAAGGTAGCGGAATGTTTCCATGTGCTTCTTAATATCATTTTAATGTAAGGGTTTAACGAGTTTAAACGATGAGCAAGTGATATATTTACAGCTGCTTTATAATCGATCGGTTAGTAGCATCGCAGTTAACGCCGGAGCCAACTGGTAGCATTAGGAGCTAACTGGTCGTTAGCCACCTGCCCTAATAATGGGACTGAATAGGAACATCATCTCTACAAATCTATCTGTATTTAGAACTAATAATGACACTAAAAATAGAAATACACTTCCTAAAAATTAATCGGAATACATGACTTCTAGCTGTGTTCATGAATTTTACTATGTCGATTAAATCTTCCTGTGTTCATGATTTCTAAATCTATTTGTACTCATGACTTATTAATCTATCAAATCTATTTAGAATCATGTAATCTGTTTGAACTCATGACTTATAAATCTGTCAAATCTATCTGGATTCATGACTTTTTAATTAATCAAATTTACGTGGATTCATAACGTTACTGTGTTACTGACAACGTAAATACGGGACAGTTTCCAGGACAATACTGCAAATGTAAATGTATTTTACACAAACCATTATAAATATTTGATACCAAATCAGAGATAAGTTTGTCAAGCTTCTAGCTTCGTATTTAGATGTATTGGAAAGGAATTCAGACAATAAACTTGTCAGAATTTGATACCGGTTCTCCAAAACTATACCTCGAATGGCACCAGCCCTAAAATCCCATTTTGAAAGGATTCTCATTCATCCATATAATGTAATTGTTGATCAGTGAAGGTTGAAGCGGAAGCATCAGGGCTTGTTTTTGAGGTTCTAAAATGTTTCATCTACCATTTAAAAGACTGACTCACTTGAGCAAGTTGTGGAACAACTTCATACAACATGAAACATATCATTCTTCAAATCAGAAGGTATATATTTATATTTCAAATGGAAAAAACAGTATTTTATCCTAATGGACATCGGCCACTGATAACAATTGTTACTAAGTATTCAGTTTCCTTTTAAAACATAAGTGATACATCTCTGCTGTAGGCTCCCTTGGAGCTGCTTTTGAAGGATATAATGTTTTGTTTTTTTTACAACTTCTCTAAGCTTGGAGCTGCAGGTGAGAGGGATTATTCTCTTGTAGGTTGTTCCGGATGCCCAGGTGTTTTTAATCTGAGTGACACCGCTTTTCTATAGGCTTTCTCACAAATTGGACATGAAAGATATTTAGTTGTCTTTCATCGTAATGATACCTCTTTTCTGTAGGCTTTTTTGGATCTGTACGTTTAGGCGTTTCTAATCAGTGACACCTCTCTACTGTATACATTCTTGGAGCTGAAGGCACAGGATGTTTATGTGATTATAACCAGAGTGATACCTCTCTCCCGTAGGCGTTCTCGGAGCTGCAGGTGAAGATGATTGACACACAGCAGAAGGTGAAGTTGGCAGACCTGCAGATCGATCAGTTGACTCGGGTTCAGAAACACGCTAAGCTAACTCACACTGAGATCACCTCGCTGCCGGACAACACACGACTGTACGAGGGAGTTGGACGCATGTGAGTCTCCATGACAACTAGGATCTTAGGTTACAATGACTCAAAAAATCACAGTAACTTTTCAAAGCACAAGGATATTTAATAGGTTATGGTGAAATGACCAGAAGCAGGAAGCGTTTCATTTTCATAAATTAACCCAAACTGGTGTGACACCGTAATTTAGTTGTCCTCACATAGGTGTGTGTTTGTGGCAGGTTTATTCTTCAGTCAAAAGAGGACATCAACAAACAGCTGAAGGATAAGCAGAAAACAGCTGATGAGAAGATTAAAGAACTTGAGGTACAAATGCACACGAGATACACAACAACATTCACACACGGAGCGTGTCCACATGCATCAGCATTCTAATTGTTTTGTGTTATTTACAGCAAAAGAAGATGTACCTTGAACGCAGCGTGAAGGAAGCAGAAGACAACATTAGAGAGATGTTACTATCCAGGAGAGCTCAATAATCAATAATACACCTTATTTATAACGCAGTGATACTCTTCAGTTATCTGTAATCAATCCCACAAGAGCTCACACACATGTCAATAACTGTCTTTGATCCTATTAAAGTGTTGAACGTTCAGTCTGGTCGCTGTTTGTTAAACCGGAGATTTACACGATTTTTTTTTTTAAGGCTCATATTCCATTTTAGAAATGTGACAGTTTGATTTCAAAAGGAAAAAGAAATGCTTACCTTTTAAGCAGAACACTTTGTGGAAGAAAAATGTAGCAACTTCTGACATGTTCTTGTTCATGTCTGACATGTTCATGTACATCTTTCAATATGAAAAAACGTTTGAGTTCTGAGTAGAAGGTCAGTTAACTGATGTATAAGTACGAGGTCTATTAGTGTCAGTTGAAGACCTGTTCAATCTCATTGATAGAAATTTACAAAGATTAGTAACACTAATAAAGATTGATTAAAACTGTCATAAATGAATATGAATCAATGTGGCATTTAAAATATTGTAAGATAATTAGACCAATCACCGATAACATTGTCTTAACTGATGTTTAAGTGAGCAACTTTTATTTTCTGATTAAAATGGCGCCTGTCGATGGGTTGGATATATTTGGTAGCACAGAGGGAACTGCTGCAGTACATATTGCTGAACATGCTGATTCTGAAGCAGAAGTGATATAACAGTGTATCACAGCGAGCTGCATATGGTTCTGCGTAGCCGCTGACCCCCGACCCACTGGCCATACAATGAAACCGGACCTAAAAGCAATGGAGGAAAGTGGCCTAGAATCCATATTGTGAAGGCTCAGAGACATTTTTGTGGCAAAAGGTGGACTTGCTCAATATAAGGCAGGAGTCATTTTTCATAATATTTTTTTAAATGAAGACAAATATTTATTATTTAACCCCGCCACAAAGGGGGTCACATGCAAGTATACGTCTAGTGACGGTCCCAAGCTCGGGCAACAGAGGATCTGATGTGGCGTCGCCGAAAGGAAACAGCTGAGAGAGGAAGATAATCCATGATTTTATTCATCATCATTTGGGGTTTTAAAATCTGAACAGAATCCCTTTGGAGTTTTGTCACAATGATGGGATCTGCTAGGTCCCCTGAAGGCAACACGAGTAAAGCTTCACAAACGCCAATAACAAAGCAAATCAATAAGTCTGCTTTAATTTTTCCCTGAACACACACCGGTTCATCTCATTGTTACTGTACAGGCTGCGATGACATCACTATTCTGGCTGTGATGTCATCTGTTGTTGTTGTTTGGGCCTTGGACGAAGTTGATGGAGTAAGAGCCGGTGTTTGGGTCCTGGTTCATCTGGAAATTGTTTGTTGAAAGGCCGAAAGGTCTCAGTACCATGTTGCCCAGGTCTTTCAGTTTACCTAGAGGAGGGGTTACAGGTGGAAGTTCAAAGATTACAAAGTCAGAATCAAGTTTCAGAGAATATTATTATAATGACATTAGGAAGATAAATGTGTGATTCTAATGTTTTATATGGAAATAGTGGA